>CM029498.1:12146367-12691367 GCA_017140595.1 Eucalyptus curtisii
GACATTAATGCCATGCATTGCCTCCCCCCCTTGGAGCGCGGCTTCGTCACTACGTCGACGGCATTCCCGAAGGAGCATAGGTCCATCTGGCCTAGCCTCTACTGCGACTCGAGCCTCGTCACTGTGTTGACGGCGATGCAAAAAGAATACAGGTCCAGTTGGCCTAGCCACTACTGCGACCGAGTCTTTTAACCAGCACACGACAAATCAATACTGACCCCGGACACTCCGCATTTCATTCATATACTCTAATTACAATAGTAATCCTTAAAAATCCAATTTTTGCATAAAAACCCGACACTTGGGTTTTTATGAATAAAATCCCTATTTATCACCTTAAACACTCAATTTGCCACATCCATCTATCAAATTCAAATTCTAAATGCACAGCAGCGATCATCACGAAATTCTAAGCAATTGATGTCATAAATAATTTTTCGAATTTTTTTAATAAATAATAATATTTTAATAATTTCGGAATATAATATATTATTAAAATTCAAGAATTTCGAAACATTTAAGTAAGTCAAAAATAAAACATATTATGTCACATCAAGGCTTATATTAAAATAAACCTACTTAACTTTAAACTAAACACACTTTAACTTAATTAAACACCATAATCTAATTATCAACCAAATAAACTAATCTAATCACCTAAGCTTACTTAACTTAGACTAAACACACTTAGGGCATCATTAACCCTCTAATCAAGATTTAGTGAGTTAAACTCACCGGAATCGCTTTCCGACGAGTCCCCGGCGAAGAGGACGGCGAGGCCGTCGACAAATCTCCTCGGGACGACACCAAAGGAGGCCAGGAAGACACCCAAAGCGGGCCTTGAAGTCTAGATCTAGGGATGGACACGACTGCTGTCCAAGGCCGGTCGGAGGAGCTTTGGCGGCGGTTCGGGCGCAAAACCGGCGGAGACGGGCTGCGGCGGCTCGAGCGGGAGGAAGCGGCGGCTCCGGCGGTCCTCCGGCGACCCTGGCAACAACGGCAGCAGCTGGACGGAGGGGCAGGAGGCTCCAGGATGCCCGGGCAGAGGCGGAACGGCGAGCTGGCTGGCGGCGAGCGGGCGCGCAAGCTGTGCGCGTGGATGGACAGCGACGACGATGGCTCCGACGACAGCGACGTGCGGTGGCGTCGAGTGGAGAAGGACGGTCGGGCAGCCAACTTGACTAGTTCGGATCTCTCTCTCTCTCTCTTCTCCAAGAAGCTAGAGGTTGAAGATGGAGTTGATGGGTCCCTTTTGAGAAGCAATCTCCACCCTCCACTTGTCAACTTCTTCCTCTCTTGGCCTAACCACCATGACATCACCTGATGTCATCTTCCACTATCTCCAATCTCCCACAACCTTATTCCAATAAGTTCAATTTCATTTTCCACCGGGGCATAAAATCTTGTACATTAAATTCTTCAATTCCAATCAATTCTCTTCCAATTGAGCCCAATTAAAGTTCATAAATTAATCCAATGCTCCTAATAATATTTATGACACAACATGACTCTCAATTTCTGAATTCCCTTTCAATTTCATGGTTAATTTCACTCCGGCACGATATTAGCGCGTCCTAACCTACCGGGTAGCTTTTAGAAATTTTCATGCATTTGACCTGTGGTTGATTATTTTCAAACCACAATGTACATCTTTGACACATTGGCGACCCTCGGTTGTCATGGTAATCTCAAGGTTTCAAATACCGACACAGGGGACCCAATCGACAGAAAAGCCGGTCCAGTGCCGACCGACAAGAATAGTGCAATCTGGTGGAATCACCCACACTTGATCACATGCCTCTATCGAGTCGACCTATCTCCCTTCTCTAATCGATTTTTAACCATGCCATAATGACCCTTGTAGATTAGCTCGGTCGAAAGGTCGTTTCCTAGTCAAATTCTCGAGTCTGATGCATTAGAATCTCTTACCGACTTCACCTGATAGACTAGTTTTCACATGAGTGGCCAACCCAAGGAAAAGAACTATATGCGTGAAGATGAAATGCCCGTCTCAATTTATTAAAAACAGAAATAGGAAAAATTAGGATGTCACATCACTAGCCATTATATGTTCGGGGCTTGTGTTACATTCGGTCAAGTTGTCTCGTTCTGAACATGCTTCGTTCTAAATATGTTACGTTCTGAACTTGTGTCTCGTTTTGGACCTTGTCACGTTCTGGACTTGTGTCTCGTTCGGTCTTAACATATTCTGCTTTTGAACATATTTAGCCTTAAGGTTTGGATACAGTCTAAATAAATTCAGTTTTAGCATAAAATCTGTCTTTTGGTTCTTCCAAGTATAGACTTTGACAATATCATTTACATGGTCTATCATTTGCATAATCTATTACTCAACCATTAAACACGTTAGTAGCCTTTGATTTATTTTGTCATCTTCAAAACATCATAAGGGATTTCCCTAACACAAACATCTTTTCTTTTCTTTTTGTTTTTCTTTTGCTTGTGGACCCCACCTTCATTTTTTTATTCTTACTTGCTCCAAAATATCCAAATATTACAAGAGGGACCGAAGCTCTTCAAGTATCAGAGTAGTTCTTTAGAAAAGGAATATGTTAGAATTATTACTGTCACTTTAGACACAGATTTTGTCACACACCAAAACCAACATGAATAGGGGTGACACGGTCGTCCTTTCACCTAAAGGATGCAGCCTCAAAGCTCTCAAAATCCAACTCTCAAAAATCCCCTCATTACTATCGCTCTCATATTACTCATCATTAGTTGAAGAACCTGAAAAAGATTAGTAAATAGGGGGTAAACAATCATAGCTCAGTGAGTAAGATATCTCTTCTAAGCGGGTCAAGCACCAATTATGCATATTTACACCCCAAAACCATAATTCTTTTAACCCAAATATAGAATATAACAAATAAGTCATAAGAGAATAAATTATATATGCTTTATAATAGATATATTTATATGAGAAATATTTATTTCAAAATAATATCAAAATAAGTATCAATGGTCGAATCCATTGATCAATCTTATTAATTCACACGGTAATGGTTTTTTCTATTGGTTAATCTTAATGAGGGGATTTATGCTTAGAATTAGAGATAATCAGATCAGTTGCAGTAGATATACTATCCCAAACTAGGCGAACCTCTATTCAAGCCTTCAAGAGACAACCTTTTAGCTGTAAATTACTAGAAAAATTGGTCCATAGCATAGAGATAGTTAAAGATGCAAAGATAGTAACATTCCTAAACTTAGCCAAGCTGCATTTCTTAGAGGATCCTATCAAGCTAGAGAATAAAAAAAATGTTTAGAAAGACATGAATAGGATTTTCATAAGCACACATTTTACTTCAAGAGACTCTGCTTAATACATTACATCATCTTTGTCTTTTATAGGTATTAAGAGGTTACCAAAAACAAAGACCAAGCTCATAGGTCTTGAAACACACAGAGACTCTGGGATTCATAATCGGGAATTATTCTAGATGATATGAACAATGGCCATAAATAATGATTTCCTTAGTACTTTGATATAATGACCTATGCTACAGCAACTTCTATAGCAACTTTTGCTATAGGTTTATCTACCATCCCAAGAATTATAGTCATAGTTTGAATCATCGGAACCTTGTCTTGCAAATCGTTTTTCCTCATAGCGTTGTTCCATTCCAATGTCATCAAGAGGAATGTTGATATTGTGAGAGGATTCCCTTTTTGAAATCAAGGCATTCCACATAGTTTGACTACTTGAAGCAGGTTCTTCTCCATAAGTCTTGGAGGATTGTGGGGTGTTAGTAGGCATGATTAGCTAGGGCCAATTTGCTATTTGGACATAATGGGAGACTATGCTGGGGTCCATTCCGAGGGATAAGGACGAAGGTCCTTGATCATATGGATCTTGAGAGAGAGGACCCCCCCCCCATTGGGTATAGGATACCGAGCATAGGATTCTTGAGAGAACTGTACAAAATCGGGCATGTCTGTCATTTCTTGTTCTTGTGTTGGAGGTGTCCGTACTTGATTCAATGCTTTCTTGAATTCCTCGAGTGCCTGTTTGATTTCATGTGCAAGACCATAATGGTCCCATGATACAACTGTTGAGTAGTCCCATACTTCTTTAAATATAGTCCGGTTTTCTTGGCATAGGATTTTTTAAGTTCTCTGTAGTTGTATTCGGCGGGTCTGACACAATCAAGAAATAATTTTTTCGATATGAGCTTCCTCGAGATGTGGTTAAGGTTTGTAAGTAGTGTTTACTATTTCTTCTGGTGCATTGATGAGGGTGCTATTATTTCACAAAAAATGCATGGTCATCGGAAAAACACCATTGTGTGTAACTCTAGCTTTGCTCAAGGAGCATCTCTTAGTTCTTGGAGGAAGAAGCATTTCCAATAAATTGGAGGATAGAACTAGTTAAGCATAGTCAGGAGGTTCTTGTTGCTTTCATTTCCCTCATTTCACCAAAGCGCAATGAGCTTTGTTAATTTGACAATGAACTTTTTAGTGGGGAAATTCATAGCTATTAAGTACTTATTAATTAAGTATCAAAACAGTTATCAAAGCTGGTTAGGAAAATCATCTTCTTTCCAAATTAATGAATGAATAAATAGGCATCTGAAATTTAATCCGAAAGCATAAAGAATTGAGCCTTTGTGGAACCTAAATAGATTTGTATGATGTTGTCACATGAGGTTATTAAGATTTTCAGTGAGACTGTCATTCTGGATTTGTTCAATGATTTCCTAAGGATATTCCAAGCTTGGCTAATCTCACATTCTTTCAATCTTGTACTTGTTTGTTGAGGAAAAGCATGTATGAAAATGTACATATTGATCTCTGCTGGTGTCTTTTGTCTGGAGAGGAAATCAACAAGAACATTTTTCATTCTTGCAATGTGTTTGGTTTCAAAAGAGTATTTTGAAAACCATTCGGCCCATAAAAGCAGCTAGGAGTGGGGAATCTGCTTTTCTTTGAATTTGACCATTTAGGGAAAGATGCCATATCCAATACCACTAGAAAATGATGGCCAATAAGATGGAATTCAGACTTTTTTATTCCATTCTTTATTGCCAATATTTCTTTGAAAGTAGAATGATAATGTATTTCAGCCTAGGGAAACTTTCCACATTTATAAGCGCAAATGTGTCGCTTACCTTTAATCTCTTCAAATAGTATGGCTGCCCAATATACATTACTAGCATTGGTTTGGAGGATTCTCTTCCTAGTGGATGGTATTTGCAATGGAGAAAGATCTGTATAATTTCTTTTAACTCTACAACTGCTTTGGTTTGAGCTTTACTCTAAGGTGGATGATTCTTCTTTAGCATCAATTATAATGGAATCAACAATTTTGAATCACTCCAAAGTTGTTGGAATTATTTAAATGAGTGATAAATAGTATTCTTGGCACATCTCTTTCTTGAGAGATTCAAGATACAATACATAAAAAAATATAAATATTATCTTATTCCACGGTATCTATAAAAAATTTTAACTAGGCTGTTGGGATATTGACAAACAAATCACATTCACATTGTAAGCATCAGAAACGAAAGTCAATGACATCCTTTGGTTAATAGATGATTAAAACTCCATTTATTTTATGGAAAACAACTTTCAGTAAAATATTTTATAGATTTTTTCTGTGTACGTTTTGCAAAAAACAAATGAATTGGTCGAGGAACACAATTTCCATTGATGAAAATGGTCTTCTAACATATGGGAAAATATTTTCCACTTTATCTTCTTTCTTTCACTTTTAAACCAAGCTTTTTTTTTTTTTTACCAAGCACTTTTTCCTTTTATTTTTTTTTTATAAAAATCGCATTTTTAATTATTTGGAATTTTTTTTTTTTTTTTTTTCATTCTTCTTTAATTGGTTGCCGTGACGACAACAATCAGCGACTTGCCATAGGCAAGCTCGAGCCCTGCCTAGCTCATTGAATATGGTGAGGCTAGAGCTCATTGGCTACAAGCAACTTAGCCTTACTTGGATCAAACGGGGCTCAACCTCCTCGGTATCTTGGAAGCTGGAGTCTACTCGAGCTCACTAGAGCCGATTGTTGGTTGTCATCGTGGTCAGCTGTGGAAGAAGAAGAAGAAGAAAAGAAGAAAGAAAAGCAAGAATAAAATAATTAAAAAATTATTTTAAAAAAATAAATAATAGAAAATTTATTGAAATGAGTGTATGAAGGAAAAGATTTTCCTTAACAAACAGGGAAAAATATTTTTCACTTCATTTCAGGTTTCACTTGAACATAAAAAAATAGTTATTTTCTTGAAAAATGACTTTCTGAAAAATATTTTTTTTGAAAATCCTGTGTTTTTTTTTTGCGAAATAAATGGAGCCTAAAAGGAGCTAAAATAAAACAAGAGTCGGCGGTCCCGATGCAATGTTATAGGACAGACTTTGTTGCGCACCTTTTCTTCAACCGACTGAGGGGTGACATGGAAAGCAATTAGAAACTATGGGGGTCAATCTCAAATGAATGAAACATTGGGGACCATCGCCCCAGAATTACACGGAAAACACAGGACCAACAATCAATTTTCTCATTTTTGAGAGAGAGAGAGACGTTGGGAAAATGGAGGAGGCGGAGAGCGGAGAACGACACGGTGGCTCACGGTGGGGCCACCGCCCTCCCTCCTTCACCCCGACGCCTCCCAGGCCGACGACGCATTGCCTTTCCAAGCTTCTCATCTCCTTCTCTCCTTTGCGATTTTCCCCATCATGGATGGCGCCTTGATTGACTTCAGTCTCCATGTTTCGTCAATACCCTTTTCAAGCTAGTGATGATGGTAGTACGTACACTCGAGATCGTCATTTCGGCGAACATGATGAGATGTGTGGCTCGTACCAGCAGGAGGTCGTTCTGCTACTTCTGTTGGGAGATCCATTCTTGAATTGTCTAAAGCGAGAACGAGAGATTGAGTTCTAGAATGACAGAAGGTTCAGTGAAGCAATGTACTTGCGCTGGAACCCGTCATGGTATAATTACAGCATTCGGAGAAAGCGGTCGTTTTCACTTGGCATTGGCCATTATGGAATTCTCCTACAGTATAGGAATCACGGTCGGAAAAGGGACATGTTGGAATCAATTGCTGTCATTTTAGACAGATTTCTGCTTTAGAAAACGTTAAACTTTTTGGAACTACAGGAGATAAAAGTATTTCAATGTCGTTTACGTGAGATCCCTAGTCTTGCCCAAAATAGCAGTTTCTTTTGCCGTGAGTTGTGCAAAATTGGCAAGCAGTAACAATCTGTACCTGTTGAATCGGGCCTGTGCATGTAGTGAATATTTGGGATGAAATCCATAGTAAAAATGCAAGAGCTAGTAGATACATGGCAGGGAGTCATGGTAGTTCCAAGATGAGCTTTTTGCATTTACCTCATCCAGACTGTCTTCCGAGTATGATCTTAGGCTCCGTTCGTTTCGCGGAAAATATCATGTTTCCGGAAAACATTTTCCTGGAAGTCATTTTCCAGGAAAATGACTTTATTTTCCGGTGTTCGGGCAAAATCTAAAATTTGAGTGGAAAATATTTTCCACCGTTCGTTAGCTCATTTAATTGTTTGGGAAAAATTATCAAAAATTGAATTTTAATATTTTTAATTGACCAAAAAATTTATTTTATTTATTTTATATTTTTTTTAAAAATGATTTTTTTAATTATTTATATTTTTAAAAATCGAAATTTTTATTATTTATTATTTCTTTTTCTTTTCCTTCCTCCTACCTCCTTCCTCCGCCGTCGCCTCCTTCCTCCTCCTTCTTCCTCCTCCTTCCGCCGCCGCCACCTCCACCTCCTTCTTCCTGCTGACGATGGCCGGCCCCGGCCGACCAAGACCGGTGGCGATCCGGCGAGCTCGAGGCTCGGCCGATCTCACCCGAGCTCGCCGGATCCGCGACGAGCTCGAGCTCGCTGGATCGCCGCCCGCCATCCGGCGAGCCGCGAGCTCCGCCGCGATCCGGCGAGCTCGAGGCTCGGGTCGCCGGATCTGCGACGAGCTCGAGCTCGCTTGGATCGCCACCGGATCCGGCGAGCCGCGAGCTCCGCCGCCCGATCCGGCGAGCTCGAGGCTCGGCCGCCGGATCGCGACGAGCTCGAGCTCGCTGGATCGCCGCCGGATCCGGCGGAGCCGCGAGCTCCGCCGCCGATCCGGCGACGAGCTCAAGCCGCCGGGGAAGCGGAGCGCGGATCCGGCGAGCTCGAGGCGGCTTCGAGCCGCCGGGGAAGCGGAGCGCTGCGGCGGCGGCGCGCCGGCCGGAGCGCCGCGGCGGCGGCGGGGGGCGCCCGGCCCCGGAGCAGCGGGCGGGAGCGGCCGGGGAGGGCGGAGGCCGATCCGGGAGAAGGACGTCGTCAAGCCATTGCACGCGGGGAGAGCGAGAGAGAGAGGCCGGGAAAATGTTTTCCTCTTTTGAAAAGAGGAAAACATTTTCCACAATGTCAAGAGAGGATTTTCCGTTGACCGGAAAATGTTTTCCTTGACCGTGTATTTTCTGTCCACCCGAACACCAGAAATTTCGGAAAATATTTTCCTGGAAGTTATTTTCCGCGAAACGAACGGAGCATTAGATTTGTCTTTTTTTTTTTTGGTAAAATCTATTTAGGCATAGAGAATCAAGGAAAAAGAAACAGAAGAAGGCCAGTGCTGAGAATGGCATGTACTTTCCCAGAGATGAGAAGGTCAAATTTGGAGAGGCTGTCGAAGCTCTGCTCAAATTGGCCATGATCCCTAAAGTAGTGTTCTATGTTTTGCTGGTCAATCGACTAATGGTGTAGATTCTGAAATTAGCTGTTTCATTCCCCCCCTTGCCCATTTAATTCGTTTCATTTTGATTTGGGTGAAGGCATGAAGACCCCGCAAAATGTATCCAACAGCAACTTTGTTTACTGGCCATTGAGGTGTAGCAAAATCGCTAAGTATGGGCAGCCAGGCCCATCAGACGACTTCCTTTGAAAATAGGTTCTTCATTATCATTGTAACCTTCTTTAGAGCACTACTTTGGCCATATGTTTTTAGGCAAATCATAATGGTATTCTGTACTTCTAATTTGGCTTATTGTAGTGTTAGTTTTGAGATATCTAGTTTTATCATGGGATATCTAATTCCTTGCATTGCAGGAGGAGAACCATTCTTCTTTGCCTAATTTTGTGATAGTTTAGACATTTAACCAAATGCTTTACTCCACATAACAGGAAAACTTGTTCTCAGTATATATTCTTATGAATATTCTAGCTCAGCCGAAGCCAATTACCTGATTATCAGATTGGTATGTCAATGATATAATTAATTGCCAGATGGCTGATTATTGAATGAGCTGGAAAGCCATTTTAGTTCTAGGGACATATCATCTTGTTGGCCTCTCAGAGGCTTTATGAAAATAAGATTTTATTGGCATTGTCACAAAGCCTGATGAACTTAAATTACACACGGAATATAAGCAAAACACATTAATATTCCAATCTTTATATCCAGTAGTAAGATCATGGAGTGCACATGCTTACTTATCAGTGAAAACTGCTAGCATCCACCATTAGAAATCCATGTCTCGATGGACTATACTCAACGATGGTCCAACTCTTACTTAAGCCAATCTGGGAACAGCATGAAGATGTAAGCCATTGTCGATGTGAAGGGTGAACATGACCTTGTAGGTCACAGGTCTAGTTTCATCAGCTAATCTGAAACGGAAGAAGCGAAGTAGAGCTACTGAAACTATTTTCATCTGGCGGTAAGCGAAATCCTTCCCGAGGCAGATCCTAGGACCAGCCTGCAAATAGGAAAGTAGGTTTGTCACTGAAGACGCTTGAAATATGTACACACACTTTGAACATTCAATTCATGAGGACTTGGGATAAAGAAATGAACATGGAATGCAACAAATTTGAAAGGTGATTCATTTTGGAAAATTCCATCCTTCAACCATCTTTCAGGTTTGAAATCCTCAGCATCTTCTCCCCAGACGTTATGCATTCTTGCCATTGAGTAAGCCAAGTAACTAACGGTGTCCCCCTTTTTCACATGGAAGCCATCTGGGAGAACATCATCTGTCTCAGCACATCTGCTATCCTGTTGTGCAGAAGTGTGAAAGATCAAAGTTAGCATGTATTGATACAAAAGCTGAAGCTTGTTAAATGCGTGTTCTCCTTGGCTTGTGCTTGCTTTGTAATTGCCAATCTGATGGATTTCTAGCATCTGCTGTGTTGCTAATCATGTTTTGTTCAGAAGAATATTGACTCTTTTGCGAGGTATTTGACATTTGAATACAATTTAAGGACTAGTTGCATGATGGCAATGCAGTCAGGGTAGCACTAGTATTTGTTCGTGAATTTAGAGATGAGTGAAAAGCTAGCATTTGATTTGCGGTGGAAAAATGTGAGCTCTATAGTTGTTTAATGGGAATTAAAGGATTCCCGAACATGCACTTAAGCAAAATTTTCAGTCTGTCATAAATACACTTGGATGATGCATCGTAGCCTCTAAAGTCTGGAAAATCATGATGTCTTGTGGTGCAACTCCAGTGGCGATTTACTCAGACCCATCGTGATTCAATGATCTGTTGATGAATTTATTTGAGTTCACAATATCTCAAGTTAATTTTGAACTTTTTGTTTTCTTTTTCTGTGATCAGTTTGGGATTTGAACTTCAAATCTTACGAGTGAACAGTAGATTACCAGTGGGACTGCAGGATACAGCCTCAAAGTCTCTGTCAGTGTGGCATGAAGGTAGTGCATTTGGCCAAGCACCGGATCAGTTATTCTTTCCACGAATTCATCTGGGTTAGCTTCACTTGCCTGATCTCCAATAACTTCCTTTATTTCGTCCACAATCTTTTGCTGCACCAGGGGCTTTTTACAGAGCATGTAGAGGAACCATGATAAGGTATTTGCACTAGTATCTTTTCCCGCAATCATGAAATTCAGAATTATATCCCTCAAGTACTTCTCGTTCATATTCTTGGGATCTTTCTCGTGCTCGAGCAAAAATCTGGAGAGAATGTCCTCCTTGTCATTCTTGTAGGAAAAAAAATGGGAAAATGAAACATCAGCCGGGGGAATTGCCAAACAAAAAACCTGGAAAGTAGTATGACTGTCATGAAAACAATCTTAAGATGGTGCCACAACTTCTATTCAGAATTCTTCCTCTCAAAATGGTTCTTGAGCTTCTACAGGATTCTTCCATTGTTCTTGTTATTAAAATTTTCCGCAACATCACATGCCATAATGCCTCTTCCTAATTTGAGCAGTGGCTTGACAAAAGAAGAGCACAAACTTCAAAAAATCGAACAGCTAAATGCACACTAAGTACTTACAATTCACACGTTCACTAATAAAATTTTAAAAAGAACTCACCTGTTCTCGCTGGGCTGCGAGTTGATTCCTCTTGATCTTTATAAGTTGATGCACAAAATTGTCGATGAGTTTAATGTCATTCCTAAGACGAGCTTCTGAACCGATGTTGAAAAGTCTTTTGAGTTCCCAAGAAGGATCGATATATCGCCGGTAGGTTAGTGCATTTGCCTCATCAAAAGCTTTCATGAAGGCTCTTCCCTCTTTGCTTGAACCTTCCAAGCAATTCAATTCCACACCGAATCCAACTTTGAAGATGGAATCCAAAGTGCACCTCATCAATATATCCTACACACAAGGTTTAAGACAATATGATGAGCAAACTAATGCACAATATCCTGTTTCCTTCTTTTCTACTGTAACGACCATTGTAAGGATATGTCCTTCCTTCTACTGTTATGGTTGCCATCTCTCTCTCTCTCTCTCTCTCTCTCTCTCTCTCAAATTGTTTGGGTGGAGGCCGAGGAGGACTGATGACTACCACGCGACCACGCGATGGTCGCTCCTATTGTCGGGTGACCCCAACAGTTTTCGTCTATCCTAGGTTTCTCTTCAAGACTAGCTATATCTAATCCTCTTTAGATGGCATACATATCCAATCATTTTCAGACAAAGCTACATATCTATCAAATCCGGATGACCAATTTCATTATATTTCGATATTCTGTCGGAAATATGCGGTCTTTATGTTTGATTCCATTCACCTTATGTTTCTTTCAGAGTGGTGTTGATCATCGTGGAGTTCTCGCCATTCAAAAATTGAAACTACTCACTTGCATATCGAATCCCTCTGAAGCAGCCGATAGCTCCTCCACGACCTTGACCAGCTTCGCAGCATTCTTCCTGAACACGCAACAGCTAAAATCTCTGAGCACCCTCGTCGCAAACTCAAAGCTGGCGACCTTCCTTTGTTTCTTCCACTTCTCTCCGTCCACCGCGAAAATCCCCTCCCCAAGCAAATCCTTCATTATATCTATGTCAATCTTTCCTTTCGTGTACTTATCGAAGTTGGTCTTCAATATGTGCTCGACGTTCCTTGGATCCATTGTGTAAATGTCACTCTGGTACAGCGCAAGGAGCCGGAACGTCGGAGATCTCCTCGCGACTCCGGTCAGGTAGTCGTAGAGCCGGTTGAAGTAGATGAGTAGATCGAAGACCGTCCCGCGAACGGGCGGATACTTAGAGCTCCAGAGGGACTTGCCGGTGAAGGTTTTCAAGAGGAGGAGAGCGAAGGCGATGGAGAGGGCGACTGGAACGAGTGCTGCGGAGTAGAGCACCGTCGACACGATGTTGATGCCCATATTTTTTTCTCTGGTAAGGAAGCTGGACAGCGACGAGGATGAAGAGCACGGTCGACACGATGTTGATGTCCTTGCGTTGATTTATGGCTTAAGGCTCTTGACTTTGTCCATTTGTATCACTTTCCTCTTTAGAATATAATTATGGAGGAATTGATGTGCATGTTCAGGTTTTATCTGTTTTTTTGGTAAGGAATTTTTTTTTTTTTTTTGGTAAGGTTCAGGTTTTATCTGTTTGTTGTGGAGGAAGTCAAAGTACTCAGATGGCCTGCCACTCTTGGTGGTGAAGCTTCAAGCTTGATTTATCTTAATCAAAGTATATAAATATAAACCCTGAATTTCTTTTCTTTTGTGTTATGGAAAATTTCCTGGGCATAAAACTATACGCATTGAATTACATTTGGGCAATTTCAATCAGGTATTCGTCTGTTTTGCGCAAATTAAATGATATGGAAAATATTTTCCTTTAAACGAAGGTTTCTTTCGTTTTGCGAAAATATTTAGTCATAAACTATTATTAATGAAAACATTTTTTATTGATTAATTATTTCAAGTGATATAGGCGATTAAATTTTTTTCTAAATCATTCATTTTTTGTAAAAGAAATGGACCTATGTTGTTAGACTAAACCAATTAAATGACATAATATGGTTATTTTCCTTATTTTTCCCTCCCTTTATCATGCCTACTATGGTCAAGATCATAGAAGGAATGTGTTTCTACCTCTACTAGGGTTTTATTTCTAGGTAGGTGAACACCGCACAAAAGCTAGTATCATTTCAATGAGTGATAAATAGTATTATTTACAAGTCATGTTGCTCAAGAGATTTAAGGTCGGATGAATGGAAACTATGAAAGATCATTTCATTCGAATGTATTTTCATTTTATTTTAGCTGGACATGTCGAGATAGGCATGAGATGGAAGCCAACGGAGATAATCTTTGGTTTAATAAATCATTAAAGGAAAAAAATCATTAAAAATAAACCAAGTTATGGTGTTGCCTACGTGGCACGTGAATATTATAAAACTTACTTCGTTGCTCACGGTTTCTTCCCCCCTTCGAAATGCCCAAAATGGCCCCCAAAACTGACCGAGGGGTGCAATCGAAAGAGATTAGAAAGTACAAGGCTAACTTTAATATGAAATGAAACAGTTGGAACTATCACTAGAATTACACGCAAATCACAGGATTACGTGTGATTGAGATGTGGTTAGTTGGGAAACAGAGATTTCGCATGCGTAGGAAATGATGGGCAAGCTTTGGTTTTAATTTTTGTTGTGGGGCAAGTTTAAGACCGTGGAAGTGGTCGGCGAGGCGAGCCAGCCAACAAAATAATTACTAAAAAATCAAATAAAAAAATATTATTAAAAATGTATTCACGTTAGCATCAATTAGACAATTGGCCATGTTGACGCCAGTCGGTCAAAAATGTCAACACTAGCAAGCCAAAATTAGAAGGGACATCGGGCTACGGAAGCATGCCGAGTCAATGAAAATGACTCTGAGCTACAGAAACACGCCAGGTCAATATAAATGAATTTCGAGCTACGGAAGCACTTCAGGTCTATTAAAAGGGACATCGGGCTACGGAAGTATGTTGAGTCAATACAAAGGACACTGAGTTACGGAAGCACGCCGGGTCAGTGAAAAGGGTTTCGAGCTACGAAAGCACGCCGAATCGATGAAAATGACACCGGGCTACAGAAGCACGCCGGGTTAGTGAAATGACTCTGGGTTATGAAAGCACGCCAGGTTAGTGAAAAGGGCTTCGGGCTATGAAAGCACGCTGAATCTCAAGGCTTCAAGAAGCAACTTGAACATCAAGTATTACTCGGTCTTCAAGGAAATATTACCTATCAGACATGATTAAAGCAAAAACCGATATGCATTCATTAAAGACGTAGACAATTTGAGCTACTCTAGAATGCATATTTCAAAGTTCAGTGGAGTTTTCATCTATTCAATCAAGGTTTATGCATAATAACTTTACCATATTTGCATCACCCAAATATACATTGGAGAGAATTGACGTTCAAGACAATGACATGGATTTCTACTAAATGAGAGACTTTCAGTTAGAAATGACTTTCATTTACTCTCATTTAGAATGGTTATTTTATAAGAATCACTCCATCATATCAACAAGGGTTCGAGTATTCTCGCAAGCAATACAATATTACCAATTTGAGAGGTCTTTAACATGGCTCGTAATGTAGGCTTGGTCAATGGCTTAACAAATAGATTCTTTGAGTCAAGGCAATTAAAAAAACAACTTCGCAATCATCTCCGGGTTTACAAGTCAAGAACCATGCAAAATAAGAAAGAAATAATCTTGCTCGCACTTCTTCGAGCAATGCTTATAAACATATGAACTCCAATGTTAATTCAAATGCCCTAATTTGAAGAGACTTTGTAAGGGACGTAACTTAGGCTGAGTTCGTGGGCTGAGAAACGAAATGATCATTAGGCTCAAAATATGTGTAAATGGTGAGAGTTGATGATCATCTTGGCATTGCCACTAGTTTTCTTTTTCATCATCGAGGATTGTCTTCATAAGGCGCCCCATTGATTGTAAAAACTCAACATTCGAGTTCTTTGAGTATTACTCCATTGGAGATACAACATTTTTACAATCGATAATCCTTATCTTGACTCTCTTTTTCCATCTATGAGCATCGGCATTACTTTTATCGGCACGCTGCTTTTTCATGCCCCTTAGTTCTATGGAATGACCATATGTGGTTTTTTAACATTTGGACTTTTGGGAGGTCTTCACCTTTTGTCAGCACTTCAGACCATACTGTTTGAACAATTGCTTTTTGCTTTACTCCAGTGTGGGGGATGATCACCAACTGGGTTTGAAGAAATGAAATTGCAGGTTCAAGTGGGTTATGCAAATGATATAAGTATGTAAGATAAAGAAAGAAATGATATTTGTCATCCTAAGACACTTAAATTACCACATGAATTCAATGTAATAACACGACTTAAAGATTGATGCAAGTGAAAACAATAAAATTTCTTTTCATTTTCATCATCTCATGATGCTATCTTACCTCTCATTTGCCCGATGTGGGGTGATTCTTAATAGGGGTAATTAAGAAAAAAAAAATCTCCATAAGTGTATAACGCTCAAAGGGGTTAAGCAATGGATCACCTGTAGTATTTGGGATAGAAAAATGAATTGCCCCTCATCATTTCGGTCATCATACCTTTCGCGAAAAAACTCTTTATCTTATAGATATTGAACATTCTACACTCATCTCACAAATGTATAAGTAGGGGACTGTGTATAGGATAAGGCTTGTCTTTCATCATCGCGACACGTCTCATTCAGCATTCTTAAGCATTGATATCACTCCATTGAATTGTCTATCTTGACAAATCTCCACATGAAATTGGTGAGTTAAATAGGCAAAACTACTAAGGAAATTCTCTTTCAAAAGAGTGCAGCAACTTTAAGCATGAAAAGCTTTTGTGACTTTAAACAGACAATTTACTACACTAAAAAATGCTCTCATAAGTATGAAAAACATGATTTCAAGCATTCATTCAAGAAATTGTCCCACGAATGGACTGTCTCAGCAATGGGTGTCCTTGGATTGCCCCTATCGAAAGGGAACAAACACACAAATTGATCAATTGAGGTTGAAAATCCGATATTTGATTTGATGAATTCTTACTTTTGCCCTTGCACAAAACAACGTGCATGAATAGGATACTATGCAACATTAAAGTAAATGCACATGGAATATTCATTTTGGTTTGGGTAAAGATTCTGTCTCAATTGAGTCACTACCAAAATTTGTCATGCCCCCAATTTATCATCTGCAAGGAAAAGAACAGAGTGTCATTTCCCAAAATTAATTATGTTCAAGGACGAGACGTACCTCTTCCACCAGAGAATGATGTACTTGCCCCTTATTTTCTTATTAATGTGCAAGAATGAAAATTCCGTCAAGCATAGAAATGTAAAACACTTTGCTTGGTCTTCAAGATGGATATTTCAAGTGGTATTGACAGTTGAACCAATTGATCTATCATCGCAACTCGATGCGCCTTTTCAGATGCTTCATCATTAGGCCAAGAAAATAATGCTCATGAATCATGTGTGCTTGAGTTCTTCACCCTCCTTGGTCCTCAGGAAAATGAGATGCTTCAAAAGTCTCTTGGCTTTCTTCTTCAGGTCGCAATTTCTCACTCGTTTTGACCCGACCTTTTAGCTCTCGACCGTGTACGGATGAGTGAGCGGGATCGCTCCATAATCACCTATTTCAAGGAAATGAACACACGTATAAGCACAAGGTGGAAATAGGGAACCGGTCCATGACAACAATCTGATCGATTTTTCATTTTCATTTTTTTTTTCATTTACTCGTGAAAAGTTCGTACAAGAAGGGAATTTTCTATAAAAAATAAAAAAATAAAAAAATAGAAAAATAGACACCCTAACGAAATCAAATTTCCTAAACATGAACTAGGAAATGCCAAAATTTGAAACTCTCTAATAAGAACAATAAAGACATGAATTGAAAATAAATTCTTCAAAATTTTTTTTTTTTGGTTATTTTCCAAATGATTCATTGCATGACAATTTTCTCATTTCATTCTTAATTGACAAAGGAATTAAATCAATGATTGATCTAGATTGTTATGGACGGACCAAAAGTATGACAAAGTAAGTAAATTGCATAGTATAGGGATATAAGACTTACTTCACCAAGGAAACTCAATGGCAACCACATAGACATGGACATGAGATGTGAGGCTCGATTTCTACTCTAGACAGGCTTAGTAAAGTGAAGCCACAAGGATGATCGGACTAGCCGCGGGCGTGCAGACTAAGTCGGGTCCTCATGACTTCAGTTTGGTCAAAGAGCCGACCTAGGTCGCGGGCATGCAGACCGAGTTGGGTACTCTTGACACCAAAAAAAAAAAAAAAAACTTCGGGATTGAGATGGGCGACTCATACCGCGGGCATGTGGTCGAAGTGGTATCCATCTCAATACCATCCTAGATGATCCTATGCGGCCCAACTCCGGCGACAGGTTATGTGTGCAAAAGTGTAGTGTAAATGCATAAGTATGCACAACAGTTTATATCAAGCAACACTTCATAAATGAAAGTAAACCATACATCCCTACACCTCCCTATAAAACAAAGGTCAGCAAACACTTCCTCTTATACTTCTCATCCTACAAACATTTAACATCTTAAATGTTAGGGGCGTACTTGGGATCCTCGCTGCCAAACAAAATTTTTTTCAAAAGAAGAGAAAATTGGCTTAAGTCCACTAAGAGTTTTAACTCAAGTCTCCAGTAGAGTCGCCAAGTTGTCGCGACCAAATTTTGGGTAAACCACTTAGGATTTGGCTAATGGATTACTAAGCCTAAACTTAGCTCAGGCTCTCTCAAGCTCATACCAATTTGCAACCTAAGTTCAAGTTCTTAACATGCCATTGATTTTTCAATTATAAGTCGCCACTAATCTATTTTCGGTAGGTCGATTAGAAACCCAAGTAAAGTAATGGGAGATTTACTTTACTCCTACAAACAGAGATTGTGCATTCGGGGATTTGGTTACGTTAGATTTCTCTAACGCCCTTTCAGTACCTTTCTCTTTTATTTTGAAAATAATGTTTTGTAGGCAGCTTAAATTGATTTTAATTTATCTCCCTAACATGTGATATTATCATGCGGGTGCACAAACCACCAATTTAACACCAAGATAAAGTAGTGAATAAATGGTAAGACTTACCTCAAGGCATCGAAAGTATCTGCAATGTTAGATTAGAATTCACATCGGCAGTCCTAGATATGATTTCTAATTAACACGCAATTACTTTTTTTGTTCACTTATTTAATGAGAATCATGCTTTATGCAATGCATGCTACTAATCTAACATGAAATGAAATGACGTGGTAATATGACCTAAGCTATATGATGAAAATAAAATATAAGCATGCAGTGTATCCTAAAGAATGAAATTGATTTATTCAAAGATAATTTTTTTGGTATTTTCCATGAAATTTGAAATTAGAAAAATGCGAAAATTATCTATGTAGGTTAAGATATCAACCAATTTGCATTAGGAATTAGGTTAAGCCAAACCTTAATTTAAACTAGAACATTATCTTAACCAAGTAATCCTAAAATGCAACCTATCTAGGAGAAATTATCTAAACCTATAATTAATTAAAAAAATAAACATGTAATATTATCCTAACATGCAATGACGTGCAAAGAATGCCCTAATTCTAGTTTTTTTTTTATGAAATTCGAAATTAAAATTGACACATAATTAAACGTGCAATTTAAAAAAAAAAAAAAAAAAAAAAAACTAACTTCCTAAATGAATGCTTTTTTTTTTTTCATTTTTCAAAAATTCGAAATAAATGAATTCCCTATGCAAAATAACCCTAATACAATAAACCTAATCTAACTCAAAATTTTTGGATTTTCTTTTACGAAAACAAAATCGATCAAATGACATGACAGCAAATCAACAAGATAAGATTGATATCCATAAATTGACGAATCATATCCCATACATGAGATCGGATTGGTCAATTTTAAATAAAATCACGAATTGAATCTCGAGCGTGAGATTGGATTGGCGATTTTTCATGCGATTGCAAGTCGGATTTCGAGTGCAAAAATTGGATTGTCAATCCCTAATTTAAAAGGCTCCTCGAGTTGCGAATATCATGAAATATCCGGATTTTTCAATCGGATACATCAAGGAATACTTTGGATAAAGAAACAAAGTATTAAAATATATATATAATCACCTAATCTGAATTTTCTCCAAATCCGAGTTTAACGAACGGCGGCTCGTGGATCATGATGGGGCTCGGTGTGGCTCAAGGACAGGTGGCCGTGATAGTGGACAGCTGAGGGTGATGGGTTGTCGTCAATCGGAGCTGTAGCAAGGGGGGTAGCAAGCACAGACCAGCAGTGGGAAGAGGAAGACACAGCAACAGCAGCGGCGTCGCTCGGATGGAGAGCTCGGAGCGGCATGCGGGGGGCGGCGCTCGGACGACGTGGAGAAGTCGGGCAGCAGCTCTGCCGTGGTGGTAGCGATGATGAGCATATCGCGGGCGAGCAGCGAGGCAGCGGCGGCGGGCGTATAGGGTCACGGGATCTGCAGGTTGCGGGCGAGGTAGATGGGCTGAGGTGGAGGCGCAGCAGGTGAGGCGGACAGGAGCAACAGCGGCAAGTAGTGGCGTCGTGCGGAGGGGGGGCTTGCGAGTGCTGCAGCGATGGCGGTCGTTGGCGACGGAGCTGCACGGGATGAGCACCGAGCGGTTGTGGACGGGCAAGCGGCTGCAGCATCAGCGCTCGGGTGGAGCGATAGACACGGGCCGACGTGGGCTCGCAGGGAGGAGCTCCGGCGGTGACGGGTAGAGGTAGCGTCGCGACTTCGGGTGCGCGGAGCGGCGATGGCCGGCAGAGGAGGGCTCAAGATTTGCTGGTGGAGCGGCGGTGAGGTTGGATGGTGCGGCGCGAGGTGCAGCTCAGTGGGGCGACAGTAGCGGTCATCGGCGGGGAAGGCACACGAAGAAGAAGAACACTGCTCTGTTCTATCTCTTCTCTTTTTTTCCTTTTTGTGTTCTTTTCTTTTCAGCTGCCCTTGTTGCACACGTCCTCTCTCTCAATAAAATATTGGCTGCAACTCTAACTCCAGCATGGCTTCCTCCGAGTCCATTCACCAGGCGACACGTGTTGCCCGGCAGCCACGCTGGAGTCCGAGCTCATCCCTTTTATTTTCGAAAAGGAGCGCAGCAAAATTGATGAAAACTCGCGTTCTCTCTCCTCCTACACAAGAGGTCTTGTCCTGCCCACTGTTCTGCAAGGAACCGAACTCCTCTGCAAGAAAATATTTGGTGGAGCCCACCAAATATTTGCTTCACATCTTCACATCTCAATCCCACGAAAATTTTTGAACGCCATCAGGAAAACTCTCTCCCTCTCTCCATTGAACTGAACTCCTCTATTCTTTGCTTTTCCTCTGACGAACAAGGGAGGCCGCCATCCAACGAACCACGCCGCCTTGAATCTCTGGCTTTTGTACTTGGCAGGTGCGGGTGGTGAGCGGGGTCTTAGCTATTTCGAGCTCGGTGGCAAGCCCGTCCAAATCCTTGGTGGATAGGGTGTACAAAGTGGGGCTGAACAATTGACTTTGGTGGCCAAAGGCTTTACAGGTGAAGAAGCCGGAGCAGCGGCGACTTGTTGAACGAGGCCTACGAGAGGTGCGGCTCCAGCTGGTCTTCCTCATAACAAAAAAGTTGCTGAGATTTGCCGCTAAGCCAGTCTTGTAAAGCGATTAGAGAAGGCTGACGGTACTAGAAAGGTATACGTAGCATTCCTGCTTTATACCAATACCGATGTTATAAAATCCTGCTTTAAAAGGACGAAGAATATCATCATGAAGAATAAATAAAATCCGATGAAACTGCACCTTTATCTCCTCCATTGTCTACATCTGCCTAGGCTTCCTCTCGCCATTGCCTGCAACAAGAATATTGTTGAGTTTAATTTATTTCAACTTGCATAGAATTTTTTAGTTGTGAATTTTTGCATTCAAAAATTGGGTTTGAGGTTGATTCGGTGGTTTGCTGCCCATCTCAATTTGCTTAATCCAGAATACAGGAATTTGACAATCTCAAATACTTTTTCACCGTCAATTTGTGTGAAATTTACTTATCAATACCCTATATTGATTTTTGCACAAAAGATATGCAAAGTGAATTATCGGACACATTGTTTAAGTCGTTCTGGGTAGAGTAGCTAAGTGGGCTGCTTTCCTAAAATTTTAGGTACGTTACTTGGGTACACTTTGCTCTCTCCTTGTGCATGTGTGGTCCTACTTTTTCCTACTAAGATTTGGATGATGCGTTAATCTTTTTATCGTGAATTCTAAAAGGTTGATGTTAGTTAAGCATAAAAAGGAAGGAGAATATCATTACCTTGCTTGATTGATTAAAAAAAATTGGGTATGATGAAGCTGCACCTTTTCTGGGTGACCTTATCTCCTACATTGTCTATTAAGCTATTCCAATTTATAGTCCCATGAAGTGATCTTTGCAATTTAAGTGACTTATAGTGTTGTGTGAGGCTCACATAGATGAAGCACAATATGAATGATTTCATATTAACAATCGGACAAGAAATAAAATGGTTATATTGCAGGTATATCATGTCGTCATCCAGTGTGAATAAGGGTACGGGTACTTCGAGCAAACTCACCTTTCAAAATAAAAGGTGTGATTGTGGCAAGCATGCTGCCGTGAGAATTTCGGAGTCTACAAGCAACAAAGAGAAGCTCTACTACAATTGTGAGGATAAAAAAATGTGAATTCTTTGCCTGGTGTCACCCTACAAATGATGTGCCTTCTATCACAAAGGCTTTGCTCGCAAAACTTGAAGATGACATGAAAGACATTAAGCATTTGCTGGAGAAGCTAAATGCCTTGCTACTTTTTGTTTGTTTATTATTTGTTATTTTATTAGCACTACTTATCCAGAGAAAGTAGGTGGTTGAAATTGTAATGTTGCTAGCTTAGGTAATTTTATTTGCCTTTAGACATGTGAACGCACGCTTGTTTTCTAGCCTAATTGATTTGGGCTAGGAACTTTTTATGTAGTTTTTTGATGGCCCTCTAATTTTATTCCTTTTGGAGAATGAAGATGACTACGCCTGGAGAGCACGGCAACTTGTATCATGGTTTAATGACCTTTAGATGGGGGCTTTTATATTGTGTACGGCTATTATAGGTAAACTCGATTTGTGACTATGTCTAGCTTTTACTTTTCTTGTAGATGCTAGTGGTTTAATGACCTTGAAATGGCTTGGTGGATTAAATGTGGTATCTAATGTTATATTTATTGATGCTAGTTCATTATGAAGAAGTCAGGCAGATAAAGAGATGTGATTCTCCCTAATTGCAATTTACGTCTACCCTAAGGAACAATGCTTTCTTTTTTAGAATAAAGCTAATACGATAGCAACATATCTAATAGCTACCCACCTTAAGGTGGTGGTTTTGAGAAACTTGGGAGTTGCTATAGCCCTTTGCAAAGATAATGTCGCTGTTTTTGGAATTTTTGGCTCCTCCCCTTGACATCTTTGACATTATGGAACCAGTTTTGTTGTGCAACTACTTAGGACATTTCACAATGACGAAAAATTGAAGCACGGGTTGTCGCAAATCAACCAACATAGATAATGCATCACAATACAGAAAAAAGAAACACCTGATCAAATTAGAAAACTTGAAGCTTTATATATTATAAAGCCATTTCTTTCAATGAAGGGGCATTATGTGAGAGAGAAATATAGTACATCCCGCGTAGCTTTTCACTTTTGTTTGGATATGTTTACAGGTGTTGTATTTTGAAGGCAAAAGCTCTCTTATAGCATATTGAGCAGAGTTTTGCAATATCACAATAGACTAAGAAATGAGAGAAATGAAATGAAAGATACAAGACCAGATTAATTCACTTGAACTATGGGACTTCTACATAAAGGCCAAGACCTTTGCTTGGGTATCCAATTATCGATGCAACACAAATGCAAGTGGCGATAGTGAGGCCACAGTCTGCTCTAATCTCGATAGGATGAGACTATGAAAGAACTGTTGAACTAATTCTCCAACATCAAGTTCTGTCATCGAAACGGTTGTTGCGTCTTTGGGCTGATCTTCATCATTTGCTACTGCAACATGAAGGCCTACTATTGGTGCATTGCTACCATTTGGACTTTAAGATGTGCATAGACAACTGTCTAGTGTAACCTCATCAAGTCCTCCCGCCTTTGTTACCACCCAAACCGGTGAACAATTAGTAAACACAGAAAAAACAATTAAATGTGATGTTGCCATATTTCCGCAATGTTTGAAAAATGTGAGACAACCAGTGGGATTCTCAAGTAATACTACTTAGGGGTAAAAGACATTAAACCTAGTAGATTCAAGAAATACCTCGCACCCAAGCACACAAAAAAGAAGCTTTAGTAGAGCCAGCAAATGCTCAAGAAATACCTCTTTGGTTTTCTACATGAAATGTCTACTTCGGCAAATTGATACACGCTTTTTCATAATTGTTCAATTCATTCACCCCAAGATGTTGAAAAGCGTTTGATGACTCCTGTACAAACTAATAACCAATTTATTTTTAATAAATAAGTTGCTAAAATAAATGTCTCAAGTAATCTTATGAGACAAAATGCAAGGCAAGTCGTACCTGACTCAAAATAGTTCCATGAGATATATTGTTGTACTCCAACATCTATTTAGAAGAAACCATTGACAATATTACAATACTAACAAAAAGATGAAATAACACTAAGATTAAATATGATTTCATATTAAGCACCTAATTAGTAAATGGTGAAAATCTATTCATAATCCCTGGCGGCATGACGTATGGTGATTGCATATATATATAATAAATGACTCCATTAGCATAATGTAATTAGATTATTGTAATGACTGTAACTTCTGCAAATGATGACGTTTTTATAGTTGTAGAAAGGCACAATCTATCATAACTAAATTAATACACTAAATTATTAAGTACCTGATTAAGGAATGAACAAAATCCACTCATAGTTCCCGGTGGCATAATGTATGGTGGCTGTTGCATCTATGTAAAAATTAACCAAATTAGTTACATGTAAATACAAATGGAGGACTAAGAGCGATATACATACTTATCAAAATTTAAATTTACTGTTGGACCATCAATGTCGCTAGGATAAAAAGCACGTAGAAACTAATTTGAATTACCAGAAATATTTGGAAAATGAGTATCATCGGGTGTTGCTTGGACAACCAACTCTACATTACAAAGTAATAAATATATTAATCGACATCATGTAAATAAGCGAAAAATTTCACTAAAATAATGTCATTTACCTTGACTTTTTATTCGCATTGGGGGTGTTCCTTTCTTTGATTTTTTCTTCTTCTTCTCACTTGAACTTGTAAGCCTTTCATAAGCTATTCCCTTTCATTTTCTTTGAAGGGGGTCTAATACCGAGACATCGCACAAAGAGGCCTCATTATGATCATTACTATCATCATCAGTCATAATCACACTTGATTGGTATGATAATAGTTCAGCCTTCACATTTTCCATGTTCTTTGACAATATTCCCATAGTGTTTACGCTTTCTGCTCCCAAACTCATCAGTTCAAAAGATTGTTGTATTAACGTGGAAAATCGATTAAATTTAGATGAACCCGGTGACATTGGATGAGATTCATCACCTATAATTCCTTGTTTGGCCCATTTAGTCCATCTTTTCAAAATATAAGCAGATGGAATGCTCATAACCGACATATTCCCAGTCAACACTTTCAAGGCATGATGGCACAACCATCCTTTTGCTTCAAATAATTTGCATTCCCAAGAGATTGAAAAGTCCACAGGGTCAAATCTAACAATATTTTCACATCAATTTCCCATACACTTCAGAGTATATAAATAAACCGATCCATCAAATGTAACACTTGAAATATGCTCAGAGAGAATTTCCAAAAATTTTGCATTGAACTTGTTAAAAATGGTGCGTGTATACATTGAAGCGGCATGGTCCAAGATCCCATTACTCGAAACTTGTAATTTGGGTTTCCCACGAGAGGCATAATCATCTTGACTTTCCACTTCTCTTATGTGCTTTAGTTGTACTTCATAGTAGTGGACAAATTCTATAAGACGTGATGTCTTCTTCGCCATACGTTGAAAGACATTATTGGTGCTATCACTCCTTTGGCTTGATGTCATACCACAAGTAAATGTATCACGATCAAAAGCTTAAACTCCATTTATGTCTAATGTCATATAATCTCCGAAGCCAATTGTTATTTTCAGTATGCCACTCCTCTTCCATTTCCTTCCAAGTGGATTCAAATTCATCTTATGATCCGCATCTATACAAAAGCCTCAAGAAATATTTATCCTTAAAATCCGGATTGTTGTAAAGATGTGGGATGTTTTTATTGGCATTTTTCCTTATGTGCCAAGTGCATAAACGGTGTTGTGTATTTGGAAACACCATTCTAATGGCTTTTGCCATGGCTACGTCTTGATTAGTAAACATTGTTTTTGGAGCCTTATTTCCCATAGACTTCAAAAACGCCTCAAATAACCAAAATAAATGATTATGCAGTCTCGTCCATCAAAAATGCACACCCGAATAGAGTATTCTTCCAATGTTGATTAATCCCAACAAAAGGTGCACATATCATTTCATATATGTTGGTCCGATATGTAATGTCAACTATTAGGACATCACCAAAACAATCGTAATCAAATTTGGACAAGCTATCTCTCCAAAACAAATTTGTCAATATACCATCTTGATCAACCTGTATAGCATAGGAAAACATTGGATTTTGCATTTGCATGCAATGAAAATGATTTAGAATATTTTGACAATCTCCCCCACTTATAACCTCGGATCTTTTTGTCTGTAAATAATTTTCACAATCACACAAATTAAAACCCAAGTTTTGGCTTCCTCCAGCTTCATTTGCTAAAAACTTATATGTTGTAGTCCCTCTAATACCAGCTTTAGTCATATTAACTAAAACACTTTTGCAAGTATCAGATATCAATCTTCCACATCTAATCAAATGCTTTTGATCTTTTGGAATAAATAGATGGTTATGCTCAAAAACATACTCTATGACTTCATAAATACCATTATCAACCTTAAATTTGATATGAGCAAGACAACCACTTCTAACTTCATATCTTTGATATTTCTTTTCTTTACCATCTGAATTGTCAGAATACCCCTCACAATTACAAAGGTTCGTCGAGTTAGTTCTCCTTTACTATTTCTAAACATATTACCCTTCCTCACTTCAAATCCTTTGCCGATTGCATATGCCACATATTTATGATATACTTCAAGTTCATTTGAAAACATCATTCCTACTGCAAATTCAAATTCTTTTTCCATATCACGTACTACATGTGAAAGATGGGAAGATTCATGCTGCAATTAAAATAACAAAAAATAATTAACATCGTGCTTTTACAAGCATAATAAAATCTCATCCGTTACTTAAGAAAGCAAAATATGTTTCACATAGTATTATCGATGAATTACCTATGATTTTGCCATTCGATAAATTTGAACGTGGAAGTTTGTACCCAAATTATACCTGCCAAGATTATATCGCCATATGAGTTGCATTAGATATAGCATTCAAGAGAACATGTACGCTGTATCCAAGTCTTACTTTAGTTGCCTCTAGACTTTTTTGATCCAATAAAAAAACTTAGACAGGTAAAAGTAGGTATATGCAACCTATCTATGAGTTTTTCTCTAACAAAGAAAAGAACATCATTTACTAGAAGACTATCTAAAAATCATTCATATTGCACTTCATCTATGTGAGCCTCACACGACACTATAAGTCACTTAAACTGCAAAGTTCACTTCATGTGACTAAACATAAGTAAATCCCAAGTGATAAATTGTTTTTCTTACTTCATTGATCAGATAAAGTGCAAATCAAAACTTGAGTCATGGATGAATAACTCGGACATACCATTGCTAGTTTCTCGATGATGTGGAGAATGGAGCATGTGTTCTATGAGATTTTTTTATTATATTAATCATTCATTTTATTTTATTCTGTTAAATTCTATTTTGAGTAGGGTTCTGCTAAAATTTACTATTCATGGGAGAGAAGAAGGGGTGCTTCCAGGAGCTTCGCGACAATTCGAGCCTCGTTCCCTCAAACCTGCCTAGATTGACCATTTCGACCACCAATTGTGGTTCTTATTATATGTCCTATAAGGCAATGTAGGAGATAAGGTCAACCAATTTCACTAATCTAGACAAGCAATTATCAGCAAGACCAATACTGAAAAACCAAACTCGATATATTCACCTCCAATCCCAAATTAACCGAACCCCATTCAATCTAGTCGCTCACCAAGATAAACGAAATCACAGAGAAACAAGAATGAAAACCTAGATGCCATATATATTAATAAAACACTATAAATACAATAAATCTCCACTGGAGCCTCCCCCAAGAAAAAAAACTTCACAAAAAGAACGAAATAGAGAAAACGCAGAAACTATCTGTGTAACAGAAAAGAGACACAAAACATAGACCAACCCAAAAACAAGAGTTGGGTGGTGAGGAAGTTACTGTACGGAAAACCCACCCGGATCAATCAATCGGAATGCGAGTCGTAGTTGTAGTCGTCGTAAAAGACGGCGGTTTCGCTGCTGCTGTCGTTGCCGTCAGAGTCGGAGGAGTCGCCAGAGAAGTAGGAGTAATAGTTGGAGTCGAGCGGGGGCACGCAGAGGAATGTCCAGATGAAAAGGGCGACGCGACCCAGCTGGTGGAGAGGGAAGCAGCAGATGAGATGAAGTAGCTGGTCATTGCTCACCCGCTCGTCCACTCTGCGATCGGAATGCAGACCGCGCTCTGCCACATGCGGGCGGATTCGTGCGCGACCCTCAGTATCTGAACAGGCAAATACGTGCAGCATCATTAACGGCAAATACGTGCAACACCCTTTTATGGCAATAATAAAGGAAGAAAGAAACTCAACACTTACGTTTAAAAGAAAAGGATCTGGACAGGCTCACCACCGAGCTCGAAATAGCCGAGACCCCGCGAGACCCTGCTCACAACCAGCACCCGCCGAGCACAAAAGCCAGAGATTCAAGGCGGCATGGTTCGTCGAACGGCGGCCTCCCTCGTCCATCAGAGGAAGAGCAAAGAGCAAAGCGGCAATGGAGCGCAGAGGATCTCGACGAGCCACCGAGCTCCAAATAGCCGAGACCACCCTCACCACCCACACCTTCCGAGCACAAAAGCTAGAGATTCAAGGCGGCGTGGTTCATCGGACGGTGGCCTCCTCGTCTGTCGGAGAAAGAGCAAAGAGCAAAGAGGCAATGGAGCGCATCGAGGACCTCGACAGGCTCACCACCGAGCTCAAAATAGCTGAGACCACCCTCACCACCCGCACCTACCAAGCACAAAAGCTAGAGATTCAAGGCGGCGTGGTTCGTCGAACGGCGCCCTCCCTCGTTCGTTGGAGGAAAAGCAAAGAACAAAGGAGTTCGATTCAATGGAGAGAGGGAGAGAGAGTTCCCAATGGCGTTCAAAAAGTTTTATGGGAATGAGATATGAAGATCTGAAGCAAATATTTGGTGGGCTCCACCAAATATTTGCTTGCAGAGGAGTTCGGTTCCTTGCAGAACAGTGGGCAGGACAAGACCTCTCGTGCAAGAGGAGAGAAAACGCAAGTTTTCATCAATTTTGCTGCACTCCTTTTCGAAAATAAAAGGGACGAGCTCGGACTCCAGCGTGGCTGCCGGGCGACACGTGTCGCCCGGTGAATGGACTCGGAGGAAGCCACGTTAGAGTCAGAGCTGCAGCCAATATTTTCTCCCTCTCTCTCTCAGTCTCTTCTCTCTGCAGCCCCCTATGTGTTGTACTTTTAGCAGAAGCAAAAACCCAACTTTTTGTGCTTTCTTTGACTCAAAAGCCAAGGAAAACCTCCCAAAGAACAAAAATAGAAACCCCCCCCCCTTATTTTTTCATGATTTCTCTCACGCTCCACTTTTTTCACGAATTGTGGCCGTGTGTTTCTATTATATGACATCCCTCTTTATGTAGTGTAGCAACCTATTTATAGGTGAGTGGATTAGGATTTTAAATCAACATCCACGCAATATTTCTTCATCGATTTTATCACATATTGATAAAGATTCAAGATTGTGATAGAATTTTTCTCAAATCCCAAATTTTACAAAGGTGAGTTTGCAATATTTTTATCACATTTGTCATATCCGATGATATTGAAAAATCCCCATCATATCCCGGAAAATTTCAAATCACTATTTCTCACAAGATAATTTTTGGTCATTAAAGAACACGTGGTTGGGCCAATTTACTCCCTTCGTGGACTTAGTCCAACCTATTAATTTAAAGCTCAGAACTACTAATTCGAACCCAACTATCATTAGTCCAATGCAAATGCAAATTAAAAATAAATGTACCTAAAGTTATATGCTATGCAATTAATTAATTAATTAATTTTAATATTTTTTTAGGGGTTGAAAATTAATCCCTAATTTTCTATGCATCAAACAAATGACTGGGTTGCCAAAATTTAGGTGTCAACACTCAGTTTGAACTTCTTAATATTTTCCTGTGATGGGTTAGAGGTCCGAACTTTAATTCTTGCAGGTGAACAGAAGATTACCGCTGGAACTGCAGGGTAGAGCCTCAATGTCTCTGTGAGCGTGGCATGAAGATGGTGCATTTGGTCGAGCACAGGATCAGTAATTCTTTCCACGAAACAATCAGGATTAGCTTCACTTGCTTGATCTCCCATTACTTCCTTTATTTCATCGGCAATCTTTTGCTGCACTAGGGGGTGTTTGCAGAGCGTGTAGAGGAACCATGATAAGGTTTAAAATTAACCAATGAACCGAGACAGTTAAATAAAACCGCAGATTGGGTTGGAAAAGCCCATCTCCGCCAACCTCTACCTCGGAATTGGGTCTCTCGTCCCCCTCAATCTCTTTTGGATGTTCTTTGTCCTGAAGCCCATTTGAGTTGTTATTCTAATTTTACTACTTGAAATGAAATGAGGAATCTTTCAAACAAAAAAAAATTTTGCTCTAGGAAGGAATTGCACTAGTATCTTTTCCAGCAATCATGAAATTCAGAATTGTATCCCTCAAGCACTTCTCGTTCATATTCTCAGGATCTTTCTCGCTCTTGAGCAAAATTTTTGAGAGAATGTCCTCCTTGTCATTCTTGTAGAAAGAAAATTTGGAAAATAAAAATAATCAGCCGAAGGAATTGCCTAGGAATAAACCTATAAAATGGTACAACTTCGTGATGAAAACAATCTTTGGATGGCGCCACAAGTTTTTCTAGCCAGAATTCCTCTGAAACCGGACTGTACTTGAGCTTCTACAGAATTCTTTCAGAGTTTTTGTTACTAAAATCTTCCCCAACATCAAATGCCCTAATGCCTCTTCCGAATTTGCATTGTCTTGACAGTAGAAGGGCGTAAATTTAAAGAATCGAATGGTTAAATGTACACAAGTACTCACACCTTCACCTAAAAAAAAAGGAAGAAGAAAGTACTCACACGCTCTCGCTGCGCAGGCAGTTGATTCCTCTTGGTTCTGATGAGTTGATGCACGAAATTGTCGATGAGTCTAATGTTATTCCTGAGACGAGGATTCTGAACCGATGTTGAGAAGTCTTCTGAGCTTCCAAGAGGGATCAACATATCGCCAGTAGATTAGTGCGTTTGCCTCATCAAATGCTTTCATGAAGACTCTTCCCTCTTTGCTTGATCCTTCCAAGCAGTTCAATTCCCCGCCAAATCCAACTTTGAAGATGGAATCCTAGGTGCATCTCATCAATATGTCCTTCAGACACGATATAAGACAATACGATGAGCAAACTAAGGTACGATGGTCTGTCACCCCGTCTCTATTTTAAAGACCATTACCAGCAAATATTCTTTCTTCTACTGTTAAGGTAGCCATCTCTCTCTCTCTCTCTCTCTCTCTCTCTCTCTCTCTCTCTCTCTCTTCAAACTATTTTGGTGAAGAATGAGGAGGACTGACTCTGGCATCCTAAAACTTCATAGCGATCTCTAGATGCATTACGACCTATGGAAGGGTGATGAAAATGCCATCGGACTATATTATAGCCATTAGACCAATGGATTACAATTAATCAAGGCCGAACATTTAATGGACATTTGTTTTGCTGGAAAATCTATCCTATGTCCATGTGTGATCAAGGATTGTGCTAAAGGATAAATTGATAAGGAAGTTTTGTTCTTGGCCATGAACTTTATAAGTTGGATTTTTTTATTTATTTTACAAAGTTTTATGGCCATATAAATTTTGTAATTAGGTATTTATATAAATAAGGATTAGGGTGGATCATTAGGAGAAGGTGTGGGCCGATTTTTTTTTTAGGCCGAACCAGCCCACAACCCCCCACCGTTCGACCGGCCCAAGAAGCCCAAAGGGCTGTCGACCGAAAGAGGAGAGACCGGATGGAGAAGCCCGGCCCATTAAGGCCACCACCCCCCTTTTTGCATGAAAATCTACGAGTGGCAAGAGAGATCAACCAAGTGTCCAATGCCATGCAAACCTCATGATTACTAGCTAATCATGAGGGTGAAAGGAAGAAAATTAGAGAGAGAGGGGCAGAATGGGCGAGGCAGCAACCAAGAGAGAGAGAGTGAAGTCGAGAGAGAGGGAGAGTGAACCGAGAGAGAGGAAACCGAGCATGAGCCGTGAAAGGGAAGAGAGACCGTCGACACTGCCTAGCCCCGCCGTTTTGCTGCTGTGATTTTCATTGGATTTAAGGCAAGTAGAGTCCATTGATCTACACTTTGCTTGCTGTGATTGTGTGTGATGAATGGTAAATCTCGGATGTGGTGGAGGTGAGAATTTTCGATGTTATGGGAGTAGTGCCTTAGCCTAGTAATCTGTTTTCTGGAAAAACAGTCCGACCTTTGGTGATTTTGTGAGCTTCATGCAATTTTCTAGCTGGAATCTCACTTTGAGTTCTTGATGAAAGTTGTAGGTAACTTCTTGGAGAGTAACATATCAAAATTTGAGAGGAAATGAACAAGTGTAGGTCGGTGAAACCATTTTTCTTTGAAGAAATAAGATCTGGAAACCGTTATGTTGACCTATTGTGATTCTGTGAATTTTTGTGCTAATATACAGTCCGAATTTGATCTCGTATCCTTGATGAAAGTTTTAGATGACATTTTGAGGAGTAACATAATAAAATTTTAGAATAAACGGACAAGTATTGATTGAGGAAAACGATTTTCTTTGAAGAGGATGAATCTGGACAGTGAACCGAGAGTTAGGGAGAGTTATAAGAATTATAGCTTTTAATCCATAAGTAATTAGACTTTGACTTCTTCTATGGAACTTTTACCTCTAGGTCTTAATTATAACATGTTAAAATATCAGAATTTTAGAAGTTCATTTAAAGGCTTAATCGAAATTATTTCCGAAACTGTGCAATGGTGATATTGAAATTTTAAAGGCTGTGATGCATGGACCGTAGAGACTTGTATGAAGCTCTTTTTTACATGGTGTTCTTCATGAAATATTTTCCTCTAGATCTCATTTATGACATGTTAAATTTTCAGAATTTATTAAGATCGTTTACTAATTTTTTCAGAATTTTAACTAAAGGAGTGCATTCTGTTTTATCCGAAAATTGCTGTATTTTCAAGAACAAATGAATTGCTCTATGAGATATAATGTCTTGGGTGCTTAATTATGCTACATATGTGGTGACATTTAGCATGTCATATAACATCAAAAATTTGGTTTAGACCTTTAACATTATTGCATCAAATGTTGAAAGTGAGATATATATGTGAATATACATTGTGATGATGATGATACCATCGGAGGTGTGAGCCGATGATGCCTCGGAGAGTCGGGATGCCCGGAGTGTGTTTGCCGGATGCCAGGAGGTGTGTGCCGGATGTCCTCGGGAGTTTCGAGATGCCCGGAGATGTGTGCCGGAAGCCCGGAGGTGTGTGCCGGGGATTCCTCGTGATGCCAGTTGGGGTGTGAGATGCTCGGAGGTGTGTGCCAGAGGTTCCTCGCGATGCCAGGTTGGGTGCAAGTAATATGAGGGATGCAAACATTGGTCCCTGGAAAAAAATGAGATCCTTTTGAAAATTAAAATTGGGAATTGAATCATGCGCATGTGTGTGTGCATATGGCATGGTGCATGATCTACTTATGAAATTGAATTGATACTATTTGACTTTGAGAATGCGATCATGAAGGCTTGAATGGATCTCATGGGGATATATATACATGATTGTATGGATGATATGAACCATGCGTACGTATGTGCATATGGTATGGAATGAATCTCATGGAAATACAAGCATGACTGCATGGTGGTATATGCACGATTGCATGGGGATATATGCTCGACTGCATGGTGGTATATGTATGACTACATGGATGATATGTGCATTATTCGTGATACCTTGATTGTCTTATCTGATGCACGGTGTAGTTTGATGGATCTTTTACTGCTGAGTGGTTGTACTCACCCCTTTTGGGGACTAATATTTCAGATTGAGAGATGCCTCTGTCACCGGTCACGCGTGGTACTTTCTATGGCTTACCATTTGATGTTGAGGTTGAGTGCTCGGAGCATTCCTGTGTTGGTGTTCATGGTCTGGTGTTTATCCGAGTTCGTGTTTTGGTTATGTATGATGTGGGTCTAGCTAATGGTCCTGTAGTCCAGGAGTTCCTGTCCGTACATGTTCGACGCGACAGGGTGATGATAGGGATGTTGCAGCCACCACCGGCCGATGCACCGGGCTGGGTGTGATTGCACGTGTGACTGGTAGAGGATGACACTTTTTGGATAGCTGACACTAGATGATGGATTGGTGTACATGTCTAATGTAGGGTCGGGTACTTTTGGGTTATAGCCAAGCTTAGTTAAAGCCTTGGCCTTTTGTTGTACCGACTCAAAATGTCCATCATAGTTATGTAAATAAAAGTAGCTCGGCTCTATCTTTTATATGATGCTCAGTTGGTGTGCATTGCATTATTTTGTTAGAGTATGGGATAGGGAAATTTGATTATGCTTCCGTTATATGAACTACGCTGGGACCAATTCGAGTAATTTAACCCCCATGATTTATGGACCCGCTATAATTAAATGGTATCAGAGTGGCATGTTAATAGGATAAGCAAAAGGCAAGTAGATTGTGGCGACCCTAGCGGATCAGAGGCTGTCAAGGAGTGTCACACTGATGACTACCACGAGATGGTCCCCACTATGGAGAATGAGGAGGTTTCTTTTCAAGACTAGCTATTTCTAACTCTTTAGATTGCATACGTGTCTAATCATATTTCAGACATAGTTACAATATCTATCAAATCCGGATGACCAACTTCAGCTTGTTTTGATAATTTATTGCAGATATGCAGTACTTATGTTCGATTCCATTCGACTTATCTTTCTTTCACAGTGGGTTTGATCCTTGAAACTACTCACTTGCATATCGAATCCCTCAGAAGGAGCGGATAATTCCTCCACGACCTTGACCAGCTTCGCAGCATTCTTCCTGAACACAGAGCAGCTAAAATCTCTGAGCACCCTCGTTGCAAAGTCAAAGCTTGCGACCTTCCTCTGCTTCTTCCACTTGTCTCCGTCCACCGCGAAAATCCCCTCCCCAAACAAGTCCTTGACTATATCTATGTTATACTCTCCCTTGGTGTACTCATCGAACTTGGTCTTCAATATATGCTCGACGTTCCTTGGATTGACCGTGTAAATCTCACTCTGGTCTGGCGCGAGGGGCCGGAATGTCAGGGATCCCCTTGTGACTCTGTTTTGGTAGTCATAGAGCCGGTTGAAGTAGACGAGTTGACCGAAGACAGTCCCGTGAACGGGCGGATACTTGGAGCTTCGGAGGGACTTGCCGGTGAAGGTTTTCAGGAGGAGGAGCGCAAAGGCGATGGAGAGAGCATCTGTAATGAGTGCCGTGGAGTAGAGCATCGAAGACGCGATGCTGATGTCCATTTTTAATTTTTTGGTGAAGAAGATGGAAGGTAATGAGGATGATGATCAATTAGATGATATCCTTGCCTAGGTTTATGTCTCAAGGTTCTTGACTTTGTCCATTTGTTTACTTAGCATTTCTAGGTTTTAATAATGTGGAAGGAGAGTAAATTAATGTTTGTGATTGAGATGTGCTTAGGTGTTAAGTAGAGATTATGCGTAGGAATCGATGTGCAAGTTCTGTTTTTATCTGTGTTGAGGGGAAATGGAGAAGTCAGGAGGCTTGCCACTCTTTTGGCTCCAAGTGCTTGATAAATGAGATCATGAGAGACGAAGTTATATTAATCATGATGAAGGGAAGCTTCTATTATCGTAAACAAAAGTATTGGAATATAAACCATGAAATCTTCGTTTTCTTTTATGGAAGCTTGACATAACAGCTATATGCATTATAATTACGTTTGGGAACCACCGTAAAAAATTCTTGGGGAGAGCCTTCGCCTCTAGCCTTTACGTAAATGCAAAGATTATAGATTAAACGGTCTTCATAAAATGCAAATCGTTTTATTTGCTTTAGACTAAGGATGTTCCTTAAACCCACTAATAAAAGCAATCGGAGCCGATGAGAGCCGAACCGTCAAAAAGGCCAATGAGCTGAGGGCCATCAAAGGTAGATTTGAGGCGATGTCGGTCAGACTTGAGCTTGCAGCCCACGTTACGCTATCAGGTCTGCACGGGAAGGTGAGGGTGCGGGTGAGAGTAAAATTGGAATTTAGATAATTTAGTGAGTGCAAAGCTGAAAAAATTTATTAACCTTGAAAGTAGTTTTCTGAAAATATAGAATGTGAATAATGGGTGGGAGTTGCACTGAACTAAACGACTTTGAAAACGCCAAATTTGGGCTCAAAGGCCTTTGAAATGTGTCTCCAAACACCTCAATTTTGGTACAAGAATCTTTGGAAAAGGTGAACCAAAAGCACCGTCAGGAGGAACCTTCCAACAAGAGAGTTAATTTTCAAGAGTTTCTCGCTTATCATAGGCAGGATCATACAAGAATGTGTTTCAACTTCTTAGATTTCATTTCTAACTAGGTGAGTATGAATCAATCCAAAGTTGTTGGAATTATTTAAATGAATGATAAATAGTACTCTTTACACACCTCTTTCTCGAGAGATTCAAGATTGAATAAATAAAAAATATAAATATCATCTCATTCGACATTGTCTATATCTAATTTTAACTAGGCATATTGGGATAGTGACAAACATGTCACATTCACATTGTAAGCATCATAGACAAAAGTCAACGTCGACATCCTTCGATTAATAGATGATTGAGGCTCCATTCGTTTCATAAAAAACAAAAAGATGTTTTTCATATTTTCTTTCGTTCATTTCACAAAAAAAAAAAAAAGAATGAATTGATTGGAAAAATATTTTCCATTGATAAAAAAGTCTTCTAATATAGGGAAAAATGTTTTTTGCTTTATCCTCTTTCTTTCATTTTTAAACCAAGCATTTTTTTTACCAAACATCTTTTCTTTTTATTTTTTTAAATCAAATTTTCAGTTATTTGAAATTTTTATTTTTTAAATTTTTTCTTTTATTTATTTATTTCTTCTTCTTCAACCGGTTGCCAACCACAATGACAATCGACAACTTGCCATAGGTGAGCTTGTGCCTTGCTTGCTTTGTCGAATTTGGCAAGGCCGGAGCTCGTTGGCTACAGACGGGCTCAACCTCATTGGATCAAGCAAGGCTTGAACTTGCCGGTATCTAGCAAGTTAGAGCCTCGTTGACCTATGGTGGGGCTCAAACGGTCGTAGCAGGTTGTCAGTTGTCACCATGGTCGGCGCGGAAGAAGAAAAAAACGAAGGAAAGGCAAAAATAAAATTAAAATAAAATAATCAAAAATTGATTTTAAAAAATAAAATAAAATAAAAATTATTGAAAGGAGTACAAGGGGGAAAAAATTTTCCTTAACAAATGGAAGAAAATATTTTTCCCTTCATGTCAAGTTTCAGCCGAATATCGAAAAATATTATCGTTTTTTAAGAAAATGGCTTTCTTAAAATGCCGCATTTTTGCAAAACAAATGAAGCCTTGTAGAGCTAAAAAAAAAAAAAAAAAAAACCAAGAATCGGCGGTTCCGATGTGGCACATGAATGTCATTGGACAAACCTTGTTGCTCACCTTTTCTTCACAATGCCCAAAAGGGCCATCAAAACCGACTGTCGACCGAGGGGTGACATAGAAAGCAATTAGAGAGTATGGGGGTGAATCTCAAATGAATGAAACATTGGGGACCATGGCTGGAATTACACGCAAAACACAGGACCAACATTCAATTTTCTCATTTTTCAGAGAGAGAGAGAGAGAGCGACGGCGGGAAAGGGGAGGAGGCGGAGAGAGGAGAACGACACGGCGGCTCACGGTGGGGCCACCGCCCTCCTCCTCCACCCCGACGCCTCCCAGGCCGACGACGCATTGCCTTTCCAAGCTTCTCATCTCCTTCACTCCTTCTCGACCTTGGAGCGTGGCATGCGATTTTCTGCATCATGGATGGCGCCATGATTTCAGTCTCCATGTTTCGTCAACACCCCTTTCAAGCTAGTGATGATGGTAGTATGTACACACTCGAGATCGTCATTTCGGCGAACATGATGAGATGTGTGGCTCGTACCAGCGGGAGGTCGTTCTGCTACTTCTGTTGGGAGATCCACTCTTGTAATGTCTAAAGCAAGAACAAGAGATTGAGTTCTAGAATGACACAAGGTTCAGTGAAGCGATGTACTTGCGCTGGAACCCGTCATGGTATAATTACAGCATTCGGAGAAAGTGGTCGTTTTCACCTGGCATTGGCCATTAGGTAATTCTCCCACAGTACAGTAATCACGGTCGGAAAAGGGATATGTTGGAATCAATTGCTGTCATTTTAGACACAGATTTCTGCTTTAGTAAAAGTGTAACCTTTTTGGAACTACAGGAGATAAAAGTATTTCAATGTCGTTTACGCGAGATCCCCAGTCTTGCCCAAAATAGCAGTCTCTTTGCCGTGAGTTCTGCAAAATCTGCGAGCAGTAACAATCTGTACCCGTTGAATCGGGCCTGTGCATGTGGTGAATATTTGAGATGAAATCCACGGTCAAATATGCAAGAGCTAGTAGATACATGGCAGGGAGTCATGGTAGTTCCAAGGTGATCTTTTTTGCATTTACCTCATCCAGACTGTCTTTCTGAGTGTCATCTTAGATTTGTCTATTTAGGCATAGAGAATCAAGGAAAAAAAATCACAAGAAGGCCAGTGCTGAGAATGGCATGAATTTTCCCAGAGATGAGAAGGTCAAATTTGGAGAGGTTGTCGAAGCTCTTGCCCGAGTTGGCCACGATTCCTAAAGTAGTGTTCCATGTTTTGCTGGTCAATCTACTAATACTGCAGATTCCGAAATTATTTGTTTCATTCCCCCTTACCCATTTGATTTGTTTCATTTTCATTTGGGTGAAGGCATTGAAGACCCCACAAAATGCATCCCAACAGCAACTTTGTTATGCCTCAATTGCAAAGGATGGACAGTCAGGTCCGGCAGCCAACTTCCTTTGACAATAGCTTCTTCATTATGATCGTGACCTTCTTTAGAACACTACTTTGGCCATATATTTTAAAGCAAGTCATTCTGTTTTAGTTTTGAGAGATCTAGTTTTTGTCATAGGATGTCTCATTTCTTTCATCACAGGAGGAAAACCATTTTCTTTCCCTAAATTTGTGATAGTTTAGACATTTAACCAAGTGCTTACTATACATAACAGCAAAACCTGTTCTCAGTATGTATTCTTATGAATAGGTCCAGCTCAGCCGAAGCCAATTAGCTGATTATCAGATTGGCATGTCAATGATATAATGAATTGCTGGATGGCTGATTATTGGATGAGCTTGAAAACCTTTTTTAGTTCTAGGGACATATCAGCTTGTTAGCCCCTCAGAGGCTTTACGAAAATAAGATTTTATTGGCATTGTTACAAAGCCTGACGAACTTATATTACATACGGAATATAAGCAAAACACATTAATATTCCAATCTTTATATCCAGTAGTAAGATCATGGAGTGCACATGCTTACTTATCAGTGAAAATTGCTTGCGTCCAACATTAGAAATCCATGTCTAGATGGACTATACTCAACGATAGTCCAACTCTTACTTAAGCCAATCTGGGAACAGCATGAAGATGTAAGCCTTTGTCGATGTGAAGGGTGAACATGACCTTGTAGGTTACAGGTCTAGTTTCATCAGCTAATCTGAAACGGAAGAAGCGAAGGAGAGCTATTGAAACTATTTTCATCTGGCGGTAAGCGAAATCCTTCCCGAGGCAGATCCTAGGACCAGCCTGCAAATGGGAAAGTAGGAGTGTCACTGGAAATGCTTGGAATATGTACATACAGTCTGCATATTCAATTCACGAGACTTAGGATAAAGAAACGAACATGGAATGCAACAAAATTGAAAGGTGATTCATTTTGGAAAATTCCATCCTTCAGCCATCTTTCAGGTTTGAAATCCTCGGCATCTTCTCCCCAGATGTCATGCATTCTTCCCATTGAGTAAGCCAAGTAATTAACGTTGTCCCCCTTTTTCACGTGGAAGCCATCTGGGAGAACATCATCTGTCTCAGCACATCTTCCATCCTGTTGTGCAGAAGTGTGAAAGATCAAAGTTAGCATGTATTGGTACAAAAGCCAAAGCTTGTTAAATGTGTGTTCTCTTTGGCTTGTGTTTGCTTTGTAATTGCCAATCTGATGGGATTTCTAGCATCTGCTGGATTGCTCATCTTGTTTTGTTCAGAAGAATATTGATTCTTTGGCATGGCATTTGACATTTGAATACGAATTAAGGACTAGTTGCAAGATCGCAATGCGGTCGGGGTAGCACTAGTATCTGTTCGTGAATTTAGAGATGAATGAAAACCTAGCATCTGATTTTTGATGAAAAAATGTGACCTGTATAGTTGATTAATGGAAATGAAAGGATTCCTGGACATGCACTTAAGCAAAATTTTTAGTCTATCATAGGTACACTTGGATGATGCATCGTAGCTTCTAAAGTCAGGAAAATTGTGATGTCTTGTGGTGCCACTCCAATGGCAATTTACTAAGACCCATTATGATTGGCTCTCTCCAAGCTCTAATGTTCTGCTGATGAATTGATTTGAGTTCATAATATCTCAAGTTAATTTTGAACTTTTTGTTTTCTTTTTCTGTGATCAGTTAGGGGTTTGAACTCCAATTCGTACAAGTGAATAGTAAATTACCAGTGGGACTGCAGGATACAGCCTCAAAGTCTCTGTGAGTGTGGCGTGAAGGTAGTGCATTCGGCCAAGCACCGGATCAGTTATTCTTTCCACGAATTCATCTGGGTTAGCTTCACTTGCCTGATCTCCAATCACTTCCTTTATTTCGTTGACAATCTTTTGCTGCACCAGGGGGTTTTTACAGAGCATGTAGAGGAACCATGATAAGGTATTTGCACTAGTATCTTTTCCCGCAATCATGAAATTCAGAATTATATCCCTCAAGTACTTCTCGTTCATATTCTTGGGATCTTTCTCGCACTCGAGCAAAAATCTTGAGAGAATGTCCTCCTTGTCATTCTTGTAGGAAAAAGATAGGAAAAGAAAACATCAGCCAGGGGAATTGCCAAAGAAAAATCCTCTGGAAAGTAGTATGACTGTCTTGGAAACAATCTTTAGATGTTGCCACAAGTTTTTCTATTCAGAATTCTTCCTCTAAAAATAGTTCTTGAGCTTCTACAGAATTCTTCCAGTGTTCTTGTTATTAAAATCTTCCGCAACATCACATGCCTTAATGCTTCTTCCTAATTTGAATAGTGGCTTGACGAAACAAGAGCGTGAACTTCAAAAAATTGAACAGCTAAACGCACACTAAGTACTTCCAATTTACACATTTACTAATAAAATTTAAAAAAGTACTCACCTGTTCTCGCTGCGCTGCAAGCTGATTCCTTTTGATCTTGATAAGTTGATGCACAAAATTGTCGATGAGTTTAATGTTATTCCTAAGACGAGCTTCTGAACCGATGTTGAGAATTCTTTTGAGTTCCCAAGAGGGATCGATATATCGCCAGTAGGTTAGTGCATTCGCCTCATCAAAAGCTTTCATGAGGGCTCTTCCCTCTTTGTTTGATCCTTCCAAGCAATTCAATTCCACACCGAATCCAACTTTGAAGATGGAATCCAAAGTGCACCTCATCAGTATATCCTACAGACAGGATCTAAGACGATAATGAGCAAGTTAATGGACAGTGTCCCGTTACCTTCTTTTCTACTGTGAAGACAATTATCAGGAAATGTCCTTTCTTCTACTGTTATGGTTGCCATCTCTCTCTCTCTCTCTCTCTCTCTCTCTCTCTCTCTCTCTCTCAAGTTGTTTGGGTGGAGGCTGAGGAGGACTGACAACTACTACGCGATGGTCACTCCTATCATCGAGTGACCCCAACAGTTTTCGTCTATCCTAGGTTTCTCTTCAAGACTAGCTATATCTGATCCTCTTTAGATTGCATACATATGCAATCATTTTCAGACAAAGCTACATATCTATCAAATCCAGATGACCAATTTCAGTATATTTCGATATTCTATCAGAAATATGCAGTCTTTATGTTTGATTCCATTCACCTTATGTTTCTTTCAGAGTGGTTTTGATCATCATGGAGTTCTCGCCATTCGAAAATTGAAACTACTTACTTGCATATCGAATCCCTCTGAAGCAGCCGATAGCTCCTCCACGACCTTGATCAGCTTCGCAGCATTCTTCCTGAACACGCAACAGCTAAAATCTCTGAGCACCCTCGTCGCAAACTCAAAGCTCGCGACCTTCCTCTGCTTCTTCCACTTCTCTCCATCCACCACGAAAATCCCCTCCCCGAACAAATCCTTCATTATATCTATGTCATACTTTCCCTTCGTGTACTTATCGAAGTTGGTCTTCAATATGTGCTCGACATTCCTTGGATCAGCTGTGTAAATCTCACTCTGGTACGGCGCGAGGAGCCGGAACGTTGGAGATCTCCTCGCGACTCCGGTCAGGTAGTCGTAGAGCCGGTTGAAGTAGACGAGTAGAACGAAGACCGTCCCATGAACGGGTGGATACTTAGAGCTCCGGAGGGACTTTCCAGTGAAGGTTTTCAGGAGGAGGAGAGCGAAGGCGATGGAGAGAGCGACGGGAACGAGTGCTGCTGAGTAGAGCACCGTCGACACGATGTTGATGCCCATTTTCTTTTTTTCTGGTAAAGAAGCTGGAAGGTAGCGAGGATGAAGATCAAAGTAGATGATGTCCTTGCGTTAATTTATGGCTCAAGGCTCTTGACTTTGTCCAGTTGTTTCACTTAGCTCTTTACAATATAATAATGTAGGAATTGATGTGCATGTTCTGGTTTTATCTGTTTGTTGTGGGGGGAGTCAAGCACTCAGATGGCCGGCCACTCTTGGTGGTGAAGCTTCAAGCTTCATTATCTTAAACAAAGTATATAAATATAAACCCTGAATTTCTTTTTCTTTTTTTGTTATGGGAAATTTACTGAGCGTAAAACTATACACATTGAATTACATATGGGCATGGTCAATCATGCATCCGTTTGTTTCGCCCAATTTAAATTATATGAAAAACATTTTCCTAAAAACGATGGTTTCTTTCGTCTAGGAAAATGTTTAGTCATACACTATTATTGATAATTAAAAATATTTTTCATTGGCTAATTATTTCAAGCAATATAAGTGACTAGAATTTTTTTAAAGCATTAATTTTTCGTAAAATAGATGGACCTATGTTATTAGACTAAACCAATTAAATGACATAATATGGTTATTTTCCCTGTTTTTCGCTCCCTATCATGCCTACTATAGTCAAGATCATACAAGAATGTATTTTATTTCTAGGTAGGTAAACTTGAACCGCACAAAAGCTAGTATCATTTCAATGAGTAACAAATAGTATTCTTTACACGTCATTTTGCTCGAGATTCAAGATCGATGAATGGAAATTATGAAAAACGAATGTATTTTTATTTGACTTTAGCAGGACATGTCGAGATAGTAATATAATAATAAATATTGTAGGCATGAGATGGAAGTCAACGGAGATAATCTCTGGTATAATAAATTATTAAAGGAAAAAAAATCATTTGCAATAAACCAAGGTATGGTGGTTCCTAAGTGGCACATGAATATTATAAAAAACAAACTTTGTTGCTTGCCTTTTCTTCCCCCCTTCTAAATGCCCAAAAGAGCCACCAAAACTGACCGAGGGGTGCAACTGAAAGCGATTAGAAAGTTCAAGGCTAGCTTTAATATAAAATGAAACAGTAGGGACTATCACTAGAATTACACGCAAATCACGGGACCAACAACCAATTTTCTCTCCCCACAAACGAGAAGTTCTGGTTCTTCGTCGACAGTCATCCCCTGCAGCAGAGCAGAGCAGGGCAGGGCAGGGCAGAGAGAGAGAGAGAGAGAGAGAGAGGCGGAGATAGGAGAATTACAGTGTGGCTCACGGTGGTGGAAGAACCGCCCTCCCTTTTCCACCCGATCCCTCGCAGGTCCGACGCTTTGCCTTCCAAGCTTCTCATCTCCTTCACTTCCTCTCAACCTCCGCGTGTTGCTTTCGGTTTTTACATTATTGATGGCATCTAGATTTCAGTTTCCATGTCTTGTCAATACCCTTTTTAAGCCAGTGATGATGGTAGGATACACTCGAGATCGTTGCCGGTAGAAGAGATTTCGTCTTTCATAGGGATCTTGGGATTGAATAAAGATGAAAAATGATGAAATGTGGCTCGTACCAGCAGAGGGTCATTCTGCTTCTTCTGGGGGCGGATATGTAGGGGAATCCATTCTTGTAATGTTTGAAGCTATATTGTCATAGGGAAAATTAATCTTTTTCTTGAGTTGAAGGAACAGAGTGATTTTTAGAGTGACACAAGGTTCAGTGAATCAATGTACTGGTACTAGAACTCGTCAACATATAACACAGAAAGAGGTCGTTTCGCACGGCGTTGGCCATTGGGTAATTCTCATACAGTTTAGGGATGATGGTTAGAGCTCTTTAAGTATGAAAGTAGTTACACAGAAAAGGGGTATGTAAGAATCAATTACTGTCGCTTTAGGCGCAGATTTCCGATCTAAAAATAAGAACGATTTTTGAGAACTGAAAACAGATCATAGTCTTTTGATGTCATTTGTGCGAGATCCCTAGTCTGGCCCAAAATAGCAGTCTCTTTGCTGGGAGTTCTGCGAAATCCGCATTGAGTGACTATCTATACCTGTTGAACCTGGCCTGTGCAACTAGTGAATATGTCACATATGAAATCAAAAGTCAAATATGCAAGAGCCAGTAGACTCATATCAGACTTGCCGCTTTTGCTAGGGAATCATGATAGTTCCAAGAAGCTTTTCTTTGCATAGACCATTCACACTGTCTATTTGAGTACAATACTATGTTTGTCTATTCAGGTATAGAGAATCAAGAAATAAGAAACGCAAGAAGGCCAATGATAAGGACGACATGGAATTTGCTGGACATGAGAAGGTCACATTTAGAGAGGTTGTTGAAGATCCGCCCAAATTGGCTGTAATCCCTGAAGTAGTGTTCTATGTTTCGCTGGCCAATTAACTAATGCTGCAGATTTTGAAAATAGTTGTTTCATTCCCGCTTGCCCATTTGATTTTTTTCATTTTGTCTTGTGTGAGGGCATTGCAGATCCTGCAAAATGCATCACAACGGAGACTTTGTTTACAGGCTATTGTACAGAAATTGCCAAGGATGGGCAGCTAGGCCCACTGGCCTACTTCCTTCAACATTAGGTTCTTCATCATCATTTTCATGGTGCCCTTCTTTCAAACAATATTTTGGCCACATGCTTTATGCCAATTTTTTATGGTATTCTGTATTTTACCTTTATGATTATTGTAGTGTTAGTTTTGAGATATCTATTTTTTGTTGTAGGACATCTCATTTCTTTTATGGCAGGAGGAGAATCATTCTTCTTTTCCTTATTTTTGTGATAGGTTAGACATCTAAGCCAGTGCTTTACATGAGAGGAAAACTTGTTCTTGGTATATCGAATTTTGAATAAGTCCAGCTCAGCCGAAGTCAATCAGCCGATTATCATATTGGTATGTCAATGACATCATGAAGTATGGGATTGCTGAATGTTGGATGAGCTTGAAAACCATTTCAGTTCTAGGGACATATCAGCTTGTTAGCCTCTCAGAGGCTTTATGAGAATAAGATAATAATAGCATTGTTGCAATGCCTGACAAATTTATAACATCAAATAATGTACAGAATTCAAGTAAGCATCACTTTACCATTCCAGCATTTACATGCAATGGTAAGATCTTGCAGCACACATGCTTACTTATAAGTGAAAACCACTAGCATCCAACATTAGAAATCCATATGTTGTGAGGGACCATACTCAATGATAGTCCTGATCTTATGTAGCCAATCTGGGAACAGCACAAAGATGTAAGCCATTGTCGATGTGAAGGGTGAACATGACATTTTAGGTTACAGGTCTAGTTTCATCAGCTAATCTAAAACGGAAGAAGTGAAGGAGAGCTATTGAAACTATTTTCAACTGGTGATAGGCGAAATCCTTCCTGAGGCAGATTCTAGGACCAGCCTGCAAATACAAAAGTAAGATTGTCACTTGAAGATGCTTGGAATATTTATAAACGCTTCAAATACTCAATTCAGGAGGACTTAGGATGGAGAAACGAACATGGAATGCAACAAATTTGAAAGGAGATTCATTTTGGAAAATTCCATCTTTCAACCATCTTTCAGGTTTGAAATTGTCATCTTCTCCCCAGATGTTATGCATTCTTGCCATCACGTAAGCCAAGTAATATACGCCGTCCCCTTTTATGACTTGGAAGCCATCTGGGAGAAACATCATCTGCCTCAGGACATCTTCCATCCTGCAGTGCAACGGATGTATGCAAGATCAAAGTTAGCAATTATTGATACGGAAGCCAAATCTTGTTAAATGCATGGTCTCTTTGGTGTGTGCCTGATTTGTAATTGCCAATCTGATGGATTTATCGCCTCTGAATTGTTACTGATCATGTTTTGTTCAGAAGAAATCAACTTTTTTGCGTGGTTTTTTAAATATTAATTCAACTTAAGAACTATTTGCATGATCATGATGCAGTGAGAATGGTAGCAGTAGTTTTTCTTCATGAATTTAGAGATGAATGAAAAGCTAGCATTTGATCTCTGATGGAAAAATGTGACCTCTGTAGTTGTGTACTGCAAATGAAAGGATTCCCAAACATGCATTTAACTATGTCTTTTAGTCTGTTAAAAATACACTTCGATAACGCATTGTAGCTTCTATAAGTCAGGACAATTGTGATATTTTAGATTTTTACTGTGCAAGGCCAATGGCAATTTACTCAGAGCCCTTGTGATTAGCTGTTTTCAAGTTCCAAGTTCTGCTTATCTGTTGATATGAGTTCAATATCTCAAACTCAGTTTTACACTCTTTTTTTTTTCCTTGTTTTGTGATAGTTAGAGATTTGAACTTTAATTCTTATGAGTGAACAGAAGATTACCAGAGGGACTGCAGGATACAGCCTCAAAGTCTCAGTGAGTGTGGCATGAAGATAGTGCATTCAGTCAAGCACCGGATCAGTTATTCTTTCCATGAAACAGTCAGGGTTAGCTTCACTTACTTGATCTCCAATCACTTCCTTTATTTCATCGACAATCTTTTGCTGCACTGGAGGTGTTTGCATAGCATGTAGAAGAACCATAATAAGGTATTTGCACTAGTATCTTTCCCGGCTTACATGGAATTCAGAATTATAATCCTCATGTACTTATCATTGATTTTCTCGGGCTCTTTCTTGCTCTCGAGCAAAAATCTTGAGAGAATGTCCTCCTTGTCATTCTTGTAGGAAAAAAAGGGAAAAAAAAAAAGATAGGTCAGAGGAATTGCCAAAGAGAAAACCCACAAAATATTACAGCTCTGTGATGAAAACAATCTTTAGTTGGTGCCACAAGGCATTCTAGAAATGCCTCCTCTGAAAACTAAATGTGCTTGTGCTTCTACAGAATTCTTCCATAGTTCTTGTTATTCAAATCTTCCACAACTACATGCCATACTGCTTCTTCCGAATTTAAGTTTTGGCTTGACAAAAGAAGAGTGGCAACTTCAAAAATCGGATGGCTATATGTACAGTAAGAACTCTCTAACGGAAAAAAAAAAATAAAAAAGAACTGTACTCACACCTTCTCACTGTACTGGGAGTTGATTCCTCTTGGTTTTAATGAGTTGGTGCACGAAACGAAATTGTTGATGAGTTTAATGTTATTTCTAAGGCGAGCTTATGATCCGATTTTGAGAAGTCATTTGAGCTTCCAAGAGGGATCTACATATCGCCGGTAGATTAGTGCATGTGCCTCATCAAAAGCTCTCATGAAGGCTCTTCCCTCTTTGCTTGATCCTTCCAAGCAATTCAATTCTACACCAAATCCAACTTTGAAGATGGAATCCAAAGTGCATCTCATCAATATATCCTACAGACATGACGATGTAAGACAATACGATGAGCAAACAAATGTACAATGTTCTGTTTCCTTCTCTTTTATTCTAAAGACCATTGTCAGGAAATGTTTATCCTACTACTGTTATGTTTTAGTCTCCCTCTCTACTCTTTAGATTGCATACTTATCCAATAATCTTTTTCAGACAAAATAACACTATCTATCAAATCCGGAAGACCAACTTTGTATGTTTTGATATTCTATTGCCAATAAGTAGTCTTTATGTTCGATTCCATTCAAATTATCTTTCTTTCACAGTGGTTTTGATCCTTGCGGAGTTCTCCTTCAAATATGGAAAATACTCACTTGCATATCGAATCCCTCAGAAGCAGCCGATAACTGCTCCATGACCTTGGCCAGCTTTGGAGAATTCTTTCTGAACATGCATAACTAAAATCTCTGAGCACCCTTGTTCCAAACTTGAAGCTCGCGACCTTCCTCTGCTTCTTCCATTTGTCTCCATCCACCGCGAAAATCCCCTCCCCAAACAAGTCCTTGACTATATCTATGTTATGATCTCCTTGGTTTACTCCTCGGATTTGGTCTTCAGTATGTGCTCGATGTTCCTTGGATTGACCGTGTAAATCTCACTCTGGTCCGGCGTGAGGAGCCGGAACATCGGAGATTTCCTCACAACTCCAGTTTGGTAGTCGTAAAGCCAGTTGAAGTAGACTATTAGACCGAAGACGCTACCATGAACAGGTGGATACTCAGAGCTTCGGAGGGACTTGCCAGTAAAGGTTTTCAGGAGGAGGAGCACAAAGGCGATGGAGAGAGTGACTGGAACGAGTGCCATGGAGTAGAGCATGGCAGACACGATGTTGCTGTCCATGTTTTTTTGTGAAGAATAGGGAAGATAATGGCTATGAAGATCAAGTAGATGATATCGTTGCATTGATTTATGTCTCAAGACTCTTGACTTTTCCATTTGTTTTACTTAGCACTTTAGAATATTATGAGGCGGAAGGAAGAATTAGATTAATGATTGTGATTGAGATGTGCTTAGGTGCTAAGCAGAGATTTTGCACAGGAATTGATGTGCATGTTCTGGTTTCTTCTATTTGTTGTGGGGGCAAGTTAGATGGCTTGCCCCTCTTTTGGTTCTAAGTGCTTGATGAATGCGATGAGAGACAATGCCATCTTGTTCATGATGGAGGTTGGAGCTTCATTTATCATTAATATGGAAAATTAACTAGACATAAAAGCTATATGCATCTTATTACGTTTTGGAATTGGTCTAAGTAGAAACCTCCCAACAAGATAGAGTTCTACTCAAATTGAAGAGTTTCTGCAGTCATGTGTTAAACAACTAAACTAAACCGATTGAACCTGATAATTGGTGGTTGATATGCATCACATGAATATAATATAACAAGCTTTGTCACTATTCTAGTGAAAAGAATGAGAAAGATGGCAGAATTTGATAGTCCACGGTTCACAATTAACTGAGTGGTCAAATCTTCTAATGATAGTTCTAGTTAAGGAAGGTTCATTATGACAGACATTATAGACAGAACCATACACAGTCCAGTGATATTAATAGGATCAACTTGCTTCTGTCCTTGAGCAGAAGCTTCTCATTATTATTTTATGTTGGCCATCTACCAATGGTCACTTTTATAGAATTACATATGTCCTGTTCTCCCAAATGACAGAATGCATATGAGTACATGCTTTTCAGCAAAAATATTAGGTAGGTTATCCATTTTTCAATCCTATCAACAGCCCATGAATTGGTTTGGCTCAGCTGAAGCCAATCAGCTGATTATCATAAAGTTCTGGATGAATGATAATTAGATGAGCTTGAAAACCATCTCAGTTCTAGGGACATATCAGCTTGTCAGCCTCTCGGAGGCATTATGAGAAAAAGATTTTATTAGTGTTGTCACAAAGCCAGACGAAATAATAACTTCAAATTATTTACAGAATTTAAGCAAAATACCTTAATATTCCTACCGTTACCTGCAATAGTAAGATCTTGTAGTGTATATGCTTGCTTACCAGTAAAACCACTGGCATCCAAAATTAGAAATCCATATGTCATGATGACACATACTCAGTCCTGGTTTTTTGTAACCAATCTGGGGGAAGCACGATGATGTAAGCCATTGTTGATATGAAGGGTGAACATGACCTTGTAGGTCAGGTTAGGTCTACTTTCACCAGCTAATCTGAGACAGAAGAAGAGAAGGAGAGCTATTGAAATTATTTTCATCTGGTGATAAGCAAAATCCTTCCCAAGGCAGATCCTAGGACCAGCCCGCAAATACAAAAGTAAGGATGTCACTGAAGATGCTTGGAACATATACACATGCTTTGATTATTCAATTTCCAAGGCCTTGGGATGGAGAAACGAACATGGAATGCAACAAATTTAAAAGGCGACTCTTTCTGGAAAATTTCATCCTTCAACCATCTTTCAGGTTTGAGATCCTTGGCATCTTCTCCCCAAATGTTATGGATTCTTGCCATTGAGTAAGCCAAGTAATTAATGTCATCCCCATTTTCACATGGAAGCCATTTGGGAGAACATTTTATCTCAGCACATCTTCCATTCCGTTCTGCAGAAGTGCAAAAGATCAAAGTTTGCATGTACTGATACAGAAGCTGAAACTTGTTAAATGCATGTTCTCTTTGGCTTGTGCTTGATTTGTACTTGCTAATCTGATGGATTTGATTGTTACTGATCATCTCTGGTTCAAAAGAATATCGACTCTTTTGTGTGGCATTTTACATTTGAATACAAATTAAGGACTAGTTGCATGATCATAATGCAGTCAGAAGCGTAGCACTAGAATTTGTTCCAGAATTTAGAAATGAATGAAAAGCTAGCATTTGATCTGAGGGAAAAATGTGACCTGTATAGTTGTTTAAAGCAAATGATAGGATTCCCGAACATGCACTTAACTAAAATTTTTAGTCTGTCATAAATACACTGCGATGATGCATCATAGCCTCTGAAAGTCAGGATAATTGTATGTCTTAGATTTTTGTCATGCAAGGCCAGTAGTAATTTACTCAGACGCGCTGCCATTAGCTCTCTCCAAACTCCAACGTTCTGCTGATGTATTGATTTGAGTTCATAATATCTCAAGCTCAATTTGAACCTCAGCAGGGCTGCAAGATACAGCCTTAAAGTCTCTGTGAGTGTGGCATGAAGATAGTGCATTCTTTCCACGAAAAAATCAGGGTTAGCTTCACTTGCTTGATCTCCAATCACTTCCTTTATTTCGTCGACAATTTTTGGCACTAGGGGGTGTTTGCAGAGCATGTAGAGGAACCTTGATAAGGTATTTGCACTAGCATCTTTTCTGGCGATCTTAAAATTCAGAATTATGTCCCTTGAGTACCTATCATTCATAATCTCGGGATCTTTCTCGCTCTTGAGCAAAACTTGCGAGAGAATGTCCTCCTTGTCATTCTTGTGGTAAAAAAGGGAAAATAAAAAACCTGGAAGATAGGACAACTTTGTGATAAATTAGATGGTGCCACAAGTTTTTCTATCCAGAATTCTTTCTGAAAACTAACTGTACTTGACCTTCTGCAGAATAAGTTCATGTTTTTACAATCTTCCGTAGCATCACATGCCATAATGGCTCTTCCAAATTTAAGTGGCGGCTTGACAAAAGAAGTGCGTAAACTTAACAAACGGAATAGCTAAATTTCCTATAAGTACTAACACACTCGCTAATAGAAATGGAAAAAAGTACTCACACGTTCTCGCTGCCCTACGAGTTGATTCTTCTCGGTTCTGATAAGTTGATGCACGAAATTGTCAATGAGTTTAATGTTATTCCTAAGACGAGCTTCTGAACCAATGTTGAGAAGTATTTTGAGCTCCCAAGAGGGATCGATACATCGCCAGTAGGTTAGTGCATTCACCTCATCAAAAGCTTTGATGAAGGCTCTTCCCTCTTTGCTTGATCCTTCCAAGCAAATCAATTCCACACCAAATTCAACTTTGAAGATGGAATTTAAAGTGCATCTCATCAATATATCCTTCAGACACGATTTAAGACAACACGATGAGCAAAGAATTGTACAATAATCTGTTACCTTCTTTTTTTATTCTAAAGACCATTATTAGGAAATGTTCTTTCTTCTACTGTTATGGTTGCCATCTCTCTCTCTCTCTCTCTCTCTCTCTCTCTCTCTCTCTCTCTCTCAAATTGTTTGGGTGGAGGCTGAGGACAGCCGACTACCACATGATGGTCACTGCTACTGTCGAGTGACCACAAAGGTTGTCATCTAACTGAGGTTTCTCTTCAGGACTAGCCATTCAAATACTTGTTAGATTGCACACGTATCCAATCATTGATCCTAGCAATGGCACATAGAAAAAGGCCATTGTCAACTTGAAGCGTGAACATGAATAGCTCAGCTCAGCCAAAGCCAATCAGCTGATTATCAGATAAGTATGTCAATGATATTATGAACTGCTGGATGGCTGATTATGAGCTGACCCTCGGAAATCATCTCAGTTATAGGGACATATTAGCTTGTCAGTCTGTCAGAGGCTTTATGAGAATAAGATTTTATTAGCATTGTCACAAAGCCTGACGAACTCCTAACATACAAAATATTTATCGAATATACACAAAACACCTTAATATTCCAACATCTAAATGCAATAGTAAGATCTTGCGGTGCACATGCTTACTTATCAGTGAAAACCACTAGCATTTAACATTAGAAATCCATATGTGGCGATGGACCATACTCAATGATCGTTCAGCTCTCATGTAGCCAACCTGGGAACAGCACGAAGATGTAAGTCATTGTTGATGTGAAGGGTGAACATGACCTTGTAGGTTACAGGTCTAGTTTCGTCAGCTAATCTGAAACGGAAGAAGTGAAGGAGAGCAATTGAAACTATTTTCATCTGGCGATAAGCAAAATCCTTCCCAAGGCAGATCCTAGGACCAGCCTGCAAATAGGAAAGTAAAAGTGTCACTGAAGACATTTGGAATATGTACACATGCTTCGAATGTTCAATTCATGAGGACCTAGGATGGAGAAACTGACGTGGAATGCAACATATTTGAAAGGTGATTCGATTTGGAAATTCCATCCTTCAACCATCTTTCAGGTTTGAAATCCTCAGCATCTTCTCCCCAGAGGTTATGCATTCTTGCCATTGAGTAAGCCAAGTAATATACGCCATCCGCTTTTTTCACATGGAAGCCATCTGGGAGAACATCATCTGTCTCAGCACATCTTCCATCCTGTTGTGCAACAGAAGTACACAAGATCAAAGTTAGCGCTTATTGATACAAAAGCCAAATCTGCTCAAGCATGGTCCTTTGGCTTGTGCCTGATTTGTACTTGCTAATTTGATGGATTTATCGCCTCCGCATTGTTACTCATCATGTTCTGTTCAGAAGAAAATCAACTCTTTTGCATGGCGTTTTACATTTAAATACGACTTAAAGGACTAGTTGCATGATCATATCGGAGTCAGAATGGTAGCAGTAGTATTTGTTCATGAATTTAGAGATAAACGAAAAGATAGCTTTGGATCTATGATGGAAAAATATGACCTGTATAGTTGTGTAATGCAAATGAAAGGATTCCGAACATGCACTTAGCTTCAACTTTCAGTCTGTCAAAAATACACTTCGATGATGCATTGTAGCTTCAAAAGTCAGGACAATTGTGATGTTCTAGACTTTTCATGTGCAATGCCAATGGCAATTTACTCAGACCCACTTTGATTAGCTCTCTCCAAGCTCCAAGTTCTGCTTATATAATGATTTGAGCTCATAATATCTCAAGCTCAGTTTTCAACTTTTTTATTCCTTTTTTTGTGATAGGTAAGAGATTTGAACTTTAGTTCTTACAAGTGAACAGAATATTACCAGGGGCACTGCAGGATACAGCCTCAAAGTCTCTGTGAGAGTGGCATGAAGATAGTGCATTCGGTCGAGCACCTGATCTGTTATTCTTTCCACGAAACAATCAGGGTTAGCTTCACTTGCTTGATCTCCAATCACATCCTTTATTTCGTCCACAATCTGGTGCTGCACTAGGGGGTGTTTGCAGAGCATGTAGAGGAACCATGATAAGGTACTTGCGCTAGTATCTTTCCCAGCGATCATGAATTCAGAATTATATCCCTCAAGTACTTATCATTCATAGTCTCCGGATCTTTCTCGCTCTCAAGCAAAAATCTCGAGAGAATGTCCTCCTTGTCATTCTTGTAGGAAAAAAGGGAAAAGGAAAAACCAGTCAGAGGAATTGCCCAAGAAAAAACCTGCAAAATAGTACGGCTCTTTGATGAAAACAATTTTTAGATGGCACCATAAGTTTTTTCTAGCCAGAATTCCTCCGCTGAGAACTAACTGTACTTATGCTTCTGCAGAATTCTTCCAAAGTTCTTGTTACTAAAATCTTCCCCAACATCACATGCCATACTGCCTCTTCAAAATTTGAGTTGTGGATTGACAAAAGAAGAGCGTAAACTTCGGATGGCTATACGTACACTAAGTTCTCTCTAAAGGAAAAAGAAAAGAATATACTCACGCATTCTCGCTGCGCTGGGAGTTGATTCCTCTTGGGTCTGATAAGTTGATGCACAAAATTGTCGATGAGTTTAATGTTTTTTCTAAGACGAGCTTCTGATCCAATTTTGAGAAGTCTTTTGAGCTTCCAAGAGGGATCAGCATATCGCCAGTAGATTAGTGCACTTGCCTCATCAAAAGCTTTCATGAAGGCTCTCCCCTCTTTGCTTGATCCTTCCAAGCAATTCAGTTCCACACCAAATCCAACTTTAAAGATGGAATCCAAGGTGCATCTCATCAATATATCCTACAGACATGATGTAAGACAAGATGATGAACAAAATAATGTTCAATGTTCTATCGCCTTCTCTTTTATTCAAAAGTCCATTATCAGGAAATGCTCTTTCTTCTACTCTTATGTTGCTCTCTCTCTAACTCTCTCTCTCTCTCTCTCTCAAATTGTTTGGGTGGAGACTGACTGATAACTACCACAAGATGGTCGCTACTCTCTGAGTGATCACAGCGGTTTTTGTCTCTCCTAGGTTGCTTTTCAAGACTAGCTATTTCTAGTACTCTTTAGATTGCATAGATATTCAATCATTTTTCAAAGTTACACTATCTATCAAATCCGGAAGATCAACTTTGGTATATTTCGATATTCTATTGTAAATATGCAGTCTTTACGTTTGATTCAATGCAATTTATCTTTTTTTCAGTGGTTTTGATCCTTGTGAAGTTTTCCTTTTAACATTGAAGCTACTTACTTGCATATCAAATCCCTCAGAAGCAGCCGATAACTCCTCCACAACCTTGACCAGCTTCGCAGAATTCTGTCTAAACACACAACAGCTAAAATCTCTGAGCACCCTTGTTGCAAACTCAAAGCTCGCAACCTTCCTCTGCTTCTTCCACTTCTCTCCATCCACTGCGAAAATACCCTCCCCAAACAAATCCTTTACTATATCTTTGTTGTACTCTCCCTTCATGTACTTCTCAAAGTTGGTCTTCAATATGTGCTCGATGTTTCTTGGATCGGCTGTGTAAATCTCACTCTGGTCTGGTGCAAGGATCCGGAATGTCGTAGTTCTCTTTGCAACTCCGGTTTGGTAGTCGTAGAGCCGGTTGAAGTAGAACAGTTGACCGAAGACCGTCCCATGAACGGGGGGATACTTAGAGCTTCGAAGGGACTTGCCGGTGAAGGTTTTCAGGAGAAGGAGAACAAAGGCAACAGAGAGAGCGATTGGAACAAGTGCCACAGAGTAGAGCACCGCAGACACGATGCTGATGTCCATCTCTTTTGTGAAGAAGTGGAAGGTAATGACTATGAAGGTCAAATAGATGATATCCTTGCGTTGATATATGTCTCAAAACTCTTAAATTTTTTCATTTGCTTACTTAGCATTTACAGATTTTAATATTGTGGAAGGAAGAGTAAGTTAATGTTTGTGATTGAGAGAGATGGCAGATTCAATAGTTTACTGTTCAGAATTAACTGAATGGCAAAATCTTCTAATGATATTTCTAGATAATAGAGGTTCATTATGATAGACATTGTAGACAGAACCACGCACAGCCCGGTGATTTTAACAGGATCAACTGGCTTCTGATAGGGCTTAAGCACAAGCTTTCCAATATTCGTTTATGTTGGCCATTCTCATGCTACCAGATGTCACTTTTATGGAAGTACTGGAATTCATACAAGTACATACTCTTCGGCAAAAATATTAGGTAGGTTATCCATTTTTCGATGCCATCAACAGCGCATGGATGGAGCCTGTTGTCAATTTGATGCGTGAACATGAATTGGTCGGGCTCAGCTAAAGCCATCTCAGTTCTGGATGGCCACTATCAGAGAGATTAGTCAATGATATCATAAAGTTCTGGATGGCTGAAAAACAGATGAGCTTGAAAACCATCTTAGTCCTAGGGACATATCAGCTTGTTAGCCTCTCACAGGCTAATATTTATGTTAAACTTTCCCTACATGTGCTTATCGAAGTTGGTCTTTAATATGTGCTCGACTTCCTTAGATCGGCCATGTAAATCTCACTGTGGTCCAGTGCGAGGAGCCGGAATGTTGGAGATCTCGTCGCGTCTCCAGTTAGGTAGTCGTAGAGCTGGTTGAAGTAGATGAGTTGACTGAAACTGTCCGGTGAACAGGCGGTTACTTAGAACTTCGGAGGGACTTGCCAGTGAAGGTTTTCAGTAGGAGGAGAGAAAAGGCAACGGAGAGGCTGATGGGAACGAGTGCTGCAGAGTAGTGTGCCGCATACACGATGTTGATGTCTATCTTTTTTTTTTTTTTTTTTTTTTCTTTTTTTTTGAAGTAGAAGAAAATGGAAGGTAATGTTGTTGAAGATCAAGTAGATGATATCCTTGCGTTAATCATAGCTCAAGATTTTTGACTTTTCCATTCTTTTACTTAACACTTAAGCATCTGAGTTCTTGACTTCCGCCACAACAAACCAATAAAACCAGAACAACGCACGAATTCCTACGCATGATCTCTGCTTAACACCTAAGGTTTTGACATTTTGGACAGAACCCTTGCTTCCTATAGGCTTAAGCACGAGCTTTGACATTAGTCTTTCACGTTGGCCATTCTCATGCTACTAAAGGTCAACTTAATAGAATTAAAATTGTATACTTCCCTCAAAATAACCAGATCCGTATAAGTACATCTTTTTTGGCGAAAAGATTAGGTATGTTGTCCCTTTTTCAATCCTAACAACAGCGCATTGATGGAGGCCATTGTCAACGTCAAGCGTAAACATGAGGTATGTTGTCCATTTTTCGATCCTAACAACAGCGCATAGATGGAGGCCATTGTCAATGTCAAGCGTAAACATGACCCTCTGTAAAAATTGACATCATATTTTTTCACTATGAATTTTCCATTGTCTAGCTTTTCAAGCAATAGACAACAAAACTCCGTGCTTATGCACAGGCAGACCAGCAATATGTGTATGGTGTGAAACCGGGGACAAGGACTTGACATATTTCAGTTGAAAGTTTGCTAACCCTCCCATGTTTCGGTCAGTCGGGAAGAATGTGGCTCAGAGTTTCATTTCAATAGCAACACCATTGAATTCTGATGCTTTTGCGCTTGATGCACTACATCGTCTTTCTTTTTTCGCCAACCTCTATTTTAGAAAGCTTACAATGAAGTTAATTGTTGCAGAGATAGCTTTGTCCTTCAGTTTAGTAGCACAGAGGGTCATTATACTTGTATTGTGCTTTGGTTGTCACTCATTTCCTCAGCATGTCAAACGAGAACAACTGGAAAAGGGTCAAGATGCTCCACAAAGGAAATATAAAATCCATATTTTGGGGGTTGAAATCAAAAGTCGATGATCCAATATCAAACTGCCTCATAGCAATATCCTAGCAACTTTGCGTTAATCAAAAGCCGACAACCCTGAACAACCGGTGCGATGGTTCATGAGACGTCAATAAATTACAACTCAAAGCAGCACATCCATGTCAGAGAAGAATTTTCATTTCATAATCTGATTACCGACATATATATGCTTCTAGATTGCAAATTAAAATGAGATTTTCCAAAGCCTGTGATATCACAATACCAAAGCTAGCAATACCAGAAAACAGGATGCAAGGTACTCAGCAGACCGATGTCCCTAGAGCAACCCTTTCAGGCATTTGGTTGCTTCCAAGCTCCCGTGACACAAACCGTGGAGCATTCTCTGTGGGGAATGGAGAAATGACCACTTTTCCTCGAGCTCTTCCTGTTTCTAAGTATCGAAAAGCTTCAATGACATCTGTAAATGCATAAGGTCCAGTGGGATCGATGATGGCCTTAAGCTTTCCGTTCTCTAAATAAGGTCTAATCATTTCCAGGATTTCTCCAGAAACAGTCAAGCTTGAATAGACTGCCCTTGGATGTGACAGAGGCCAGGTTATATCGATAATTGGAGCTTCATCCTTGGCGACTACAAAGGAGTTCTTGCAGTCCCCTGAAGAAGTCAGGAAATAATGTCGAAATAGCATTTGGAAGCAACAGTATCATTTTAGTAACTGATCTTCCGGTGGTCAAAGCAATCTCTAGAACCCATACAACCTCTTTCTTATCCATTCAAAAAACTACATGGGATTTATATTTGGTCCACCATCAGTGGAGAAATAAGTTGATTGCACAGACATAAGACATAAGTTGTTTAAGGTTCTTGAAATTTTCAAGTCTCCTCAACTAACGGTGCTCATAAAAAAAGAACTACTCCACCACCAGTGAACGTGACAAATTTCAGATGACATGAAAAATTAAAAAAACTGGAACTGTCATTTAGTATGAAGAGATAGCCTGAGCAGTATGAAGTACTAAGGTAGAACTAGCAAATGAGAATTGGTTGTTCACGGAACTCACCGATGGTATCATAAAGAAAGTCAAATTTCTCCTTTATTTCTTCATATTTGGTATTTGTGTAGTCGATAACTTTGTCAGCACCCAGTTTCTTGACAAACTCCACCTTTGCCGAGCTACATGTTGCCACAACATAGGAAGCATTGTAAAAGTTCTTGGCCAGCTGAACAGCTAAAGTCCCAACACCACCTGAACCTCCAACAATGAAAACTGTCTGTCCCTCTTTGAAATCTGCTGTTACAAACCCTTCTATTGCAGTCTCAACAGCTAATGGCAAACTTGCGGCTTCCTCAAATGACATGTTCTGGGGCTTCATTGCTACCAGGGTCTGCTCGACCGCAATAAATTCTGCCAGTGTCCCAAGCTGCTTCAGCTTTCCAGGAGCATTGAAGTCCTGAATATTCCCATAAACTGCATCGCCTAAATCAAACTTGGTGACCCCACTGCCTTTCGCCACCACCACACCTGCCATGTCACAGCCTGGAACTACCTGCATCCCATATCAAGCAATGAATCTAGATTCACAACACCGCTTGTTCTAGGGTACTGATCTGTTCAAGACTTTTATCGAGTATGAATATTCATCACTTGTTTTACTAGTAAAATCAACCTAAAGGCGAACTCCTTAACAAGAGCTGCCTGATTTACAATAACTAAAATAGAAGTGTCCAAACAACATGCTGTTTTCATTCCACAAGCAAATTTCTCACTCTCTGGTAAACTAGTAAATTCAAAATTAGTCACAATCAACCTACATGCACATAAAACTAGCCAGCTTAAAAGGAATGCCGCCAACAAAGTACTAGAGCAAAGTGTGGCCAGAGCCAGCAAGAAAGGAAAACAATAGCGCATCAGTAAGTATGAGATAGAACCACATTAAAATAATATCTCTTTGTTTTACTCCCTTTCTCTCTCACAACATGTTCAATCATCTTACTCACAGGAAAGTCTGAAGAAAAGATGGGACGCTGGCGTCTTTTAAAATCGATAGGATTCAAAGCAGCAGCTCGAACTTGGACAATTATTTGATTATGTTGGGGAGTAGGAAAAGGGAAGTCCCCCAGCTTGAGAACTTCCTTACTTCCGTACTCTTCATAAAACCAAGCTTTCTGCATATTTGCTCTCCCAAAAAATAAAACATCTCCTTGCTATATATAGAGGAATCAATACAACTATACGAGATTATCCTAAAAATATTGTGATCTGACGTGAGATAGAATAGATGGTAATATTAATGGTGTAAGATGATATTGGATAGTGGATAGTAGATAAGATGATGGAAGGCAGCCTCAATGGGAATTCACTAATATCATGACAATGTTATCTTGTTAGAGATACTGCCAATAATGGGGCCAAAATCTATTTCCTTCTTAATCGAAAGAGACACTGCCAGTTGGGGAATATATTTATTGTAGGAGATAGCTGCGTGAAGAGAGCTTTCAGTAAAATATCTTAATAATTGACTAGACACTTTTGCCATAGAAAAGCAACAACAGCCGAACACTTGATTGCATGGTTCGAACTTGTAATTAGAAAGACATGGACTTCATAACATATATCGTCAAATGAGAAAGTTTCTACTGGAGTATAATAAAAAATGGTCAAACATTATCTTCGTTTTAACCGGGTAAAGATGCAAGCTCTCCTTGTCAGATAAATCCATAGCCTAAAAGTAATCCACAGACTAAAACCAAGTCTTTCCGTGAAAATGAAAGTGGAATAACATGCCCAGCAACTACTACATCACAGTAACCCAATTCAGCTGTTTTAATATATATACAGAATCTGGTTTGGCTTACTTCAGATGGTTCTAATCAGTGACCACTGCTGATCACTGCCTACCATCTTTCTAAAATCACCTTATGCACAAAGGAATCACCTCAGGGAGAATATGCTGAAATTCCTCTCACTTCCACTGATTATTCAATCCTCATAATTCCACTCTTCTGGCTTTAAGTTTGCTTGATCAATCAGGCCAAAAGCATACTCCAAGAGTGGTTTATCCATGATCCAACAATCTAACCAAAATCTCGCCAGCTTGCCATTCCCTGCCACCCACTTCAGTGCTTCATTCACCTCCTTTCAGCTGTTCACTACTTCCTTCCAAACATACGAACCTGTAGCCTTGAAGTTTTGGAACTCCTAAACAAATTGGGTTACAGTCGATTAACGTGTGACGCGGTGCTATGATGAACAATGAGAGAACTGGCTTCGTGGATAAGGAGAAGAAAATCTAGCCAGTGTCCTTGCAACTTGCGTGTCTTCATCTGTTTAATGGAGGCACAAGTAAAATTAAAAGACAAGTCTCTTTCATATCCCATGCAATGACCTATCACTGTCCATATCAATATTTAAGGTCATGTAATAACACTGGAGGAGAAGGCTGGTATTCAAGAGAATATGAACCATAAATAGCGCCGTTCCCGGTGCCCACTCATTGTATTGTCCATTTTCATGAAGAGAACCTATGATATGATGTGCACCAACCAGTCCTTCCAGCATCAAAGCTCAAGAATTGTTTTGAGTAAAGCTGTGAATGCATCCGATATCATGACGAACCTGGAACGGTGAAACACTTGAACAAGAGCAATTGCCCAGGTCCCGAATAACCACATAAAGCGGGCCATACATGCAAATGTATCAAGCAACCAAATTATAGGCTCGTTCCTCAGTAAATCCTCGACCAGAAAAGATAAAAATCCGCCTAAAGCTGTGTGAACTTACGAACAGAAAACAATGTTCTCGAGATATAACCATTCCGACAATCCATGACAATAATCTTGTCCACCATCAAATAGAAATAATCCTAATCTCCGAATAGTCTACCTATCCATCTAATGAAAGACAAGCTTCCGTTTCGAACTAATTCATACCCATTGATGACGGAGCACATCACCGCTTCTTCCGCATAAAGCTAGGACCACAGGAGCTCAACCACTCAGCCATATCCAACGTGAGCCATATGGGGCCACGTTACTATCAAACCGGCATATCCTTCATTGCAAACGTCCATGCACACCGAAACACAGAGCTTCCCCATCATTCTCCTTCACAAATTCCTTGTCTGGGGACCACTTCAGTTTCCAAGGGAAAAGACCCATCACTAAAGATTAGACTCTCCTGACAAGACACGCCTTGTGCCAACGAAAGGCGCGAAGGACCCACTACTTAAATACGAGAAAATGAAAGGAGGTTTTAAGGTCTTCAGTTTTGTAGAGGGCAGGAGTTTGTAAGGTGACGCGAGCCGGTGACTCTTTTTAAGGGTAAGTAACTCCTAAAAATGACAATTATTTTGTAAGATATTGCGAACGATCGGTAACTTCGATTCAATCAAATTAACTCGCTGGATGACTCCAATAAAAGTGGATAACGCTAATATTAAGGTATGTAATTGCATATAAGAGCTTGTAACTTTTTTAATTGGTTGGAAAATCTAACGACTATATGTTCATAAATTTGTTGTGGATTTTGTTAACGTCGAAACATTCAAATCAAAGTCGATAAGTGACTCAAACAAAAAGAGGTAAAGTTACGAGTTTTTGGTAACGAAATTATTGGAGAAAAGTTGGAAATATCGCTCACATTAAGATCAATTATTTCATATGAGAGTCAATAAGAATTCAAGGGGTTGTTAACTTTAATAAATAAAATTTCCATAAATTATTATACGGTCGGCAACTTCAAAACAATCAAATTACTATATAAAAGTTCATGACTTTATAACAAGTTGGCAACTTTAATAAATAAATCTTGATAAATTGTTAAAATGGTATTTAGCTTTGAAACAATCAAATTAACATTGCTAGGGGACAGAAAGATGAATTGGCAAAATTAATAACGGTTGGTAACTAATTGGATATAAGTTGGTAAACCATAAATTAAAGTCGGCGATTCCATATGAAAGTTAGTAACTCTCTAACTGGTTGGTACCAACTAAAAAAGACAAAAACTGGTTGATAACGTTAAGAAATAATTGTTGGAAAATTGTTGAATAAATTAATGCTATTAAGTTACTCAAATACGAGCAAGTAAAGTTAAAACTAGTTGCTTACTAAATCGAAAAAAAGTTGGTAAATCATTCAAAAGATCAACAATTTCATATAAGAGTTCGTGGGGATAATCATCCAAAAATTTATGAACTTATTATAAGGCGGTTAATTCAATCTTAAACATTTCAATCTAGCTAACTTAGTCATAAACATTTTGACGATTTGTCAATTTAGTCATTTCGACCAATTTTGGTTGAAAATCTATAATATTGACAATGGCCGTCCTACTTGGCATGACTTGCAGTGACGTTAAAATTTTTTGTAATTTTCAAAAAATAAATTATGAACTTTTTAAATTCATTTCTTTTTTTTTCTTTTTTTTCTTTTTTTTTTTTTTTTTTTTTTTTTTGTTCTTCTTGCCCAAAGAGCCAACAAGGGTCACCGAGGCCTCGGCTATGGCTAGCGACAAAAGAAAGAAAAGCAAATAAAAATAACTAAATAGTCTATAAATAAATTCAGATTTTTAAGAACAAAACTTGCAAAAATTGTTTACGTCAATGCTGGTGTAGGACGTAGGACAACCGACATCAATTGTTGGCTAGAATGACTAAATTGGCTAAGCTGAAAGGTTTTAGATTAAATCAACTGTTGCACAGTAGGTTTAGAACTTTTTTGGATAATTTTTCTGAGTTTATAACTTTAAGCAAGATGGGTAGTTTAACAAATAAATGTTCACAAATTATGGGAATTGTAGCTAAATTCAAAACAATCAAATTAGCAACGTACGTGTATCAAATAAGAGTGGATATTGCTAAAACTAGTTGGTAATTAAGTTGGATACAACTCATTATAAATGTTGTAAATTATTGTATTGATGGAACTTTCGAATGATAATATTTATGTTTCTAATGTAACCCATATAAGGGTGATTATAGTTAATACTATTTGATAACTAAATAGAAAAAATTAGTAAATCAATTAATTACGGTTGGAAATTTCATACAAAAGTTGGTAAAAGCTTAAAAGGTTGGTTATTTTAGTAGTTAAATTGATAATAATTGAAACCGTTCGCAACTTCAAAACAATCATATCAGTATTTCTAGATTACGCAAATAAGAGTGGTCACAACTACAATTAATCAGTTAATAAAAGTTTATGAATGACTCAAACTAAGGTTGGTAATTTCATATATCAGTTGGTAACTCTTTAATAGGTTGGTAAATTAAGCAAATAAATTTATGTAACTTATTGAAACAGTTGGTGACTTTAAAATAAACAAATTAATATTGATATAATAAGAGTCGGTAAAGCTAAAACTAGTTGGTAACTGAATCGGCAAAATGTTGGTAAATTACTCAAATTAAAATTTTTAATTCTGAATAAAAGTTGGTAAATGTTTAACAGATTTGTAAGTTAACAAATAAATGCCGGTAACTTAAATTATAGAAAAGGTTGGTAACTTCGAAATAAATAAATTAACTTTGCTTGATGACTTAAATAAGAGTAGGTAAAACTAAAACTAATTGACAATGAAATCGCATTAAATGTTTGAAATCACTCAAATTTGGAATGTGTATAAAAATTACTTAGCAATCCAACAAACAAGATGCTGGTAAATTATTAAAACATTTATTGACTCCGAAACAATCAAATTCATGTTGTCAAATGACTCAAATGAGAGAGGGTACAGTTAATATTAATTGATAAGTAAATTGAATAAAAATCGTTAAAATTGGGTTAAGTTCAAACTTGTTGGTAACTTAATTGGATAAAAATTGTTAAATCTTTCAAATTAAGATTATAAATTTCATACATTAGTGAATAGTTTTAACACATCAACAAGTTATCAAAATTAATGTTAATAAATTTTGGGATTGTTGGTATTTTTGAAAAAGAAAAAACTCAAATAATTTGTGGTACTTTAAATTGTTGGCTGGTTTTAATTTGTTATAGAGCAGGCAAATTTCCATTCAAATTTTTCTTACAAACGGGCTTTAAAATTGGGTTAACACTATGAAAACCCTATACCGATATACCTATTACAAATCTACCTCAAATTAATTTTTGGGTCACCAAAAATCCCAACTCGATTACCCCCCCCCCCCCAAACCCCCAAAAAAAAAAAAAAAAAAAAAAAAAAAAGAGGAAATTCCAGTTTCTCTCCTTTCCCCTCGTATGAGAGCTCTCCTTTTACATCTAAACCCATCTGTAAACCCTAGCTTCTCCCCCTTACAATGGCGAAATTGTTTGGCCCTATCCCCTTTGGGTGAGTTTCCATCTGCACCCTCTTCCACTCCACCCTAATCCCAAACAGCAAATAACCTCAAAATTACCCCACATTTCCATGAGCATTCACCACAAAACGTTTTGGCTTTCATGTTGCAACTCCTTCAGCTTGGTTTCTCTAGAAGGGATGTGACTAGTTAACAACACTGTTCCATTGAAGTGACTTATGGATCTCAAATTGCAACAACAAAATCTAGGGGTGGATAAATGAGTAGTTCTAGAAGAAATCCTCTGGCTAGCACTCTCCCTGTCTCCCTTGCAGGTAAGAAATTAAGTTTACGTAGTGAGAATTGAAGTGAGTAATACAAGATGGGAACCGAAAATGAAGCTAAGCGTCGTATGGCTACTTTATGTAGAAGATTAGGGCACTTGTGGCTTGAAAGAAAGACGGCTAATCTGGATAATATGATTTTTGTAGAAAAATTGGTGGAATGCAAACGTACTTGTTTGGTCGTCTTCATTAAAACCCTAATGTGAATTTCCAAGCCCTCCAATCCACCATGTTAAAAGCATATAAAACCGCAAATGTTATCTGCAAACATTTACAACCAGGTTTATTCTCTTTCGAGTTTTCCTCAATAGAGGAGAGAAGGAGAGTTTTAATGTCAAGCCCTTAGTCTTTTACTAGGCACCTCCTTGTCCATAAACCCTGGGAACTGAGTACTCCTCTGCAATGCATCGCATTTGATACTTGTGAATTTTGGATATAAATTCATGGGTTGCCTATCGAAGGGATAACGGAAGCAGTAATTTGAAAGATAGCGGAAGCAGTGGGATTTGTAATTGAGGCTAAAATTGAAACTAGAGGGGTTGCATCCATTGTAGTCGGAAGAGCAAGGGTGACTTTAAATATCTCCACTCCGTTACTATTTGGCTGGATTTAGGTACGAACGACTTCCCTATTTTTGCTATTTGTGCGGAAGGATTGGTCATTATGCAAAAAACTGCGAGTTAGTGCCTTATGATGAGGATTTCTTCTCAACTAATGGTAAGATAATGTATGGTTATTGGCTAAAGGCTTAAGTAAATGCCTATAGTCCCTTATGGGAGTCCTTCTATGGAGAGATTAATATGGAGGAAGAGTTGAACAAGATGGAGCTTGAAGCCTAGTTAATTTTGGACAACTAACTCTATTTGTGAAGAAGCCAAGTAGATCCTAGGTTTAGCAAGGTCCGTTACAAGATAAAAGAGGGAAGATAAAGCTATTAGAAGTAGAAATGTTAGTTTATGAGTCTGAACTAAGTACAAATAAACCCCGTTCCAATACGATGGCTCTTACTTTACCTGTAGAGCTCCCTTCATACAAGCTATTGAGGAACAATGGTAGAGGAAGCAAAGAAAGATATCCTCTAGAGCACAAAAGAAAGAGAGTAGATATTGTTTCTATGATCACCAAATTAATTCATTGCAAGTGTTGGATGAGAGTCTACTAATGGATACTCTGATTCAAGAGGCGATGAATTATGAACTATGGGCTTTAGTAGCTAGCCCTAATAAACCATCAAGAGACATATGAAACTTATCTACTGGAACTGTCAAGGGTTAGGCACACCCTTGACAGATTAGACATTAAGAGCCACTTTGGCTCAAGAAAGACCCAACTTGATGATTTTAACGAAGATTAAGAATAAAGAGGGATTAGTTTAAAGATTGAATCAAAGGATGAAGTATCAGCAATATTTTATGGTAAATCCAAGGGGAATTGCAAGGGATTGGCTGTCTTTTAGAATGATGATATAATTATGAGGGTAGAATCAACATAAGATGAGTTTATTGATGTTATTTATGAAGATCCAAAGTGAGGAGATAAGAGTAGGTTGACATTTATCCGTGCACCAGCTGTTTTTCAGGCAGGTTGGCTTTATGGAAAAAAATTCAAGGGTTAAATTCGCGAGCAAAATTACCTTGGGTGTGATTTTCAATGAGATTTTGTATTATTGGGAGAAGATGGGTGAAAGAATGGCTGAAACATATAGTTAAATGCCTTTAGAAACATTCTAAATGCTTGTCAATTGATGGCATAGAGAGTAAGGGATATATATATATTCATGTGGGCTAATAATCGCGAAGGAGAGGAGTATGCCAAAGAGAGGCTGGATTGGATGACTTGTAATATTGAGTGGAGATTTTTCTACCGTGAAGCTGAAGCATTCGTATCACTAGCCATCAATTCATATCATAGCGCTATTTAGCCTTATTCTACTACTATTCTCTGCTACACCAATTAAGAGAATCAAGTTGTTCAAGTTTGAAGCATTTTTGCCCAAAAATGAAGAGTGTAGAAAAATTGTAAAGCGGGTATAGCACTCTCCAACCTTTGGTAATTTGAGCTTGGCCTATAAACTGAAAGCTTTATCTAAAGACCTGGATAAGTGGACCAAGAAGGCTTTTCCTAATAATATTAAGGAGATTAATGTTTTAAAAGGGGAACCCCAGCATGTGATGAATGCACAAAATCTGAATATGGCAAGAGACCAGGTGAAACAACTAACTGAAAAAATTGAGCAGTGTTGGAGACAAGAGGAGATGTATTGAGGCTTGTGTTCAAGAATCAACTGATTAAACTGGGGGGAGGATAAGAACACTGGGTACTTTCATGCCACAACAATACAAAGAAGGAAGAGGAACAGAATTATGGCTTTGAAAAAGTCAGAAAAGAGCTGGACTCGTGAGCCTAGAGAACGTAAGGAGATGACAGCAGAATTTTTTAAAGAGTTATATAGTACCGTGAGCATGCGATATTTAGATCTTGTCATACAAAATTGCACTATCCTTGTTGCGAAAGAAATGAACCAAAAGCTAACCGTAGGAGTAACGATGGAGGAGGTAAAAAGGGTTATATTTTGACATGGGAGCCTCAAAAGCACCAAGTCCAGATGGTCTTAACGACATTGCCAGAGATTTATCAGCACGAAAAACATTTCCGATTTTATTTGTACGGAACAGCGGAATCTTCCTAAGTTATCAAAAGTTTCCATCGACGTCTCAGAGAAAGCTTACGAGCGAAGTTGAAGGATGAAGCTGAAATAAACCTGGGCCTGTGGCATTTCGAGTTATGCCAGCAAATCCGTCAGATGCCGGTCTACTGAAAATAATTATATTAAATGAACAAATAATGACAAAAAGTGAGTAAGACAGATAAGAAAAGATGTAAGAACGAACCAACAACACCTACTAATCATCATCTAGAAGTGATTCCCGAAGGTTTCCGCCAGCAAGCAAATTGAAGAACGGATTTTCGACGTTGCCACTTTTCACATTAGTTTTGTTTGAATTGCGATCCACATTACTCCATGAAGAAGGTTTCTTTATAGAAACAAAGGCCACCTTTTTGGTTCCAGACTTCATGTTGGAAGGGTCCGGACTTGGTGACGGATCATTAAGAAACCCGCCATCCACAGAGACCTCGTTCTCAGGGATTTGTGCAGTTGCATTTTGCTCCTCCTCACTCAAGACATTTCCCTGTTTCTCATGGCCGCTAGGCACAGAGGCATTGGGACTAGATCCAGTCACCTCCTCTTCAACCTGAAGCAGAGCTTGCTCGACAGCTTTACCCATCTCCGCCTTCTGTGGGACTGAGTTGCATTCATCTGTAAAAGAAGCAAAGGATATCAGAACATAGAGAAACAGAACTAGAGAACAGTAAGGCAAGATGATAGAACTTTTTCAATGAGCGATAATTGAGCAAATTAAGGTTGCAAGTCACAGATTGCAGGTTGAATCACCCCGCAGAACAAAATCAAAAGAGCACAATATCTAAACATGGTAAAATAGGTCCACAAGCATAGTCCTTCACTCAAAATAACAGATCATCATGCAATAAGCTAGAGAAGCTAAAACACAGAGGGTGGAACTCCTTTTGGTGGCAGAAAAAGGGAGAGAAGGAAGAAGGAAGATGACCATAATGGGTGTAGTGAGAATGCTCATCAATCACATGAGGAAACACCATAAATATCTTAACCTTCAAGAGAACAGTCGATGCTTCTATAGTGTATTGCGGGTGCCCCTAGTGAAGCATTTTCTCTGTCACCAGCCAAATTGCTTCCGTCATTCTTGTATGTACTTTCTAGCAATATGAATTTATCAGTTTGCCATATGCACTCTAGCATTATATAATCTCGATGTTTTGGATAAAACTCCCTAAAAACCTGCATCAATTAAATGGACTTTCATATCATAAGTGAAGCATTGAAGATTGATTTTACTCTTCAGAGAAAAGTTCCAGACTCACCTCAACTCCTTCATGCGTTAATTTTACAGACTGCTTTTTCTGTGAGATAGAAGAAACAATGTTGAACACTGAAACAACATCCAGTAATATCTGCAAGTTACAAAAGAGACAATCAATTCAATGTGACAATCTCTATTACCTTCTGTCATGGCCTCTGAAGTACCTAAACTTTGTATGAAAAACATATAGAGAATGACCGACAGCTAAAAGAAGCAAAATATGAATAGATCTCTTGTTTATTGCCTTCAGCAAATACAAAAACTCTATCAACAATTCTGACTCGGTATAATGACAAGTGAAGCATAGAATTTGGTAAAATGCATGATATATCATAAACTGATTTTTTCTTGATATGTAAGCAATAATTTTTCTAGTTAATAAGAGTTAAGAAAGGATGAATTTCTTAAGCAGTAACACAAGATAGGAAGTTTGTTCCAATCTAAATAACATGGCATCAAGATATCACCAAAAGATGAATCAGGCATAACATCCGAAAGGATATCAAAGAAAGGAGCATAGAAATAGTGTAGGAATTTCCTGTCTCCTCCCCCTTCTTCCAACATGTTTTACTAAAGCTGAAAACCCAGGTCCATCATTTCTGTTTAGGTTTTGAATAAGCACCCAAAACTCTGGCTTCTGATTCACTTGGAATGGCAACATTAGCAGTGGTTGAAGTCACAAAGTCTGGACTTGGTTAAATATGGTAGAGATGGTGTTCTTCCAGTCTGACCATATGGTCCATAACCTTATCTACGGTGGAGTTAAATCTTTTGGCTAAACTATTTTAGTCAATGCAGTTGGAACAACACATATCTATCAGTTGTCATCGCCACATCAGCAAATATGTAGCAAATATGTAGGCAGCGTACATAAATTACCATATTGTTCTCAAAAGCCAAAGGCACAACTGGACAGAACTACCTCAACAATAGAATAAGGAAGAAATACGTACTTGCTGAACCAGTACTCTGAGACGCGCTAGCAATGATAAGATTGTCATAGAAAATCCCATGAAAAATGATCGAGCAAGTAAGATTGATATCTCGCTATTAAAAAGTCAAGGGTACAAATATTAATTTTGATAATTTAGAAGCATAAGCAAGGACATAAATTCAATAAATGTCCATCTAGAGTGATTGAAAATGATTTGGTAGCTGCAAACTTTCAAAGCAAAAAACTAGACATGTCTCCATAAAATGAATATACTTTTCAGCTTTTGCAAATTTAAGATGTAAATGAATGTGTATCTTGCCAACAAAAGAAGGATACCATGCTGCCTTCAACATTGGTTCAACCATCTGCACAGAAACATAGTACATTGAAGATATTTAATTATATAGAGAGGAAAACAAGCAATTGGGAACAAGTAACGTTGAATATTTGAGGTAGAAGGAGAGTTTAATATTTAGTTTAATTTCCGGTTTGCTCGAAATTCATGTTTGATAATAGCATTGAGCTTGATGGATCGCGAATGGGTGGAGCATCTTGTTGAGTCAAGTCAGAAAGATGGAAGGGGGTCAAAGGAAGAGAATAAACGGACAATACCTGTGACAGTAGTCGTGCAACGCCATGAAGTTGTTCAATAAAATTAGGCTTCCCAACATCACACTTCCTCCACTTTAGACTACAGAGCAGAATTATGGAGACATTAGAAGTATCAGATTAAACTATCCAATTATGGTTCAACTCAAAAGCAATGCATGTAGCAAGCTGTCGAAAATTGCTAAAATATCATATGCAAGAAACATAGGAAACATGGCAGCAATCTATACTAGTGATACCAGATTACTTCCTGAGGCACACACGCAGAGGTAATGGTAGATCAAGATCAAAAGCAAAAAATTCCCATGCCCACAACATTATGAGAAAGCTTAATTTACCTTTCTAAAAGATGAACTTTCTGTTTGGGCTTCTTTCCAGTTATTACTTGAAAGCAAGAACTTAATAATTCCTCCAGCTTAGCTGACCGCAAAAGCCTCAGATCCCTTCTTACCTGAAAAAAGCATACTCATTATTCAAAATTACACAATAGTTGATCTTTGGCTAGTCACAAGATAGACTTTGACTGCACTGGTTTAAAACTTTTAGGCTGTATAAACAAAACCACCAGTAAGCACTTAACATCCACCAATCCTTCATCGGCTATTCATCTAAACTTCAATCTTTCCCTCTCATTCCTTCAAAGAAGACATTTTTCAGATTCCAATGCCTTTGTGACTAATTTTAAAAGGCTCAAAAGTCGGTCATGACACCAGTCAAAGGGTGGGCGAAAAAAGGAACCTTCAAAAGATACTGGAAATAGGAGCAACGCCTATGCTGGTTCTTGTTTTTGTACACCATCCTTTCAAGAATGGCACCTTCCGCATGGAGCTGGACCAAGGAAGACTTCAATCTCTCCTCAAGCGTTTCAACCTCCGAACCCATCATGTCCCGTGGATGATCCACACTTCAGTAGCGTGTCACGGAGATGCGAGCAAGCTTCGCGAGATACGCCGACACAGGAACCCGCTAACTTAAGTGTCACGATCGCTCAAAAACTGTACGCCGCAGTTCACTCAGGAATTGAAGCAAACACAGAGTCTGCACACAACGCGAAAGTCGGCTTCTTTTCCGAAGCTATCTCATGAAATTCTTGCGGCACTGTCGTACAGAAACGCTTTCGCGTGCCCTTATCGTCTGAAACAGACTTGACCACGTTTTGGGCTGATCAAAGATGACGCGAAGACGGACAGGGAGCGAACAGCCCACGAACGGATGGGGAGATCGCGGAAGCACGTACGCGACGCTTAGCATCAGCCGAACTTACCGCAGGGGCGGCGGCGCCGGAGACGGAGACGGAGGAGCCGAATTCCCGCCGGCGATGAGGCTGCCGCCGCCGCGGCGCGAACCGCCGGAGAAGAGGGAGGGGAGGGAGGAGCGATACGAGCGAGCGGCGAGCAGACGGTCTGACCGCGCGTGACGGTGCGAGCGACGAGACCCGACTCGGTAGTGGTGATGAAGTGCGCTGCCCAGGCCCGTTTTGGTGCCCAGGCCCGCCCGGAAGATGGGCAAAGGTGGGCCGGGCCTGCCCAACCGCTCAAATTGTTTGCTCCTCTTGGCCTAAAATAGTCTATATTAATAAGTATAGATCCATGTTGAAGGCCGAAAAGAAAAACTCAAAAAAAAAAAAAATGTACAGATTAGTTACATGTAAAAATTTAGAGAATAAAAAATCTGAGCAAAATACTAAGGCTCCGTTTGTTTTGCGAAAAATAAATAATTTGAAAAATATTTTTCAAAAGATATATTGCTTATATCGTCTGAAATAATTAGTCAATAAAAAAGTATATTAAATAGGGGGTTGATTGTTCATTGGATCACTAGATCCGTGATCAGATATAACAACTACACATTTTTAAACATAGGTAATGGCATCTCAAGTGCATGTGCTTTCACTCTATGTTGGATCAAGTATCTAAGAATTTGTTTTTTGGTTCAATTAGATACCTGGACTTTGAAAATGTTGCTCAATGATTGGCAACACAACACCGGCGCAATGGGTTTTAGCTGTAGATGTGCCATTTTCCTTCTTTTCTAATCTCCTCAATTTTCTTTCTTTTTAAGCTAAAGTATTCACATTGTCTTATTAATGCGAGATTTTTCAACTTTTTAATTGCAACTATAGTGATAGAGTGGTGGTCATGACAATTAGATCGATGTTTTCAATCAAGAAAACAAGTTGATTAATTAGATTATGTTTTGATTAGATTGAGATTAAATTGTTTTGGATCCAATTAAAGTGAGCCATTCAAATTGGTTAGCAATGATCGCGACAATTCAAAATGATCTCAAAAATTTGGTTACTTTCGTTGTATTAGGTTTGGTCAAGTACAAGTCATTGATTCTTCAACGGAACATGTCATATTCACTCAATGCCAACTACAAGCCAACAACCAACGCATGCACATCACATTTATACATGCTCCGAATGAATTTAAGGAGAGAATTATGTTATGGGAGAATATCCACAGAGAGAGCCTATGTTATCATTTGCCTTGGTTGTGTATGGGCGATTTCAATGAAATCCTATATCACTGGGAAAAAGCCATGAAGAAAAGGTGACCATAGACTTCCTCCATCAATGTTCTTTGCTAGATTTGGAATGTAAAGGGTGTGCTTACACCTGGACAAATAACAGAGAAGGAGAAAATCTGGTTAAGAAGCGTCTTGATAGAGTATTATGCAGCTCAATTTCGAATGGCGTATAAAATATCCCACAGCAAAATCTATAGCCTTACCAGCCATTGGTTCTAATCACACCCCAATCATCTTATCAACTAGCCCACCGCAAAAAAGGAAGGGAAAGAACTTTAAATACGAAGCCTTTTGGGCGGAGGAGGAGGAATGTGTAAATCTTGTCAGGGACACCTGGGCTGAATCTGACCTCCAGCAGCTCAATGTGGTGGAGAAGCTGCAGATTGTGTCAAAAAAGTTGTTAAAATGGAGCCAGAACATATTTTCAAATGCAAAAAAGAGGATTGCTTGGCTGAAAAATGAGCTGCAACCCTTAATGAACAGCTCAGGAGTTCCTCAAGAAAGCAAGGCAGCCAGGGAAATAACAAATGAAATTGATCAATTGTGGAGACAGGAAGAAATGTACTGGGGAATGCGATCCGGAATTAATTGGTTAAAATGGGGGGATAAAAATACAAACTTCACAAAAGCGGGAAGGAGATTTTAATAAAATCTGGTACAAGCTATCCCTCAATATGCTATGTCCATCTTTAAGATCCCTGTTTCTGTTTGTAAAGCTATTGAGATGAGGATCGCTAATTTCTGGTGGAAATCGAATAGTCGAAACGCTGAAATACACTGGAAGAGCTCCTTGAAACTCGCCTAGGCTTTAAAGATCTAATAGCTTTTAATACATTGGCGCATTTCACAAAATCCCCACTCCTTATTGAGCAAAGTAATGAAAGGCTTATATTACCCACAAGGTGAGTTCTGGAAGGCTGGTAAAGGCTCCCGATCTTCATGGGGTTGGCAAAGCATAATGCGGGGTAGAGATTCTATACTTCCACATCTTATGTACTCAGTAGGGAACGGAAAAGAACTCTCAATAAGAGCAGACACAACTATAGGAGTGGATAGTGATCGCGACAATTCAAAATGATATTTCAAAAATTGAACCACAACTATAGGAGTGGAGCGGTGATCGCAACAATTCAAAATGATATCTCAAAAATTGAAAACTGCGAGTTATTTTCGGGATGTATAGGGAAGGGAAAATCTTATCAAAAGCGGGAAGGAGATTTTAATAAAATCAGTGGTACAAGCTATCCCTTAATTCCATCTTTAAGATCTCGAATAGTCTTTGGAAAATGGAATGTAGAGGGTGGAATCGATGAAAGAATTGTCCTCGCTACTCCTATTGGTTGCCGTCAATATTTGGAAGAAGGGAGATCCCACATCTCGCATCAAACAAATCCGGACCACCATCCCAAACTCTACCCAAAATCCTATTTCTCACGCAAGCATGTCAAACCTTATTTCGGGAGAAGATTGTACGATCCCATACATTCCATTTGTAAAAAGGAAGTTGAAACTACTGAACACATTCTATTGCTTTGCCCATGGACAAATCGGATCTCTCCTATTTTTTTTGGGATTAACCGTCAAGTACAAGTCATTGAAATTGCTGATGTGAAATTTTGGTCAGTTTTGTCCCCATCTACATACTAACCGACCTACCTAAACTAAAGTCAGCCACGTTCATTCGCCACCTCTAAGAGTCGGCAACAGTGGATTCATTCTCTGTTCAAGTACCATCATATTTATTTGGGACCTTATAAAATATCAAATTATTAGGAGAATAAGGTAATGAACTAATTCCATCATTTAAAACTCCCATTTGTTCCACAAAAAATAAATTATTTGACAAATATATTTTTAAAAATAATCACTTCTATTAATTGAGATAGTTAACCAATGAAAAATGTTTTCATTATTGACGACTATTTATATCTAAACATTTTCACGTACAATAATAATAATAATTTTGTTGTTCATTCATTTTTGTAAGTCATATAAATTATCGTTTTAGGGAAAACATTTTTCAAATTATTCATATTTCGCAAAACAAACGGAGTTTAGGCAGTATATCTTAAGCCATGCGATTAACTAAGTGGTTTCGGAGTCGTGCATATACATGGATTATGCGACATCCATACTATCAAGTATGGAGAATTTCCTTTCTAGTATGCTCATTTAGGTTTTGGCTCATGTTCAGTCTATCTATGAGATTAATATAGCGTTTTTGCTAATCCAGCATTCAGTTACTATGCATGTGAGTTGAATTGTTTATAATTCATGTGATTAATTAAATGGAAGGACCGGATACTTATACCAAATAAAACACACCTGAATCTTAAACTCGGTCAAACACTTTCAGCAACATTGTGCGCCTATTTATATCTTATAGCCATTTCTTTTCACAAAAGTGCCCTATTAGTTTTCTCAAATTCACCAACGTCCAATTCCTAACTTACAAACCCTAAACCCTAACTCGATCACCACTTCGACAATAAAATAAAATAAAATAAAACTCAGCCACCATGGGCCTTGTCGGTGCCACGTCTATGCAGTTGAGTAAAGTAACACTTTCAATATTTTACCAAGCAACTTGTATCAAGCATCTAAAATTTGCGGTTGGAAAATATAATCAAAGTGACATTGGCAAAGTGGTTTTATGAATATTTATTTAATCTTGTTAAGAAGGACGTGTCATGAGTAGGATAAATGTGATTCTATAGACCATATGAGTGATTTTTCAACGAAAATCGACTTAAAGGATTTATTAAAATTTCAAGCAAAAAAATTAGAATTCAATTGACAAAATTGAAAAGTTTATGATTAAATAGGATTTTTTGACCAATTGGATAATTTTCCCATCTTCATACCATATGATGATTTTCTGAAATTTATTCCCATTTTGACATTTCCATATTCTTTCAAAATATAAAATTTCGACAATCAATTTGCCCATAATTTGTACCCTAGACCCCTCATAGAAATTTGCCTAATACACCATCTTTTCTAGAGTAGGATTCTTTGTTTTGTAATTCCTATCACGGTCTTAAATGCTTGTATAATCAATGTTATGGTATTCATCACGACGATCAAATGTTCCTATCATACATTCACTATTTGGTGTATCTCACAAAGCCCATGCAAAAGCGTTGGTGCATGCATAATATCATGTCTGCTACTATAAGAAAAGGACATAAGCCAATTTTTCGTTACAATAAAATAGATCTAATCAAATGTGGTGTTAAGAGTGCAATATGATTTTATTTCACGGATGTATTAATAATCATATTTAATGTGATGTTCTTTATTTTTGTTTGAAACTCTTCTCCTATAGTTGTCCATCAATTGTACTCTATCATGAGCAAGCATTTGATTTTTGTTTATGAAGCATTCATTTTTCACTACACTAGCAACAACAGCATCACTTTCAACTGCTTAGGGTTCCCACCGTTTGGTTGCTTTGTCCTGCTGTTGTCGTTTTCGTAGGCTTGCTCGAAAACAGCTGTCTTCGTAGTGTCTGATATTTGGATGCTTTACAAGGAGAATTGATAGCAATCCCATATCAAAATAATATATCTAATATGCAAATTTTGACAAATTTCAACTTTCTATTATTCCACATTGTATATAGCAATGATACGAAATACCCATAATTTTGAAGTGTTACGATTGAAAGATTGACAAATATGGATAATGGCATTGTCAGCGAACGCCCTCAAAACATTCCTTAAGTATACTTAATAAGAAAAAACATGTTTGATTTTCATTGTGCTTAGTACACATTATACAAGGGAGTTGGTGCATTGAATATTACAATCTTTCCTTAAACCGAATTATGACATTTCTTGATAATATTAATGCTAAATGACCTGTGAAACGAGAAACATGCTTACATAGAATAAACACATTCAGCTTAGTCAATTAAGGGGTTTGTAAAACCATTTCCAATTGAGTGTGGTGAGAACATTTAATTTCATATATGAAGTTCAATTTCCACATTCTGCAAAAATGTAAAGTAAAAGACTGTGCAAGAGAGATTGAGTAGGATAGGCAGGAAAAAGCAACTTAATTAGAGCATCGACAATTATCAACACGTCAAAACAAAGCGACTAATGTTCCTAATCATCGTTGAATCCCTTTCTTAAGAAGTCGTGATTGATTGCACATTCCTAGAATGTTCCTTAAATTAAACCATCTCATGCCATCCCCCCGACCAAATTATTCAATTAGATCGCAACATAGGGGCCCTAATATATAATTATGTAGCATAGCGTTTTATTTTTCCCAGCCAATAAATGAAGCGCAAGCAAAATAATTAAAGCTTAAATAGCCGACCCCAACAATGATAATGACTTTCTATTACCCTTAGCCTTTTCCCCACCGCCGACAAGCTACTCATAATGACAAAAAAATCTGTTGACCTTCCATTCCGTTGACTATCCGTTGAATTTCGTACTCGAACGAACGCCGTAGAGCTTTCCCCCCTCCCCTCTCAAGATATTCGACCGTTGCAAAGAAGAAAACCAATTGAAAAAAAAAACCGTTACAGGGGTTAAAAGAAAAATTCAAAAAAGATGCTGGGACAAAATATAATCCCCCATTAAAGAGCTCGGCCCCATAAGAAAGATCCAAGTATCAAGAAGGCTTTACTCACTAATTCAACAACGTGAATCACTTAGATTTGAAATATTTGTGTGAAAATTAATGAAATCTAGTGTTTTAATAAAAATGGACTTTTTTCGGTGTGAGATGAATCAAACTAAACTCATTTATGATTGGAAAAAAATACAAAGATGCTATGTCTGCATTCTTCAATCGTCATTAAAGAAGAACCCTTCAAATTAATTCGAAATTTGTGGTCTAGATCTAAATTATATAGCCATGCATTTAAATCACAATCAGAGATTGCTAATTCATCGTCCCACCCTCACTACCAGATGCCAGCCCGATCATCGTTGTCATCGACTCTTCCTCTCCATAATCGCCGGCGACACCCTTGCTCCATTTAACCTCTCTAGCTAATTTCTGATCTCTCTCTCTCTTCCTCTTTGAGATCAAACGGTACGCACAAATGATTAAGAGGCGTGCCTTCGCAAATGAAGACAGCTTTCAATGGTAGTTGAGAAAAGAGAGAGAGAGAGGGGATTTAACTTAGCTTTAGCCAAACTGATTGATTAAGACCACGCATAAAGCGGTTCGAAAACAAAAAGCGCGCACAAATCCTCGTTGGAAAAAGCTTTAACACATGGCCCCTCGAAAATCGTTTCGAAAGCGGCCACCCCACCCTCGCATGTGACAAGGGGCACTTCCGTCAATTCGCGCCGGACGGGAGGGGAGGAAGAAAAAAGCAAAGAGACAGCATCGGCACCGTCGCAGCAGCCTTTAACGTTTTCCAGCTGTGACCGAACCCCACTGAAGTGGACCCCACCCATTCCATCCCCAGGGCCCCCCACCCTTAACCATGGTTAAATTCGACCAACCAACAAACCCTGGTCAGATCCTCTCCACTGGCACTGTCTCTCCATAGCGCTCTCTATTAATCGCCTCTCACACCACTCCCCTCACATTCTTCAGTCTTGTCTTTCTTACTCTGTCGTCGCTTGCTGCTAGCTGCAAACCTTCAACCATGTTTGCACCGCGCCCCCTCGCCGCCTCCCTCCTCCTCCTCCTGTGCTCCGCCGCCGCCGTCTCCGGCCACAACATCACCGCGATCCTCGAGGGCTTCCCCGAGTACTCCTTTTCAGCTCCTACCTCAGCCAGACCAAGCTGGCCGACGAGATCAACAGCCGCCAGACCATCACCGTCCTCGCCCTCGACAACGGCGCCATGTCCGCCCTCGCCGGCAAGAAGCCCCTCTCCGTCATCAAGAACGAGCTCGCCGTCCACGTCGTCCTCGACTACTTCGACCCCCAGAAGCTCCACCAGATCCCCAAGGGCTCCACCCTCTCCACCACCCTGTACCAGACCACCGGGAACGCCCCCGGCAACACCGGCTTCGTCAACATCACCGACCTCCAGGGCGGCAAGGTGGGCTTCGGCGCCGCCGCCCCCGGCTCCAAGCTCGACTCGTCGTACACCAAGTCGGTGAAGCAGATCCCCTACAACATCTCCGTCCTCCAGATCAGCGCCCCCATCCTGGTCCCGGCCATCCTCGCCGCCCCGGCGCCGTCGGCCTCGGACACGAACGTGACGGCGCTGCTCGAGAAGGCCGGGTGCAAGACGTTCGCGGGCCTCCTCGTCTCGAGCGGCGTCATCAAGACGTACCAGTCGGCGCTGGAGAAGGGCCTGACGGTGTTCGCGCCCAACGACGAGTCCTTCAAGGCCAAGGGCGTGCCCGACGTGAGCAAGCTCTCCAATGCCGAGCTCGTGTCGCTCCTGCTGTACCACGCGGTGGCGGACTACACCCCGATCGGGTCCCTGAAGACGAGCAACGTCCCCATCAGCACCCTCGCCACGAACGGCGCCGGGAAGTACGACTTCACCGTGAAGACCGCCGGCGACTCCGTCGCGCTCGACACCGGGGTCGACTCCTCGCGGGTGGCCAGCACGGTGCTCGACTCCACCCCCGTCGCGATCTTCACCGTCGACAGCGTCCTCCTCCCCGCCGAGCTGTTCGGCAAGTCCCCGTCCCCCGCGCCGGCGCCGGAGCCCGTGAGCGCACCTTCCCCGTCGCCGGTGAGCCCGGCTCCAGGCCCCGCGGTGGAGGCTCCATCCCCCCTGGCGGCATCGCCTCCCGCTCCGCCGACGGAGACGCCGGAGGGGTCCCCGGCGGCGGGCCCGGCGGTGGAGTCCGCGAACAGCAAGTCGGATAGCGCGGCCGGCGACTTGAAGGCGCCCACGTTGCTGGCGGCCGTCGTCGCCGTCTCCGCCACTGTAGTTTCTTCCCTCCTCATGTCCTGAGTGGTAATTTCGCGTCGATTTTTTTGTTTCCCTTATTTTTCTTTTTTCCTTTTTTTTTTGGGGCCACTTCTCGATTTGCGCATTCTCCACCCGTTGTAACTTGTTCCTTCCTTCGCCGAGAGATTCGATTTTATTTATTTAATTTCGCGAATTTCTTTTATTAGCATTATTAAACTTTTAATTTTCCCGATTTGAGTTTTGCTCGATGAGCGAGCGGGCGCCGACGTTCCTGTGACGACGATAGCGATCGGGTGTTACGCGGCGCACCATTACGATCGTGTGGAGCTTTGTCGGTGGAGACTGCAAAAGGCGCGAGCCGCGCTGGAATTGACAGCGAGGCCACGTGGGGGAAGCGCATGGACGGTGGGGTCCAGTTCCGTTGGACGGTGGCGATGGAAGGGCCATTTCCAACCGATTTCCGTATATTTTCTTTTTGGCCCCATCCCATCCGGTCTCTTTCTTCCCCGGCCTCGTGAAAGCTTCGCAATTTAACCCAATCGGGCTTGGGAATTCGATGACAGCCATTTGTTTGCGAGGCATTTTGTCGGTCGATTTCGAATTCCCCACATCGAAATGTCTATTTCACTGAAGCATGGAGTTGATTCGGGGTATAATTCGACCATGACCGGAACGAAATTTTCCCAAATCCGATTCGATCAAATTGGAATGGAAAGATAAAAATCACCTTCAAGGTGGAGGGTGAAGCTGCGTAATTGGCCCTCATGATGTTAGGGCTAAATGGGAGGCGTCCACGTGTCCTTTCGCCGATGCGAGTGGGTCCCCCTGTAATTTAAGTGCGCAGGGCGGAGGGGGTCTGGGTGAGCTGTGCTGCTGCGATCGATCAATTCGGTGCTTCTGTTGGGGTGGGTCGAGTGCCCTCCCAACCTCAGGCAGAGAGCATGGACCGAGGTCGAACAAGAGACGATGGACCATCTGGGTGGGGGATTGCAATGTGAGCCCCGTGCCCACCACTTCCGTGACAGAAGAGAGGATCAGACTGGATTGGATCGATCCGACTCTTTAGTTGTCGTATCTCTTTGTCATTGCCATCTCAGCCATTGTTGTAAGGTAAAATAATTGAATGATAAAAAAAAAAAGAATTTCCATAATCGACACCAATGCTCATGCTTGATTAATGCAGGTAAAGTCTCATATAGAGCAATCAAGAGAGAGAGTCTCGAAATCAATTTTGTGGGAAATGAATATATTGAAAAATATTTTATTAAGATGATTGTTTATTTTGTGAAAATAAATATATGAATGAAAAATAGTTTTATCATCTAAAACATGTTTAGGCATATGCGGTGGGTCTTTTTATGGGCTTTACGATCTCCACGGGCTTGTGTTACTTTTCTCTATGTTTAATAGGCTTATAATGGGAATATGGGCAGCATGTGGTTTCGTTCCATTTAGCTTTCTCTATTTGAAAATTTGCATGAATTACTCCCCATGTGGATTCCAGAAAGTACATGAAATCCACTATTGTGTAAAGTGCTTCCTTACACGTCTCGACCTGTTTTAATCGTAGATGTATACGTCATTTACATATACAAATGGTTTTTTTTTTTAATCTAAATATATGGATGGTTGAGAGTAGATCGAGACACGAACGAAAGGACAATGCAAGGCAGAAGATTTGCCTCACTTCAAAATATCATTAAAAGTGAACATATTTTGCTCAAATTATTCCACTGTGCTTTTCTATTGTTGAAATCTTTTCAAATTTTGTGGCGTCTGGACTTCATAGGTAGGGGTGTCAAGGGGTTGAGTTGGGCTAAGTTTTCATAGGACCTAACTTGTGACATCCAAATTTTCCAATTCTACTTTTAGTAAACTGAAATGGGCATTTCATCAGCACGCATATAGTTCTTTTCCTTGAACTGATCACTCATGGGATAACTAGTCTATCAGGTGAAGCCGTTAAGATATTCTAGTGCATCAAACTTAAGAATTTGACCAGGAAACGACCTTTCGACCGAGCTAATCTGCAATGGTCATTACGGCACAGTTAAAAATCGATTAGAGTCCGGAGATAGGTCAACTCGATAGAGGCATGTGATCGAAGTGTGGGTGATTCCACCAGATAGGCACTGGACTGGCTTTTATGTCGTTTGGGTACCCTGTGTCCGTATTTGAAACCTTGAGATTACCATGACAACCGAGAGTTGCCAATGTGTCAAAGATGTACATTGTGACTTGAATTGATCAACTACATGTCAAATGCATGAAAATTTCTAAAAGCTACCCAGTAGATCAGGACGCGCTAGTATCGTGCCAGAGTGAAATTAATCGTGAAATTAAAATCAAATTCAGAAATTGGAAGTCCTGTTATGTACAAATCTTATTAGGAACATTGGATTAACTTAAAAATTTTAATTGGGCTCAATTGGAAGAGAATTGATTGGAATTGAAGAATTTAATGTACAAGATGTCATGCCATGGCGGAAAAGGAAATTGCAACCATTGGAAGAGGTTGTGGAGGATTGAGATAGTTGATTGTGACATCACAAGTGATGTCATGGTGTGGGGGCAAGCGAAGTGGTTAAGATCTTGACAAGTGGATGGTGTAGATTGGCCTCAAAAAGATCCATCAACATCATCTTCAACCTCTAGCTTCTTGGAAATAGGAAAGAGGAGAGAGAAGGAGGATCCGACCGGTTCAGCCTCGACGCCGCCCTCCTCGCCGCTCGACGTCACCGCTCATCGCCAGTGCCGCCGCACGTCCGCGCGCGAAGCCCCACGCCGCCCTTAGGCCGTCGTCTGCAAGCGAAGCCCCGCGCCGCCCGTGCGCTGCCATCCAGCTTCGTCGTCCAGTCGCTGCCAGCCGTCGCCGAAGTCCCCGTCGCCGTCTCCGTCACCGTCCAACACCGCCCCGAGCTGCCGTTGCCGTTTCCACCGGTCCCGCGCCCAAGCAACCGCCGAATAGCCCTTCGTTCGGCCTAGGGCAGGGCCTCCGGCCAGCAAGCTCGTGAGGCTTCGAGGAGTGTTTCCGGGCTCTTCCCGGCCTCCTTTGGTGTCGCCCCGAGGAGATTTGTCGACAGCCTCGCCGTCCTCTTCGCCGGGGACTCGTCGGAAAGCGATTCCGGTGAGTTTAGCTCACTAAACCTCGATTAGAGGGTTAATTATGCTTATGGTGTTTTTAGTTTAACTTAAGTGAGTTTAGGTGGTTAGATTAGTTTAATTAAATGTGGTTTAGATTAAGAAGTTTAATTAGTTTAAAGCATGTTTAATTAGGGTTAAGAAGGTTTATTTTATAATAAACATTGATATGACTTAAAGGAATTTATTTTTTATTTAAATAAATGTTTCGAAATTATTGGATTATTTAATAATATATTATATTACGAAAATTATTAAAATATTATTATTTAATTAATTTTAGGAATAAATTTAATTATTTAATAAATTCCGAAAATTTTGTTGGGACCCTAAATTCTCAGAATTTCGCGCTAATCACTACCGTGTATTCGGATTTTGAAATTGATGGTTGGATATTATAAATTGAGTGTGGATTGTGAAAAATATAGATATTATTATTTAATTAATTTTATGAATAAATTTAATTATTTATTAAATTTCGAAAATTATTTCGGGACCCTAAATTCTTAGAATTTCGTGCTGATCGCTACTATGTAGTCAGATTATGAATTTGATGAGTGTATATTGCAAATTGAGTGTTGATTGTGAAAAATATGGATTTTATTCAGAAAACCCTAGGTGTCGGGTTTTGATACCAAAATTGGATTTTAATGATTATATTAAATAGTGGGGTTTGAAAAGTGAGTTATCGGCTTTCTGGTTCGAAATTAACGTGCTCCCACACACGTGAATAATTTATGGAATATTTTTAATATAAAGAAAAATGGCCGGGATCACTATTTTAAGTGAAAGTATTGAGTGGAATGCAAAGTGTCCTGGGGCCGAGTATGATTTCGCTGTGTGATAATTAAGAGAAATTGTCCTGGGTTGTTGAGTCGGACTTGCCCCCTATATGGGAGGCCCCACATCAACGGGCTTGGGTCGCAGTTGATTCTGGGCCTATACTCCTTCGGGAACGCCGTCGACATAGTGAAGAAGCCGCGCTCCAAGGTGGGGAGGCGATGCCTGGCATTAATGCCAGTAGATAGCCGAACTGTGAGTAGGCTATGCCATTGTGTGGCAGTGAATAACAATTGGAACGCATGCTGAGTATTATTAATGTGTCGAATTATAAGACAGAATCTTGTGGCATGGTATGAGATGTGTCATAATGGTTTGGTCTTATAATCCGGACTCCTGTGATTGTTTGAAATGAGATTATTGGCGTTCCAGTTGTTTAAGTTCTTATTACTATCTGTGATTGAGTGATATGAACATGATTGAGTGATTTGAATTGTGCTAATCTGCAGGAAGGAATTGAGGGGAGGTAAGTCCTCTATGTGGTGTGGCTAGGCCACCCTTTGGTGTATTTTCTTTCTAATAAGGGTTTAGGGGGTTGAACTTGCTGAGACGATGTCTCACCCCGTTGCAGGCCAAAATTTCAGGTCCTTGGTTGGCATTGGTGAAGGACCGGAGGCCTTAAGTGTAGAAGGAGAAGCCTGAAGAATTGACGATCCTATTAGACTAGTTAGTCGTAGGGCAACTATCTTTTGATGGGAGTCGATTCCCTTTTTGCAGATCTTGTTTTATGAACTTGTGGTTTAAAACTTGACTTAACAATTCGCCTTGTATATAATTGCACTATAGTTTGCAATGTATATAGGGGTGGTTGCTTTTAAAGTGGAACTTTGGAATCCTACTTTCCTATCCCATTATTTTATTGTCTGAGGATTGTTTATATGCTTCTGCATGCGTATATTAAAAAGAAAAGAGTCGGCAATGCGTCCTGGGACGTCGCTATTAAATCAACCAAGGAGAGGGATGGGTGCGTGCCCGGGGATCGGGGCGTGACATAACTCGACCCAAAGCCCTTCACAGGGCGTGATTGACTCGACCTGCCCCAAAGCTGAATATCATATAACCCAAAAGAATGGGTCGAGCCAGCACCGATCAGCTGGGCTCAAATAGAAGGTTTCATCCTTGTTGAGAGGGAGATCAAGCTGTGTTGCAGGGGTGTCAAAAAGCCAACGCCAGCCCGACCCGACCTGATGCAATTGGCCCGAGCTGACCCAACCCTAGCAATACCAACAACTAAAAATCCCTACCCGAATAAGACCAAGGTCTGACCCTAAAATACTCTAAATTTTAGGGCCAGGTCGGCGTGGGCTTTTTCGACACCCCATCCATAGTGAGCAATAAGCGGTCAAGTGCACGAGAATTATCACAAGCTAAAAAGAACAAGAAAAACATCAAATACATAAAAAACAATGATGATGAGATGGCATACGTGCCTTGAAATCTTACTTAATATGATTTGAGTACTCGAGACCAAGTTTCGATAAGCCCTGTAAATCATGTCAATAGCTTGTAGATAGCTAGTTGTGGGGTAGTAGGCGAATACGGAGACCTTCGACAGGGACCGGCGATGGGGTATAGATAAACTTCTCGTTCGGTATGACCTTCATGAGCTTGAATTTGGTCACTAGATTGTGCATGAAAACAAGTATTTCGAGCCTCGCGTACTCTTTGCCAGGACACATGTGAGGTCCTCCTCCGAAGGGAACGTAAGTGAAAGGTGCAGGCCCATTTCCTTCGAATCTTGAGGGATCGAATTTCTCCGGATCAGGAAAATACTTGGGGTTCTTGTTTGTGGAGTGCACCGTCCAAAATGTCTATTACACAAGTTAGCATCACAATGCATGCGTCACTAGACTGATCATTTATGCATTCGCGACCCGACTCATCATTTAGAGAGCGATCAACATAGATTCGAGAATTACCTTCCATCCCTTTGGAATTGTATAGCCAGCGAAACTGAAATCCGTCATTGCCACTCTATATGCCCCTTGTGCAGGGGGTAACAATCTCATCGACTCGCAGGCCACGTTCCACGAATACTTCATCTTCTGAACATCGTCCCAGTTAAGAAATTCATCCGGACCCTTGGATCTGGCGATCTCCAATTGTTCTATTGATATGAGAAAAGTGTATCGTTGAGAATATACTGAATTTACAGGCATCAAGATCCAGCCTTCACAGGTAGACCGGGAGCGTTAACGAAGTCGAATTTGAAGTTTATTACCTTGGCGAACCCGCTCATAGACGTGGGGAAACTGAGCCAAATAGTTCACTATGGCCGTGATCGAAGTGCTCGTGGTGTCGTGACTTGCGTTGAGCAATCCCATGATCTTGGTGGAAGCATCCATCTCGTACAAAGCGGTCCCGTCGTCACCTCCTTCATGAAGCAATCGGGATAAGAAGTCCCTCGCGTTCGCGTCTTTGCCCTCCGAGATCTCCATCTTCCTTCGCCTAACTAGGTTCAGGAGCTCTTGCCTTAAAACTTTCCCTCCTTCCACTGCTCTGTTGAATGGCGTGCCCGGGATATTTATTGGCACTGTGACGAACCCGGGAGCAACTCGAGCAAACGGATCGGTGAACTTCCGCACAATCTCAGGATCTCTGATGTTCATGAACAAGCGACACGCCAAGGCTAAGGTGTAGCTCTTTAATAGAGGAAAGACCCTCACCTCCTTATGTGGAGACCAATCCGTCGCCAAGTGGTCCCTTGTCACGGAGTCCATGACGGGTACGTAATGTCGAAGGGCTTCGGGCTTAAGGAACTCCAACATGAAGCTGCGCCTCTTCTTGGCATCCTCGTTTTTGAGCTTCCCTAAGTTTTCCGGGAACATGAAGATCTTCTTCATGGAGTCGGGCCACCAGGGGCTGACGTATTTGTTCTCGCTGGAGAACAGGAACTTGTTCCCGGAGGGACTGCAGAACACGGCCATGTCCGCCCCATACAAGTTGGTCCGGAAGACATCCGACGAGTACCTGGTGGCGCGGTCCTTCACGAAATTCTCGGGATGGCCGCTCCTTCCGGCGGTCATGTATTCCAGGGTCTCACCGACGATGGGCCACCCTTTTGTGCCGGGCAGCAGGTGAGGAGTGAAGCGCCTCTTCCGCAACGCCAAGAGGAGCAGCGGAAGAGAGAAGCAGAGGATGAATGTAACGTAGAAATCCATCTTTGCCGTTTCCTCATTAGGCGGATGCTGATAATATGGCGAGAGAAAGATAGACTCAAGGCTGAGAATGGAGAGCGACGTCATCAGGATTTTGTATAGGGCAAAGTAGGCGTGTTTTGGCCACTTATATTATTGAGCTCCATGCACGCACACAAATAGTGAAATCTTTTGAAAAATCTCATCAAATCAAAATGTCACGGCTGTCTAAGTATAAAAACCCACTTTAATTTTTCTCTTAGAAGGTGACTATTGACAATACAAGACACCACCCGTTGTGGTGGCCGTTGGATAAGGCCCCGTTGATAATTCTCTCAAAGGTGAGGGATTCAAAACCCAGTGGAGGCGCTTGGCGCCTTACCTGCTAGCCGGGGTGGTGGTTTCCTCGATCTTATTACTGGGTTTTCTCACGGCTTCGCTATACGCTTCCCCGAGTCATAAAAAAAAAAAAAAAAAAAAGACAATACAAGACTTTATGGAATCATTACTAATTATTTTTAAAGGTTATTTAATCAGATGAATGTATGATATTTAATTATTATAACATTTTTCTTCATGCTTAGTCTGATCTTTGATATATTTAATTAAAAATGCAAATAGAGTTTGAAAATATTTAAACTTAGGACTTTCGATTTTGATTTTATCAATAATTTATGAAACTATTATAAACTATTCTAAAAGCTTAAATGGTTAGACGAAAATTAATCATTCTAACTATCAATTTGGCAAGACAACTGACCGGCTAGCCAATTGGCGTGCTCTGACCACTGCTTTCAAGGAGTGCCATACACGCACATAAACAGTGAGATCATGACTCATGAATCACGAGGCGCATCGCATGCGTTTAAGGATTTCACGCGTGCAGTACTTACAGAAACTGTGTTCTCAAGTCAAATGTCATTAGAATGGTAGTAAAATAAATGGGAAATGAAGTTCAACCCTTTTGGAGGACGAAAGAGAAATAGGCCCTTGTGGTGCTAGGGCTAAGTGGAGGCGTCCACGTGTCCTTTTGCCGGCGCGAGTGGGTCCCCCCGCAATGTAAGTGCGCAGGGCGTAGTGGGTCGGGGTGTTGCTGCGCTGTGAGTGGTCCCGCTGCGATCGATCAATTCGATGCTTCTGCTGTGGTGGGATCGAGTGCCCTCCCAAGTCCAAGCAAGAGATTGATGGACCATCTGGGTGGGGGATTGCAATGCAAACCCTGTGCCCGCCGATTTCGTGACAAAAGAGAAGAGCGGGCCGAATCGATCCGACTCTTAGTTGTCATATCTCTTTGTCATTGTCATCACAACTAATTGATGTAAGGTAAATAACTTTATAGAAAAAAAAAGGATTTCAATTATCGATACGCGTGCTCATGCTTGATTAATGCGGGAAAAGTCTCGTATCGGGTAATTAAGGAGGAGATATTTTGGATCTTGTAATAGGTCGCATTGTGTCCCTCTCCCGACAAGAGAGAGAGAATCGGTTTTGTTGGAAATAAATGATTTGAAAAATATTTTACAAAATGATCATTTATTTTGTTTAAAAAAAGAATAAATAAAAAATATTTTTATCTTCCACAAAACATCTAGGCATGTGCATTGGGTCATTTTATGGGCTTTACGTTACTTTTCTCTATGTTCAATAAGACAGCGCGAAGCAGAAGATTGACATTGCTTGAGAATATTATTAAATGCGGACATATTGTCCTCAAGTTATTCTACTAGACTTTAGTGTTGTTGAAATTTTCATATTTGTGGTGTCCGGACTTCATAGATAGGGGCGTCAAGGGATTGGGTTGGGTCAAGCCAGTCCAACCCAACCCAACCTTAACAATACTATCATCTAAAAATCCCTACTTGAAGAAGACTAAGGCCTGACCCTAAAAAACCCTAAATTTTAGAGCCGAGCCAGCGCGACCTTTTTGGACACCCCTATTCATAGGTGACTAATAAGCAATCAAGTGCAATGGAATTATTACAAGCTAAAAAGAACAAGAAAAACATCAAATACATTTTTAAAAAAAACGACCATGAGATAGCATACATGTCTTGAAATCATTCTTATTATGTTCTAAGTACTCGTGATAAAGTTTTGACAAGCCCTGTAAATCATGTGAATAGCTCAAAGATATCTATTTGTGGGGTAGCAAGCGAATACGAAGTCCTTCAACGGGAACCGGCGATGGGTTATAGATAAACTTCTCGTCCGGTATGACCTTCTCGAGCTTGAACTTGGTCACCAGAATGTGCATGAAAATGAGCATTTCGAGCCGTGCATACTCTTTTCCAGGGCACATGCGAGGTCCGCCTCCGAAGGGAACGAAGGTGAAAGGTGCAGGCCCATTTCCTTCGAATCTTGAGGGATCGAACTTCTCCGGATCAGGGAAATACTTGGGGTTCTTGTGCGTGGAGTGCACCGTCCAAAATGTCTATTACACAGTTAGAATCACAATGCATTCGTCACTAGACGTATTGTTTATACACTCACAACACAACTTAGCAATTGGAGAACACTTAACACATATTCTAAAATTACCTTCCATCCCTTTGGAATTGTATACCCAGCGAAAGTGAAATTAGTCGTTGCCTCTCTATATGCCCCTTGTGCAGGCGGTAATAACCTTATTGACTCGCAGGCCACATTCCACGAATACTTCATCTTCTGAACATCGTCCCAGTTAAGAAATTCATCTGGACCCTTGGATTTAGCAATCTCCATTTGCTCTATTGACATGAGACAAGTGTACCGTTGAGAATATACCGAATTTACAGGCCTCAAGAGCCAGCGTTCACAGGCAGACCGGGAGTGTTAACGAAGTCGAATTCAAAATTCATTACCTTGATGAACCCCCTGATAGATGTGAGGAAACCGAGCCAAATAATTCACTACGGCTGTGATCGAAGTGCTCGTGGTGTCGTGACTCGCAATGAGTAAGCCCATGATCTTGTTGGCCACGTCCATCTCATAGAAAACGCTCCCGTCGTCGTCTCCTTCGAGAAGCAATCGAGACAAGAGGTCCCTCGCGTTCGCGTCTTTGCCTTCCGCAATCTCCATCTTCCTTCGCCTAATTATGTTCAGGAGCTCTTGCCTCATAACTTTCCCTGCTTCCATTGCTCGGTTGAATGGCGTACCTGGGATATTTATTGGCAACGCGATGAACCCGGGAGCGACTCGAGCGAACGAGTTGGCGAACTTCAACACAATCTCAGGATCTCTGATGTTCATGAACAAGCGACACGCCAAAGCGAATGTATAGCTCTTTGATAGAGGAAAGACCTGCACTTCCTTATGTGGAGACCAATCCATCGCCAGGTGGTCCCTAGTCATGGTCTCCATGACGGGCATGTAATGTTGGAGGGCTTCGGGCTTCAGGAACTCCAGCAGGAAGCTGCGCTTCTTCTTGCCATCCAACTTCTTAGGCGTTTCCTGAAACGCGCCGATCTTTAGCATGGATTTGGGCCACCAGGAGGTGACGTACTTGTTATCGCCGGAGAACAGGAACTTGTTCCCGGAGGCGCCGCAGAACACGGCCATATCCTCCCCATACAAGTTGGTCCGGAAGACATCTGACGAGTACCTCGTGGCGCGTTCGTTCACGAATCTCTCAGGACAGCCGCCCCTTCCAGCGGCCATGAATTCCAGGGTCTCACCGACGACGGGCCATCCTCTTGTGCCAGGCAGCAGGTGAGGAGTGAAGCGCCTCTTCCAAAATACCAAGAAGAGTAGCGAAAGAGAGAGGTAGAGGATGCATGTGGCATAGAAATCCATTCTTATTCTTCTCTCAGAAGGCAAATACTTATAATTTGGCAAAGAAAAAGATGAGACTGAGGATGAGAATGGAGAGAAGAATCTCAGGATTTATATAAGAGACAGGTTGAAGTGCTTTGGCCACTTACATCAATGAGCTCAGGTCAAAAGTTTACGGCTGTCCAAGTACAGAAACCCGTTTTAATTCTTCTCTCAGAAGGCAAATGCTGACAATTTGGCAAGAAAACTGACCGGCTTTATTCTAGGAGCAATTGGGCGTGCTTTGACCACTTGCTTTTCAAGGAGTGCCATAGGCGGACATAAACGTTGTCTTAACTCAATATTTTCTCCATGAGTCATGAGTTGCTGCAGTACGTCTTCGGAAACTGTGTTGTCAAGTCAAATGTTATGGTCTTCTAGAATGCGTAGTAAAGTAAATGCGTAACCGATCTCGTAGGATGCACGCCAGACCTGCATAGGATTCGCCAGTCTTAATGATCCATATTCAAGAATAAATATACTACACTAGATATTTAAGCACGGGAGGGCTAGCCACCAAAAAATCCGTTTTGAATATGCAAAATTCATAGTTAACGATTGCTCACTTGCTCAAGTGTTTTCCAACCTTAATACACCCAGCAAAATCCAAAAGTGTTATCTCGCAATCCGTCATGGAGAAATCACTAAAAAGAACTCATAGACAGAAAATTCTAATACTTTTCTTGTTTGCTCTAGTGTGTACTAATCAAGTAGGATTCGATCTTTTATATTTTAGTATTTGTATTTAAAAAAAAAAAGACATCTCTTTAGGATACCTACTTAAACCGGGTTTGGGTTCCAACTTAAGACACATTTTAATAAATCTGACATTTGCAACCAACTCATAGTGCTCATCATCCTGTTGGCTTTCTCAACACCCAAACAGATTCTAAATTATCACATCTATCAAGCCCAAGTTAAACTTGAAATTGTCTAAAGGAATTAACTCGATCTGCAGGTCTGCAAGATTCTTCACCGCATTTTTCCTAGTCAATTCCTCCTCTAATATGCTACATTTGACATAGACATTTCGGTAACCAATGAACTTGATTTTTGAATGGTATCTTTAACTTCCACTATACACCACATCAACTAATTAAGTCATTGGACCACACAACTTTTTTAACACGTTCTATTGTCACCACGTTTCCAGCTTCAATTTTTCGACGAAACCACCGCATCTCTCAATGACGCCTTCCAACTCATAGCACAATTAACAAAAGTGAAGATATTACTACTACAAAATTGATCTTCCTTCAAGTTTCCTACATTGCTTGGATTTGGAAACATAGTGTTTGCCACAATAACTAGATTATATTTTCTGAAGCATACCCCAATGTTTGTCGTCCCCAACAAAACTAAGAGAATCCACTTCACAACATCACAATGTAGACTTAAATTGACCGCATACGTTCTCCTAAGTGCACGTGAAATATCAAGCCTATTATTATCCATGACATACCTTTGACAACTAACATTGATAGCATATAAAGCATGTGATGAGTGCTCCACCTCCATCCAAATGCATAGTGATAGTCTAGACAATTTATGATATGTACTGAGTGGGATACTCATAGAGTTCCTCAACTACATGTTGAAGCGTCTTAAAGCTTTCTCAACATAACTCCTTTATGTCACTCATAACGTTCCGACGGTCTTCAATCTATGTATCTCCAAACTTATAGCTATCTTTACTATGCTCAAATTATCTATTTCAATATCTACATACAACTATCGCTTTATCTCATCCATCTCAACTAACCACCTCAAAAAATTATAACTATGACCTTAAAACAATTATCAATGCTATGGAATCTAACAACTCTGTAGACACTGTCACATTTAGCACTCTTAACATCTTCAGGCTCTACCTAAATTCCACTTGTTTCTAAACACTGCTAGGATTTTTCTCTATAATCGATCCCTCATTCCTTTTTTTGAAACTAAACAAATTCATCGAAAGTAACATCTCTATTGAATATAAACTCAAGCAAATCTTCTTCAATGCACCACATCTATACTTCTCTATTGCCTAGTAAAGGTGTGCAACCAAATCAGTTCTAACTAGGATCCGAACTAGACCGAGGGACAAACAAGTCTGGGAACTGGTTCTTGTTGGAATCGGTCTGGGAATAGGTTCCAAGATTTTGGAACAAGTTGTAATCAGTCCAAGAATAGGTTCTGAGCAAATATCCACCTAGGAACAGAATCGGACAGCCTTATTATGAGTTACACCGATTTGCCAATATCCTTTTAGGGATATGCCCTTGAGATAGCTGTATATATACTGAACAAAATACCATCCAAATCTGTTCCAACTACGCCTTATGAGATATGGCATAGTAGGAAACCTAATCTTAATCATATTAAGATTTGGGGTTGTCCAGCTTTCGTAAAAAAGCCGAAAATAGAAAAATTGGGGGCAAGATCTGAACAAGGTCGCTTCATTGGATATCCAAAGGAAACTCTTGGATAATATTTCTATTTTCATTCAAACCAAAGAATTTTGGTAAGCAAGCATGCTTATTTTATGGAGAATTAGTTCGTCCAAGAAGGTGGTGCTGGGTGGAAAATAGTTTTACAAGAAAAAAAATAATGAAGTGTCAAACAACCGAGTTCAGATACCAATATCTGATTCAATGGGAGCTTATGATACACGACCTCTTAGGAGAAGTGTGAGAACGTCTCGTCCACCTTCTCGTTATAAACACTCGGTTGAACATATTGAACCATTATTCATTGTAAATGATAAGGATCAACCCGGTGATCCTAAAACTTATGAGGAGGCGATGTCGGACATCGATTCTGGTAAATGGCTAGAAGTTCAAGTTCGAACTTACAAAGTACGGTTGGTGGCGAAAGGATATCGTCAGAAAGAATGAATTGATTATGACGAAACTTTTTCATCTGTGGTCATGCTAAAATCCATTCGGATTATGTTAGCTACAGCTGCACACCTCGTGTGACATCCTGAAATTCGAGCCCTATAAGGGATGAATGAATGTGAATTTCGTCAATGCATCGTTGGTTAATCTCACTCGGAATTGATCACTCCTGAGATACTGACCTTGAGGGGAAAGGCTAATGAGGACGAACTCGTGCGACTAAAGGACTCGACTGGGAAAACGACTTGATCGTGAGACTTGCGTGAGGACGATCCTGTAGATAGACATGCTGATTTCAAGGACGACTAGAAGTTGATTCGTGGTTAGAACATAATGGAACAACGGGTGATTCCGTTTACCGTTATCGAACCCGCGAACGACCCTATGTCGATCCTCAGTGATCGTGTACTTTGAAATAAGAATCTATCCTCCGTAATATCATGCGATCAAGGACGTCCATGCGTCGAGATGTCTTGAACGTGGTTTGGCACGAGTCGGTTACGCGAATCCTCGGAGCCGCTGTCGGTTTGAGTTGTGACCGAAATGGCATTAGGCGAAATTGACATGGCTTGAGGACTAAAGATTGAGCTTTGAATTATCGGGAATGTCCGGACAAACATTAGATGAAGCCGCTTCAACATCGACGAGCCGGTGAAGCCGAGCAATTGAAAAAGGGATTTTCGGACCGAGGAAGCAAGCCCGTGAGGAAGTGGGCCGAGCCAAGCCGTGTGGGCCTTAGGCCCAAGATGGGACAGCCACCATAATGGGCTTAAGTCAAGCAAATGAGCCCATTGGGCCAAACCAACTATTCCTTCTTCTAAGCCCTTTAATAAACCTTAAGCCCATTTGAGCCCAATCAAGCCCAACCAATTCCCGAGCCCGTTCCTGTTCATTTCTAAGCCCATTTCTTGGGCCCAGCCTTCATTTTCAGCCCAAGGACAGAATGGTAATTGTGCAATGTGAAATGACCAAAATACCCCTAGTTGTAGGGAGAAAAAGGCTAGAGAAGAGAGAGAATGTGATGTCATCTTGCATGGGAACTTGAAGCAGCCATTTAATGGCTTTAATGAGGAGTGCAACAGCTCTCCCATCACCCTCTCTCTCCCTCATTCGGTCTCCATCTCGAACGGAGCTCTCTCTCTCCTCGTTTTCCCTCTCCTTCGCTTTCGCTCCAGCTGACCCTTTAGTGAAGAATCGAGTCAAAAGTGGTCTTCCCGGATGAATCAGAGAACGAACCACCTATCACCGTGACTGGGAGAGACAGACCGTTCCAACGACCCTGATTTCGTCCTGAACGGAGCCGTCCTCTGTCATGTACGGCCGTCGCAAGCCGCCGGTCGCCGGTCCGTCGGTCCGCCTGCAGCCTGGACTGTTTCGACTTTGCAGCCCGTTTTCTTCCATTCCAGCCATTCCTCTGCCCATCCTAACCTACAGCAAGACCCCCAAGACCCCCGGGAGCCTCCGGTTGTCGAGCAACCCCCTCGCCGGAGCTCCGGCCAAGCCGTTCAACTCAGTTTCTCCTCCGGCAGGGCTGTTTTTCAGTGTTTTCAGTGGGAGTCCGAGCTGTGGTTGCTGTGTTGAGCTTGGGACTGCCTTGGATCGTCGTGGTAGAGGTTCCGGTGCGTAGCCACCATCGTCGCCGCCGCGTCGGTGTCTCCGGCCCGCTTAACGGGTGAGTTTAGCTCCTAATCCTTCGTTTAGTGCCTAAACTTGCTTAGGGTTGGTTTAGTTAGATTTAATTCTAGTTTAGGTGATTTAATTAAGTTGTATTAGCCCTAAGATAGGTGGTTAGATTAATGGCTAAGATTAGTTTAGCTTAATCTTGCTTTATTAGCTTAATGATGCTTATGTGGTTAATTAAGCATGTTTATCTTAATTGATTGATTTCCTTAATTTGATTGTTGTTTTAATGATTTCTGAGTTTAATTTATCATTTATTAAATTCTGAAAATTAATGTTCACTTGACACTGTTCACTAGTTACTGTTTACGAGCACTGTTCACAAAACACTGTTCACCCGAGATTGAAATGTGTTTAATTTCATGTGTGTTTAATTCTATGAAGTGATTGGATGTGTTATTGCATAAACATCCGCATGAATTGAGTGACGATCTGTGCAATTATGTGATGATTGTGAAGTTTTGGTATTTAACTTGAAAATACCCGGTGTTAGCTTCTAGCACCGTGATTGGTTTGTATGGCCGGTTTGAATTGATTGGATTGATTGATTGATTTAATTGAAGTATGGATTAGTTTATTATTGAATCATTAGCTTTTGAGAGCTATTATATCGATTCTGACTTTGGTGAGCTATTATATCGATTCTGACTTTGGCGAGCTACTATCTATCTATACAACTTGTGCGAGCTATTATCTATCTATACAGCTATTATCTATCTATCTATACAGCTTTGGGCTAGCTCCGTCTAATTATAGTGCAGCTTTGGAGAGCATATGTCATATTGACGACTGAATTGATAGACGGTAATGAATGATAGATAGTACTGAATGATATATAGTATGAAAGGATAGATAGTATGAATTGATAGATGGTGTCAATCGTATGGTATCAATTGGATTGATTGAATTGATGGACTCGTGTGATCGATTGATATGTGATGAGTGGCGCACTATGGTGCAAGAACGCATGAGAATCATTGCATTGTTGATTCCGGTCATGCATGAGTGAATCACATCGTTTATGGCACACACGCATGAATCAATAACGTGCGAGTGTGACAATGGCCGGTGAGATCGCTTGTGATGCGACTCGTATGTGATTGATGAAATGTATCATCTAATAGCCATGTGCATTGCGTGTATCGTGCTGAATTATAACGTGCGGGGTATGGCATACCAGGTAAGGTTGTATGCGAATCGATTGTTGGTTGTTGCTTGTGGTGGGGTAGTTGGGATAGATACCTGGGTTGAGTTGGTGTACTAACCGGGGCTTAGGGGTGTAACTCGCTGAGATTTATATCTCACTGGTTATTGAATAACCACTTTAAGGTCCCTAGTGTGAAGAACCCGGAGCTTGAAGCGGAAGGGTCAGGAGCATGGGTGGCTCAGTAGTTCTTTATGAGATAGACCTTTTGTATAAGCTTGAGGTGTTTATGAAAGCGTATTTGATTTGAATTTGGTTGTCCTGCTTTTCTATCCCATATATGTTGTTGTCAGGGGATTAGTTAATTTGCTTCCGCATGTGCAATTAAATGAAAAGGGTCGGCGACGAGTCCTGGGAACGTCGCAAAATTCTATCGACCACCGAGGGATGTGCGCGTGCTCGAGGTTCGGGGCGTGACACCTCGATTATGAGATATTCCAAATTGATGTCAAAACGACTTTTTTAAATGGTTTTCTCGAGGAAGACATCTATATGGAACAGCCACGGGGTTTTGAATCCAATAGTGAAAAATAGAAGGTGTGTAAGCTTAAGAGATCCATTTATGGACTCAAACAAGCCTCCAGAAGTTGGAATATCCGTTTTGATAAGGTAGTCAAATCGTTTAGCTTCATCAAAAATCTGGATGAACCTTGTGTATAAAAGAAGATCAGTGGGGGTGCAATTGCGTTTCTAATTTTGTATGTCGATGATATACTTTTGATTGGAAATGATGTACCAAGGATATCATCGATAAAACTATTCTTGTCATAGAAATTCTCCATGAAAGATTTATGAGAGGCAACCTAGATTTTAGGTATCAAGATTTATAGAGATAGATCAAGATAATTGATTAGCCTCTCATAGTCTACGTACATAGACAGAGTGTTAACACGTTTTAACATGCAATGTTCCAAGAGAGGATTATTGCCTTATAGGCAAGGGATTCGTCTTTCTAAAGAGATGTGTCCCAACACTCCTGAAGAAAGAGAGCGGATGGCAAAGATACCATATGCATCTGCTATTGGAAGCATAATGTATGCTATGCTATATACTAGACCTAATATTGTGCATGCTGTAAGTATTACTAGCAGATATTAGTCTGATCCAGGAGAAGAACACTAGATAGCAGTCAAGAATATTCTTAAGTTTTTGCGAAGGACTAAGGATTTATTCTTGATATATGAAGAAGGAGAATTTAAAGTTGTAGCTTATACTGATTCTGATTTTCAATCGGTACCTAATGATTATAAGTCTACACTTGGGTTTGTCTTTACATTTAATGATGGTGTAGTTAGTTGGAAAAGTTCTAAACAAAGCATAACTGCTAATTCCACCATGGAGGCAGAGTATGTAGCTTTATGAAGCAGCAAAGGAAGCCGCTTGGATGAAGAAGTTTATTTTTGAACTTGGAGTCATTCCCTCAATTGAGTAACCAATTACATTGTTTTGTGACAACAATGGGGCGATAGCTCAAGCTAAGGAACCAAGGTCTCACTAGAAGTTCAAGCACATTGAGAGACGCTTCCATCTCATTAGAGAAATAGTTGGGAGAGGTGATATCGCATTGCAGAAAATTGCCTCAGTGGAAAACGTGGCAAATCCCTTCACTAAGGCCTTACCTCAGTCTTCTTTTGAAAGGCATATTGACAAAATAGGTTTGAGGTACCAGACAAGTTGGCTTTAGTGCAAGTGGGAGATTATTGGATGTATGTCATAAAGCTATCATGTAATAGTTACATATAGGGATTTCAGTTGAACTATCATTATTATTATTTAATTAATGGCAGTGACGTATTTATTCATTTGTCAAATTATTTTATATTTATGAATGATTTCATAAGATCAGTTGCAACTAGACCTATTCTTGAGACGTTAAGAATATATGTGATGGGTTCATAGTTAGACTGAATCTTTAAATCGTTTTCGGTCGATGGATTATTGAGTGGATATTAATAATCCTGTTAAGACCGATGTGTTCTTAACTTCACCATTAAGTATTGGATACTTAAGGGAATGATGAGTCGCATTGGGTATTGTGATGCCTGAGTTAGAACACGAGTGTTTGTATTAGACAAGTTCACTGAACATAATGCATATGGAATGATTAGCGACATGGAAGTTTTTTGCGTGGTCAATGTTTAATTGTTTATGCTTTGGCCTTGTGTAAATAGTTTTTAGACCTAAGGCACAGTGTTAACTTGTGTGTTGAACAACTATGGTTCACAGGTGCACGTAATGTTGGGTCGTTGATCCGTCTTTATACCTGATGGTCATAGTTTGTTCATATACAAAGTTACACATGTATGCAATATAGAATCTGTCTCCTTGTTACATACAAGGTATAATAATGATGCCCTATGCAATCTAATTATGACACTGCATTGAAATCCTCGGCCGGGATTGTAACCGAGAATAAATTGTTTATGTCTCGAATAAAATGCATGTCAATTAGATTTGTGCATATGATTGAATTGGTAACTTGACAAATATTTCATGGTTTTTGTTCGATCGGGACATAGTAAGATAGAAGGACTGAATTACACTATAGCAAAAGCTGAGAGGTTCATTATGTTCTTAAAGCATTCATACTATCTGGGTAACTATGACATATTGCTAGATGTCAATTATGACTTATAGAATCCAAAGATTAATCAGGACAATTAATCCTTTTGGGAGTACTAATGTGTTAGTATGAGTCTTACTACTAGCTTAGTGATGAACGTAGGGATGTCACGCACCATAAACAATTAGGATAACGTGGAACAATAGAGAAATAATGTTGCAAATATGTTTGCAATTACTGCAATTGAATTGAGTCGACCTGAAATTAAATTAAATGAGATTTAATTTAATTTGTATTATAGTCATGAGCCTACGTGCATATGATGCACACGCATGCCCAAAGTGAATATATATTAATATATTCCAAATGCACAATAAAGATTATGTCTTTTTTATTTTTTTTATTTATAAAAAAAGGATTGATTAATTATTTGTTCAATTATTTAATTGATTAATCTATGTGCACATGGTCAACAATTATTGCTGACCATATGCGACGCACATCACATGTGCGTGTTTTGATAATAATATATATATATTCATGCATTATGGTTAGCAACCGTTGCTGACCGTTCATGCACGAAGCGGTCAGCAACCATTGTTGACCATCATGCACGAAGCATCGTGCATGAACGATCAGCAACGGTTGCTTATCGTCTGATCCGAGAATTTTTTTAAAAAAAATAAAATAAAATGCCGCATAAATGAGGGCATGAGCAACGGTTGCTAAATAAAGAAAAACGTGTGTGTTTTGTGTGTTCGAGAGGCGAGAAAGAAAAGGGATTCTCTCTCATTCGGGCCGTGGCTAAAACATCAATGATACAAAGGATTGTCTCCACGAGATTGCTAGCACAATCATAGTGGTGATTATCCGAAAGTTCTCTTTTCCATACGACGTTCATTGATGATGTGTCTGAACTAGAGGTTTGACGTTTGTGGGGCTCGAAGTGAAAAACATCCGAACCAATTCGTTTAAAGTGCACTTCAAGAGGTAATTCATTTAACCCCATTTTTTATTCAGATTTTTGATTAAAACGCACGAATAACGCATTTGGAGAATATAGAAATATATTATCTTTGTTTCCGTTGTTTTTATGTTAATTTTGCCTGTACATGATTCATGAAACCACAATAGGCACTATCAACAGGATTGGCACAACTTGTGGGTGATCGCTCTATCATGAGGGATTTGCTTTGTCAGTGGGGTAGGAGGCGAACAAGGAGACCTTTGACAGGAATCAGAGATGGATTATAAATGAATTTCTCGTCTGGTATCTCCTTCTCAAGCTTAAATTTGGTCACCAGATTGTGCATGAAAACGAGCATCTCTAGCCTTGTGTACTCTTTTCTAGGGCACACGTGAGGTCCGCCTCGAAAGGGAACATAGGTGAAAGGTGCAGGTCCATTTCCTTCGAATCTTGAGGGATCGAACTTCTTTGGATCAGGGAAATACTTTAGGTTCTTGTGCATTGAGTACACCGTCCAAAATGTCTATTTCACAATTAGAATCACAATGCATGCTTTATTAGATTGATTATTTATACAATAACGACTCAATTTAGCATTTGTAGGGCACTCAATGTAGTTTCAAAAATTACCTTTCACACCTTTGGAATTGTATAACCAGCAACAGTGAAATCCGTTGTTGTCTCTCTAAATTACCCTTGTGCAGGTGCTAACAATCTCATCGACTCACAGGCCACATTCCACGAATACTTCATCTCCTGAATGTTGTTGCAGTTGAGAAACTCATTTAGACCCTTGGATTTAGCAATCTCCATTTGTTCTATTGACATAGAAAAGAGTATTGCTAAGCCTACGCTAAATTCACAGGCCTGATTCAGCCTTCACGGGTAGATCGGGAGTGTCAATTAATTAAGCTACATGATTGGACTTATTTAAGTGCGGTTGTTTGTTCTTTCTATTGTTACTTGATCGTTTCACAGCAAACTCAATAGGCTGCCATTCGATAAGCATATCAAAAGCAACGAAAGGAATCTGGAATTTATTACCTTGATGAAACCGCTCATAGATGTGGGGAAACTGAGGCAAATAGTTCACCACGACGGTGATCGAAGTGCTGGTGGTGTCGTGACTCGCGATGGGCAATCCCATGATCTTGTTCGAAGCATCCATGTCGTAGAAAATTGTCCCGTCGTCATCTCCTTCAAGAAGCCATGGAGACAAGAAGTCCCTTGCATTCGCGTCTTTACCCTCCGAAATCTCCATCCTCCTTTGCCTGATTATGTTCAAGAGCTGTTGCCTTATAACTTTTCCTCCTCCCATTGCTGTGTTGGATCGCGTGCCGGGGATATTTACTGGCACCGCGGTGAATCCGGGGGCTACTCGAGCGAACGGGTCAGTCAACTTCGATATGATCTCAGGATCTCCGATGTTCATGAACAAGCGACACGCCAAAGCGAAGGTACAGCTCTTTGACAGAGGAAAGACATTCACTTATGTGGAGACCAATCGGTAGCCAAGTGTTCCTTAAATCATGGAGTCCATGACGGGTATGTAATGTTGGAGAGCTTCGGGCTTCAGGAACTCCAGCAGGAAGCTGCGCTTCTTCTTGACATCCTGGCTGTTGATGTTCCCCAGGGTTTCGGGGATGTTGGAGGACAGGAACTTGTTGCCGGAGGCGCCACAGAAAACGGCCATGTCCTCCGCGTACAAATTGGTCCGGCAGACGTCCAGCGAGTACCCGCCGGTGTCATCGCTCACGAATCTCCCCAGGCAGCCGCTCCTTCCGGCGGCCGTAAATTGCAGGGTCTCGCCAAGGATGGGCCACCTTTTCTGCCAGGTGGCAGGAGAGGAGTGAAGCCTCCGCCAAGAAGTGGTTGCCGGTACGAAGGGATGCGCGTGTAGAGCGACGCAGCATAGCATTCGGTGCCCTCAATTACAGAACAAAATTGGAAAATGAACATAGTATTGCTAAATAAAAAGAGGGCATATAAGTCTAAAGAAAGTTTTCTCTTAAAAGATTGTGGAGGCGGACATTACCTTTATGGAAAGAAGAGTTATATAACATCTTTGCTTCTAAGATAAAAATGTCTAAAATGCTTTACCGGTGGTCGGATCCTTCACAATGGAAAGAAGACTAATTTGACCCGGGGGCCGGAGCAATATATAACTCCATATATTTCCCCCAACTTGTTTGTAGCTTCAGTTCGGAAGCGCCACATGCTTTGCAATACTGAAGATGGCCTAGCTAACCCCTAAAAGTAATCGCAATAAATACGACAGATTTTTTTTTTAATTGGTTATTTTTATTATTTTTATCCATTTCTATTTTTATCTAAACAAAACACAATCTAAAAAAAATCGATTCATTTCAGAATTCAAGGAGGACTCCCTTAGGTAGGTGAATACAAATCAAATGAAATTCAACTAAATTTATTCCTAACATTAGCTGCCCGATTGAAACCAGCAATTTATTATTATTATTATTATTATTATTATTCCTTCGTTTCCAGAACATGCATTCCTGTAGATTTCCCTATCTTCCTCTTCCCTTTCTTTTACTCTTTTGTTTTTTCTTGGTTAAGTCTCTCCCTCCATCATTTCCTGAACACACAAGCTTTGGTCTGGTCTCTTCCCTTAGTATTCACGACCAAGCTGTCCGACCTATAAGCTCAACACTCACCATTGATGTCCATCCTTTACCTTAAGCAACAAAAGCACGTAAGCATTTTGCCCCAGAACGTTATTTACAAGCTTCATACTGAGGGCTAAACATGTCTTGCTCCACCAATGATCAACTCCAGTCACCACGTCAATCCATACAAAGGTCCACTGGCCACCACACATACACCCAACCAGAATGCTCAGGGGCCATATGGAACACAGAGAGAAAACGAAGCAACACAGTCACTTCGAAGTCGCGGCCATGACTTAAAATCAAAGGAACCAGAAGCAAGACTAGCGAATTATATGCACATGTCACGATCTGAGTATGAGATAAACGTATAAGTATTCAATTGCAGAAAGACAGCCTCTCGAATATATATGCGATCTCACTCGAGCTTAAATTACAACGTTCGCACTCAGCTTACTAAAACAGAGAAATGATGTACATACCTTGGAGATGCAGCCTCTGGCCACCAATGGTGATAGAACAGATAACCAAGTTCTTAGAGCTTGGCGCCGGCGAAGAAGCTTCAAAGGAAGACTCGAACTCTTCGGATATCTTGGCCTCAAAACGAACTAGAACAGAACCAGACGATTCGGGAATGGCAAACGGCGTCGACCGGTGGCCCGAAATCAATGAAGGAAACCTATTAGTGAGACAAAATCGATGAGAGGAGTTCGTACCAATTAAGTCTCGGTGGTTTTTGGCGACCTCTGTTCCCTGGTGCGGGTGCTCTGTTTCTGCTGCGAATGAGCTCGAGCGGCTGGGATGGCCAATAGCGACTGGAGGTGGTGGACGGTGGATTGATGGCGATGGAGAGAAAATCCAGAGGAAAAATAGCCATCGTATATTGCTTTGCTTCGAGCGTGTGCTCATTTCTTTGCTCCAACTGCTTCGCTCCTCTCCTCCATCACGTGCGCGTCTGAGCTTTAGAGACGAAAGAGAGAAGAAGAAGAAGAAGAAGAAGAAGAAGAAGAAGAAGAAGAAGCAAAGAAGGAAAGAGGCCGGGCTTGTCCATGAAGTCCTGTGGGCTTCAATTCACTTCAATCAGACCTGGGCTGCCCGGATTGGGCCTCGCACATGATGGGCCTATTGGAGTCAGATCACTCGCCTTATCTTATGTCGCACTCTTGGTAAAAACCTTATGCCTCGTTTAAAACTACCCTCAAAATCACAACGCGTGACAATCAACGCAAACCTCAACTATTGGCCTAACTATGGACCCAAATAGAACCCACTTGATTTAAAGGTCATATACCTACACTAAGGTTCTTATGCAATAGGTTTAATCCCCATTTTCTTCCAAATTGACATTTTCAAAACTTGGTTTAGAACTGAACTGAGGTCGTCCATGGTCCCGACCTCCATTAAGATGGTCAAGAGACCTGTGTTTGAATAGTAGTGGGAGGCGGAGACCAGTCGGTGTGCATAGCAGTGCATGTGGGTTCGATGGTGGCGGGTCAGTTCACGTGGTTGCCAACTGCAATGGACTGGCGCTTGAACGCACCGGCAGAGACCAAGTTCGCTCTCCTGTGATGGTTGGTCGCATGAAAAGGGAATGGGATAGGAAGAGAAAGGAAAGAGAGAGGAGAGTTTTATCTTTCTATTTTTTTTTTTAATATAGGGCTTAGCGAGCATCACATTAACATCACGTGTGTTGAGAAAGTAATAGAAAAGTTGCGTTAGCATTTTTTTATTATCCAAATAAGTCTAAGTTATTAGATGAATTTGATTTCACTAATTTGACAAGTGATATGACTTGATTGTACTTTTTAAAAGTTTTAGAACTCAATTGTATTTTTGCAACAAGCCTTAGAACTTTTGATGGACTTATCCTTATATCCAATTGTCATCTACATGTGACTTTATCTAAACAAGTGATTGGATGAACAAATTCTCCCCGGATGTGTACACACACTAGGTCTATATATCTTCCCAATTGGACGCAGAATCCCACTTGTGTGAAATCCTTTTTCATGTGAAAGGAGAGTATATGTACCCTTGTACTTAAAAAATTCTCACGAACAAGTCGAGGTGCACAAAAATTGGCCCAACAACACTCGCTACTAAAACCAACATAGTGAAAAAAGGGGGGATTCCTCGCGGACCCTAGTGCATCTTCACCATCAAAATTACCAATTAGCACATCTAACAATATTGTTTAAAATCTTTAATGATTTTTTGTACTCTATTGATGGATTCAACTAACCTTGTGTAGAGCCCATTCGCGAATAAACCTAATCAATGATAGATTCATATGTTTTCGTCAAGATTTACAGCGAGCATGCATTTGCCTATGAAAAGGCGAAAGATCATAGAGGGCTCATGTTATTTCGTGGCGGCTGTTGCTGGAGTTAGGCCTTGGAATCATACTTGTTGTGGTATGAGTACTTGACGACAAGTTTCGAGAAGCACTGTGAAAGCATAAAATAGCTTGAAGCTATGTAGTTGTAGAGTAGGAGGTGAATTAGGAGAACTTTGACCGGAACCGGAGATGGGTTATAGATGAATTTCTCGTCCAGTATGACTTTTTTGAGCTTGAATTTGGTCACTAGATTGTACATGAAAACGAGTACCACTAACCTTGTGTACTCTTTTCCAAGGCACATGTGAGGTGCGTCTCCAAAGGGAATGTAGGTGAAAGGTGCAGGACCATTTCCTTCGTATCTCGAGAGATTGAACTTCTCTGGATCAGGCTTGGGGTTTTTGTGTGTTGAGTACACCGTCCAAAATGTCTATTTTATAGTTAGAATTGCAATGCATGCTCCATTAGACCGATTATTTATACACTAATGACACGACTTAGCATTTGTAGTGCACCCAATGCAGTTTCAAAAAGTAGTTTCCATCCCTTTAGAATTGTATAACTAGAGAAAGTCAAATCTATTGTTGCCTCCCTAAGTGACTCTCGTGCAGGTTGTAACGATCTTACCGACTCACAAGTCACGTTCTACAAATACTTAATCTTCTGAATGTCATCCCAATTGAGAAATTCATCTAGACCATTAGATTTAGCAATCAAAATTTGTTCTATTGATGTTAGGCAAGAGTAATGCTAAGCATGTGCTGAATTTACAGGCCTGATTTAACCTTCACAGGCAGATCGGGAGTGTTAATTAATTAAGTTACATGAAATTTTTTTCAGACTTTATATATCATCACCTTATTTTATATATAATTAATGAAAAATTATACATTATTAGATAAATCATGAACAAGCATAAATCTCGTAAAAAATATAGAAGCTCTAATTGATGGTAAACACATTGAAGGCAGAAATATGGCCCTAAGGCATGGCCTTAGATTTGAATTATCCAATAATGTTACTCATTTACACATTAACCATGTCTGTTATTCAAGCAATTACAGGCACTCGTAGGCATATTTACTGATGAACCCTTTTGAGCTAATGGATGTAAGAGGTCTGAATCTAACGTGGCCATTTCAAATTTGTCAACATGGAAAATGCATAAGAACCAATTTGACTATAATCAGAAGTGTGACTCTTAATAGTAAATGCTTTAACCGGGTCTTTGAGCTATGAAAGAAAAAAATTTCATATATCACCACCTCATTTTATATAAAATTAATGACAAGTTATACATGATTAGATGAATAATGAACAAGTTTAAATCTCGTAGGAACTATGAAAACTTCAATGGATAGTAAACACATCGAAGGCAGAAATATGCCCTAAGACACGGCCTTTCATTAAAGTTCGCCTATAATGTTACCCATTTACACATTGAAATGGATGCCATGTCTGTTATTCAAGTAATTACAGGCACTCATAGGCATAATTTACTGATTGAACCCCTTCTGGCTGAATGCAAGAAATTGCTTCCAGACTTGCAGAAATACAAAATTGAGCACATATTTAGAAAAGCATAGGTTGCGCGAATGCTTGAGCCTGCTTGTAACATCTGCAATTTGTTATTATATTATTAAAGACCTTTTGTACAATGATTCCGCTGGGAGCACAAATATTTCAAACAATGTAAGTAGACTTGTTTTGTTAATGTATTTATTTTATTCGTCGGCAAAAAGAGAGAAGAAAAAAGGTTTTGTCCCCAGTGTATAGGTATTCATCATTCTTTTTTTCTTTGATAAACATCCATTGGCCATTATTCGGCAAAAAGTAATTTTGTCAAGACCCCAACTCCATCTCTAGGGTCACGAGCGGCAAGGGTTATTTTCGCGACGTTTCAGGCTCGTCGCCGTCTCGATTCTTTTTATCTCGTTATTATGTACATGCGGAAACGTGAACAAATAACCTCCTGGACAAACAAAAGCTGGAAGACTGGGACATATATCACATAGAACACACTAATTTATATCATAACGGTACTTTTACAAGCCCTTTCTCTACGGGTTCTCTTTTCTTTTTACATCACAATACAAGTTTTCCACATAGGCTAAGGGAAACCCTATCTCCTCTAGCGTGACTGCAGCTTCTAAAACTGACGTGAGATTTCCATATCTACAAGACTGAAAGATGGAGGGGGTGAGTTTTGGGGAAACTCAGTAAGTAAAATTCCCAATTCTCTACTAGGAAAGCATCTCATCATCGAAGCTTAGCAAGTACAACACTCGTAAATAGTGTCGATGGCAGATCAATCGCAAACTTGTTGCTATCCTTGATTACATGCAAACATCCATCGCAACATGCTTTAAGGCATACTTACCTTTGGCTTATCAATAAATATATCAACATATCATACTTATGCATATACCAACACTCATGCAAATTCATTTACCGTCGTCCTGGCTTGACCAGGCCCTCTCGGCTCGACCGGGGCTTCTAGCTTCTTGCTGGGCTTCCTAGCTCGACCAAGGCACCTCGGCTCGACCGAGACTTCTTGAGGCTAGCTTCTCGAGGCTTTCGGGTTCAAAACCTGGCTCAACCAGAGCATCCCGTTCAATGAACGAGGCATCGTCGCCAATGCTGCGTGGCGATGGGTGCTTTTTCCTCTTTAAGTGCATGTATAAATGCTAGGGGTGTGCAAAAGAACCGATATCTGCCCGGACTGCTCGGAACCGGACTGGAATCGCTTGGAAGTGGTGGTTCTTGAAGGAACCAGTTCGGTTCCCGGTTCCAATTTATGGGAACTGGTGGGTATCGGTCTGTTCTCGGTTCTATGGTCGGATTCGCCCACCCGGACCGGACCGATTAAATTATAATAATATATTGATTTTTAATATTAAAATAAATTTCGAAATTACTAATTAGCAAATCTAAATTTTAGGGCTCCATCTCCTCTCATGGTTTCCATGTTTTAATAAGAATTTAGTAAAGTGTGTAAGCTGCCTTTTAGCAACTCAACCAATGGCTCATTCAAAGGATATTTTCGGGACTCACATATGACACTGTGTTCAAGAATATGTGGAGTACCGGTGGAATTGTTTCTGCAAAAAAAATTCAGTAAAGCAAATGTTATAAGAGATTAAGCATTGTTAAGGAATAAAGGAAAATACGATCTACATATGACAATCATCCAGAATCTTGAACTTAAAGAATATTTTAGATTTCAACTGAAATGATTCAAAAATAGGAAAAAAACCTATTTCTCTTCTTTGGTAGTGTTTTCCAATAAAATAAAGAAAAATGGTACCATTAATTAAGCCGGTTCGATTTAAAGAAAAATATTAATCGATATGAAAAGTACTCATGGCGAGATTTGGAAAACAATATTATTATTGGTGAGACCGGTTCCATGGATCCACCCGGGAACCGGACCGGACCGGCAGTTCGGTTCTTGGGTGGATCCATGCAACAACGGGTGGGTCCCGGTTTCAATTTTTTGGAACCGGTCCTTAACGGGCGGTTCCCGGTTCTAGGCCGAGAACCGCCCACCCGGACCATGCACACCCCTAATAAATGCATCATACAAGATGGTTCTTATCTTTCCTCTTAGCCGACACATGCATAGCCCGAAGGCATGCTCATTTATTCGTGTGTGTCATGATTTTCTTATACTTCACTAGCAAGCATGTAGGGAATGATCTTTTGTCCGTAATTTGAATCAATCACTTAGCACCGATCCCCGCACCGGATAAGGCTCGGAAACGGTACGCCTTAATACCTATCCAAGACCTCGAGATTTGGGTACACCTTGCTTTAGTGACAATCCCAAGCTTGACGGACCTTGGCTCCAACCCGATGTGAATACATGTATCGAGAATGACCCTCAGCTCGCGATTTGATCCAACGCCAAGAACAAAGTCCCCACGTGCACTTGGATTATGGAAATCGTCATGCTTAGTGCCTTATCAAGACCTCGTGGATTTGGGTGATCCCTGTACCGATCAAGGCATAAGATCAACACGCCTCAATGTCTACTTAGGACCTTGCGGCCTTAGGCGATTACCGCACCAAGCGAGGCTTGGACTCAGCATCCCATTTATGTCGAAATCAAGGCTTTATGGCTTGGGCGACTTTGTCTTGCGATGAACTCAACTCGAACGAACCTCGGCCTCATTCCGAGCGTGAACAACTCAAGCACACATTTAAGCACAAACATGAGCAAAACCATACAAAAGATCCAACATTTTACCCACGGCTTGACGGGTAAGCATCTAACTAGACTCGACAATGGAGACTACCGCCCTAGAGGAGACTTAGGGATCTTACTTACCTAGATGAACCTCGAACTAGCACGCAACCTACATGGATGGGCGGCTTGCTTGAGGCCAAAGGAGAGATAGGGCGTGAGGAAGGAGAGGGGCAACTAAGGAGGAGAAAATGAGAGCAAGGTGAGGAGAAATGAAGAGGCACCTCCTATTTATGGCCCTTGGTGTCATCATTACTAAGCCAAGCGGTCCATTCCAAAGTGTCCAAGTGGTCCGCCTAAATTTCTTGGGTGGCAAGCCTATTAGCCCAATAATTGAGGCCTAAAGAATGAGTTGGCTAGCTAGAACATCTTCCTTAGCAATCTAGGCTCATAGGCATCATTGATGTCAGGTCGCTTTTCGCTCTCCCATTGGTCCACCAATACCCCGCATTTAATGGGCATTTGATAAAGTCTAATGATGAAGCTACTCTAGGTTGCCAACTCGGCAATTCTAGAATATTCAGTCATAATGAGGGCTCATGTAGCGCATTCCAATTGGTTCACATATACGTCACTTTTTCTAGAACTTCCAAAGATATTTTTCTGTCATCATGACGTTTGACTTTTCAAGGGGACAACTCATCCTTTCATTAAATGAGGTGATTCTAGAATTCTCCTTGTTTTGTCTTTTTCTTCATTAATGAGGTGGTCTAGAGAATTCTATCATCCACGTTGGTTCCGGGGCCGGAGAAGGGATCATTAGGTACACCTCAAAAAATCGAATCACGTACACCCGAGGTTCGGTCATCATGCTCCATATTCGCCCAAATTGTTCCTTTGGACAGTCGGTTGACCAATAGGGTTGGTTGCCTTTTGATTGGTTCGAGACCAATCCTAAGCCTACCCATGGCCTAGCACAAAGTCAAGGCACTCACGGACATTAGAATTAGTGATGGAATAGCTGGGTCTATCCCTAGGCTCATTTTGGTCGGCACCCGATCCACCGGTAGGGTTCATGGTCGATACATTACCGATCCATGATCGACATCACCAATTCGAGATTATGTTCGATCACTAAGAATTAAATATGGAATGATACATTTTTGGTCAGAAGGAAGTTGCATTTGGTCAATTTGGATCATTCGTGTATCGGTGTATAACCGGGTGAAATCACCCGCGACCAGAAACTGCGACCGGTCGGATCGACCTGTGACCATCCATTGATCCAAAATTATCCCATGACCAATTCTCGTAATCGAATCATCTTATGAGCTGGTGTTCCTATCCTATCGGTATGGTCGACCGGTAGAAATTCACTCCATGGCCATGCCCATGATCGATGCTTTTCGAAACTTATGGCTGATCCTCACGGGGTCGGAATCGAGGATGTTACAAATTTTGACAAGAAAAATCATGAGATGGGCAATGACATCTTGGCTGAATTTATGGCGGTCAAATTGAGCCCAAATGGAGAAGGATTGAAGTGAAATTGGAAGGGAAATTGAATGAAATAGGATGGCAAGTGTTTCAAAATTCGTAGGTCTTGTGGGAGCAACATTTGGACCACTTGGGAGGCTTGTTTGGGAAGCCAAGGTGCTGTAAATTGGCTGAGGATGACAGCCATGCATGAAAGTTCTTTTCATGTCACGATTCATTTTAGAACTCAAGTGCTTTGGATATTTTGTGGCCCCTCCTCATCTTTAACAGCCTCCTTCTTCCTCCTTGCTCCTCCTTTATCCATTGTTGAAGCTTTTTGGGAGCTCAAAGAACTAGAGAAACCAGCCCTCACATCTCTCTCTCTTCCCTCTTTATCATTGCCCCCCGTAAGTAAATTCGTAGCCTTTTCTCCCCTATTTTCCTTCTCTCGCCCGTTTCATCCAGTTAACTTTTCTCCGAAAAATTGAGTTAAAAGTTGTCTTCCCGTGAGAATTAGCCTTCGTGTCACCCACCATTGCACTCAGAAGGCCCAAACAGTTTAGGAGGACGCGCCTGCTCGTCGAACAGAGCCGCCGGTCGACCTGTACGCCGGTCGGAAGAAATTGGTCGCCGATCCGTCGGTCCACCTGGCAGCTTGGCAGCCTACACTGCTTCGCCTGTTTCGTCCGTTTCATCCATTTTTCTTCCATTTCGACCCTACCTCCACCCATACCAACCACCAGCAGGTCCCCCTCTACCCCTAGGTGCCACGAGTTGCCGGCCAACCCCACGCCGGAGCTCCGGCCAAGCCGTTCAACCTCTCTCCTCCTCTGGCTATTTGGTTTCCAAAGTTACTGTGGGAAGCAGAGCTTGTGGCTGCTGTTCCAGCCCCGAGATCGCCTTGGATCATCGTGGTTGAGGTTCCCGAGTGTAGCCTCCTTCGTCGCCGCCGCGTCCGTGTCTCCGGCTCGTTTAATAGGTGAGTTTAGCTCATAATCCTTTGATTAGTGCCTAAACTTGCTTAAGAGGCTAATTTATGCTTAAGGGTTGTTTAGATTAGCTTAAGAATGGTTTAGTGTTAATATAATTAGTAAGATTTGCACATTTGAGGATGGATTAGTCCAATTTAGTGGACTTTCTGCAGTTCGGATTTCTGGACCCTCGCCATTTGCCATTTTTGTAGATCAAAATGGGTTGCGAATTTGAGATTGATTCCTTCTGGAGAAATGTTTTAGACATCTTCATTTATAACATATATTTTACTCATGATTTTTAGAGATTTCAAAGTATGAGATTTCAGCTCCGTCATTTGCAAGCAGAATCTCGAACTATGCTGGAATTTGTGACCTTTTGGCATTTTAGGGGTTTTTATCAACTCTTAGGGTTCGAATTTCAAAATGGTTTCTTCACAAAAGTTTTTTTTTTTCACATCTTCTAGTTTAACATAGTCAAATTTCAGATCAAATGGCAAGTTTTGGATCTCGAACCAAATTGATTTCGGAAAACAGACTTTTTGGAAACGAGCACAGTTTCTGTGCTGTATTGAGCGATTTACTAGGCTTAATCTAGAAGGATCTGGGTTTAGGTGTCTTCATGAAAGATTCTTGTTTATGTGTTCTTTACAACATATTCAAATTTGGGAATTTTCTGAACTCGTTTGGTTGGGATTCTGGATTTAAACTTGGAGACGTGTGAGTGGCCCGGTTTCTGCCAAAGGACCGATTTTAGTTTGGTGATGGTTCTTGATGCTTTGCTTGCTTTAATTAGTGTTTTTAATGACTTGTAGATTTAATTTATTAGTTATTTAATTCTGAAAATTCACTGTTCATACGACACTGTTCACAAGTTACTGTTCACGTGCACTGTTCACGCAGTACTGTTCACGCGCACTGTTCATGTGCACTGTTAATCCAGAATGCGAAAAGTGGTCTAATTTCATGTGTGTTGATTTTATGAAATGAATTGGATATGTTTTTGTATAAACATCCGCATGAAATGTATGTTTTCCACAAAGAGGGGAAAAGGGTTGTTCGAGGGACATGGGAGATGGACCGCTTTTATGAAAAAACGAGTTGTGTTGAGAAAACCGATTGGTTGTGAGTCGATAAAAAATTAAGTGCTACATGAGAATGAAACCTCGTGTGAGCCACCTCTAGTACCTTGTACCGTTGCTTATTATAGTCAAGGTCTAAGTGCTACATGGTGACTTGAGTCAAATGGGAGCCACCTCTAGAAACCTTGCAGTATTATCATGCATAGTAAATCGGCTAAGTGCCACACGATAGCGAGACTTCGTGTGAGTTACCTCTAGAACCATGTACTAGTACTTTTTATAGTCAAGAACTAAGTGCTACACGACAGTGTGAATTCGTGGGAGCCACCTCTAGTACCTTGCACTATTGCTTAATATAGTTGAGAACTAAATGCTACATGACAGTGTGAACTCGTGGGAGCCACCTCTAGTACCTTGAACTATTGATTAATATAGTCAAGAAGTAATTGCTACGCGACAGTGTGAACTCGTGGGAGCCAACTCTAGTACCTCGAACTATGACTGATTGAGGTTAGGGACTAAGTGCCACACGATATTGAAACTTCGTGAGGAGAGGGCACCTCCGGAACCTTGAGCCTGGTATGGAGTATTGAGTGAGATAGTTGCGCCTTATTATGGGGTAAAATTGTGTGGCACGGTATGAGACGTGTTATAATGATTTTACCTTGTAATCGGGACGTGTGGGATAGATTGATGTGTGATGGGTGGCGCAATAAAGTGCAAGAACACATGAGAATCATGGCATCATTGGTTCTAGTCATGCATGAGTTGATCACCTTGTTTGTGGCACACACGCATAAATTGATAACATGCAGGGAGTGGCAATGGCCAGGTGAGATCGCTTGTGACGCGACTCGTATGTGATTGATGAACTACATCTTCTAATGGCCTTGTGCATTGCGTGTATTGTGCTAAGTTATAACGTGCAGGGTATGACATACTAGGTAAGGTTGCATGTGAACCGACTATTGAGTGTTGGTTGTTGATGTTTGGTTTGTTTATGGGGTGGTTCTGAAGAGATACCCCGAGTTGAGTTGGTGTTCTAATCGGGGGCTTAGGGGAGGACTCGCTGAGATTTATATCTTACTGGTTATTGGATAACCATTTTCAGGTCCTTAGTGTGAAGAACCCGAGCTTGAAGTGGAAGGGTTAGGAGCATAGGTGGCTCGGTAGTTCTTTATAAGATAGACCTTCTGTATAAACTTGAGGTGTTTATGAAACTGTATTTGATTTGAAACTGGTTGTACTGCTTTTCTATTCCATGTATGTTGTTGTCAGGGGATTAGTTAATTCGCTTCCGCATGTGCAATAAAATGAAAAGGATTGGCGACGAATCCTGGGAACGTCGTAGAATTTTATCGACCACCGAGGGATGTGCGCGCGCTCGAGATTCGGGGCGTGACATTTTAAGCCCTGGAACATGAGACACCATAAGCTAAAGAGATTGAAAGAGACCTATTTACAAAGGATTTTGTTTTATTACACTTTTAAAACTCAAAAAGATATCATTTACAGACAAGTATTTATGCAAAGGAAATTAAAACAATATTAAAATGACATGAAATGGATCCTTTGCCTAACCAACATGAACAACCAACTTATACACTAAATCATCTTCCAAGATCAAAGCCTAAACCGAAACCACCAGCAACGGTCAATACATGTAACCCCTAGTTCACCTATTCAATTAAAATTCAACCCAATTGAAAGCCTTAGGAATGAATCAAATGTATTTCCAAAATCATGAAACTCAACCTCGAAATATCTCCATCAATGCCCTTAAATTTCCTGTCTAAACGAGACCCTCAATAAATTTCAGCATGCATTGCCTACAATTATCATGACAAATGACAAACACGCTTTATTAACCCCTTATCACCGGTAGATGAAAGTATAAACAAACCAAGCCAAACGCACTCAAAGTCACAGTCAAATTGTATTTTCCAGCCATGTCCAACATTCAAATTGACAAATTACCCATGCCAATGAATTAATAACATCTGATAGAATAATCAATTCATAATTATGGACAATTTATAGAACAACCGAATCACCTAATTAATAACATCAAACATTCAAATTGATTTAGGGGCAATAGTTGAATGATTATTATAAAATACAACGGGTCAAAGCCATGGGTATTTTGAATTGAGCCTAAAAAGCTTAAATGATCAAATTTACAATTCAATGGATAAAATTGTAAGTCGATTAAAATTGAGTTCAATTAGTGCCGCAATTGTCTTATTAATTAACCACCCATGTGTAATATCACTTATTGTGTTCAAATTGGCCTCGAATTAAAGTGCCCAAGCTTATGTCAAAAATGAATTTAGGCCATTGAACCAAAGACTCGAATGGGTCAACTTGAATTTTGTCTATTGAAGCTTGATGGCTTGACTTTCTTATGCTTGGAAGAATAAAATTTTTCAAATCGAGAAGTTTTGATGTGAATTTTCCAAAATCAATTTCGGATTTGGACTTATCTTAAGAAAATGAGTGAATAACAATCATTCATTTGCAAGTCATGAAATATCGATTTCGATCCCCTAATTAAGGCTCAAAACGGTAATTTGTATTTTGACTCGGTAATTAGTGAAATTTTTTTATGCATGAGCAAATTTAAAATAGTCCATAAACCAAATGTCAAAGAAGGAATTACACCTAATTATGACTACAATGAAAGTAATTTGATTTTTGGCTGATTTAGAAACTAAAATTGAAAAATTTGGAAAACAAGGTTTTTAATCGAATTTTGTGAAATTTTTGACATACAAATCAAATTGACACTAAAAGAAGTATTTTTGGGAATTTTCAAATTTTTCCAATTTTGTTAGTTAAAGATTTGATCAAAAATCAACCTTTTAATTGACTTTCTCTATAAGGTCAATTTCTTTGTCAAATCATTGAATTTTTGAGGAATTGATTTGACAAAAGTGAAATAAAAGCTAAACGGCATCTTTTTAGACGAAAAGCCAATTTTTGACTTAGGGTTGACTTTTGGTCAAAGGGTTGATCAAAAAGTTAACCCGAAAGTCAACCGTTTGAGTTTTTGAGTTTTTCTTAAAAATGACTTGGAAATTGCTTTAAAACAATAATATAAAAGAAAGAAATGAAAAATGACATTTTTTTTGTTGAGAAATGAGCTATGTCATGATCACAAATTTTTATTTTTACATTTTTTCGACGTGTCGACTAAAAATCATATGTCAACAGGCATGCTGGTGGAATAGATTGTGCAGTTGAGACAGACCTTGATAAGCATCTCTTGGTTCGAGGAGTGGATATTCGCGTGGAAGCAAGTATATCTGAATAAGCGGAACATCAGACTAAGGCTAGATTAAGAATATCACAAAGTTGAGAGAAGATACTTGAGTCTCGTAGGCTTTTCGGCGCCTAATGAGTCAGAGAGGCAAGAAGACTAGATGAAGGTTTGGCAATATCGATAGAGTTAGTCTTGGAGATGACCTTGCTAAAGATGGTGTCGAAATCTTCGGTGAAAAGTGAATCTCGATAGGTCCTCCACCAGGTAGTGAAACTTTTAAGAACACTAGGGGTTGAGATGAATGATTTGATTGTAAGTGGTGAAGTATTTTGTTGGTGATTATGCGGCTGCAAACAAAGGGATCAAACGTTTTGGTCACAAAAAAAAAAAAGTACTTCTTATGGAAAGGAAAATCCATAGAGTAAGGAGCCACAAGTGGAATGCCCTAGGTGAAGCCGAGCTACCGAGCGTAGTATTGAGGGGGAGTAAATTTTCCCTTTCAGTGACAGCTTTAATGCCAAGTTAGACGCAACTAAAATAGAGCGCCAAAATTTTTGGTTGTCCCTAGCCCGGCCAAAAGCAAAGACAGAGATAAAATTTAGACTTGAAAGTGGACAAAAATCATCAGCATTCAGAGAGTGATGGTAGAATCAATAGAGGAAATACTGCAAAGGCGAAGACCCTTCAAGAGAGGACGAAGTCGAAAGCTCAAGAGTTGCGCTCCTTTACTCAGGATAGAACAATTCAGATTTGGACCATTGTGGAAGAGGGACTTTGGCGTTTGAAAAAAGGGACGAAAAATACAATTTGACCCATGCCTGGAGCATCTAGAAAGGATCATGAAAAAACCCTAGAGGTAATAACACACATAGCAACTAATGAGAAAACAAGGCAACAATAAAGGGCAGCGAGAGCAAGACGGCCCATGGCTATATGCTTACCTCGGGAAATGTAAAAAGCTAAACTCTTGAGATCCTGAGCTACTTGAAGATAGGGGTGACAAAAAATGAACTTAGATAGCTAGTATAGCAAAAAGGCAACATACTCCTCATCCTCAATATCTCCTATCCGACAAGCGTAGGCTTTTTGGAAGCCAGTATAGGAAAGGTCCATACCTTTTTCCAAGAAGTCACAAGCTTAAGGATTAATAATGCTGGCATCATCACTATCTAGACTCAATCCAATAATGGCGAACCCATCAAGAAGATTTACTAACATAAGGCTTGACTTGAAGAAGAAACAATTAACAGATGGCAACCAAAAGCGGGGCAAGGCTACCCAAAAATTTGTGATTGAGTTTCCAATCAAATGTACATAACTCTAAAGCCTTGTCAATTTGAGCCTTGCGCCACACTTCCCGCTTGATAGCCTTCAACCTATAGTACCAATTGAAGAAAGTGCAATTGAAAGGGTAAAAAGCCCTGATTTTTTGGGTAGGAGGCAACAAGACATGCTACAAAAGATGGTCTCTTTGAAACGGGAATGATTCTTCCACATTCTGAGGGAAACACTTAGCAAAAAAGGGAGGAGGAATCGGTGTCCACAAACAGGGGCCGAGGATGATCTCATTGACTACTTCCTCTATAAAGCTTTGAGGCGATATGAGAACATTGTTTGGATGCTCCTGCAACTAGATTTGTTTGAAACAAGCAAGAAAAGTGTTGGAATCATATGATCGAGACATGGTAGGCCCATAAGGGGACCGGGAAGGTTGAAGACAACAAAGAAAAGATTATAAAAATTTGATCTTGAAATTGGACTTCAATAGAGTCAAAAGCAACCGGGGAAAGTCAAGAGTCGCGCAGTTACATAGGAAAATGGGGTGAAATATTCAAAAAGGATGTGGGTTTGGAAACCCTAAAAAGCATAAGCTTGCGTATGGAAGAAGGGAAGTTGAAGTGACAATGCGCAAGGAACGAGGTGATAATGCTGGCCAAAGTGTAAGCATTAATATAGTTAAAAGAATTAAAATATTATATAATTCTTTTAAAGGAGGCATTTGTCGATGCCCAAATTAGCTTGTTAGGCTTTGAAAGGCGGAGAGAGTAAAGCAAGCCTAATAAATGGGTATCCACGAAGAGCCGGCCAAAATGCCAACGGTCGAAAAATAAGGGTCTCGAACCAAGGGCCTTGCCGAAACTAGGGAGATAAGAATAGAAGCAGTTATGGGAGTTAGTACCAACGAAAATATCGGTAAGGTAGGACGATTACTAATAGGGAGTCGAAACTTCCAGAACACTGTAGATATTGAAATGGTAACTGCTAAAAGGTAGTTATCTGTCGGTTATCACTATAAATAGCCAAAGAGGCATCAATGTAAGGACCTTTGGCCAAATCGACAATCGATCATTCAGTTTTCAATTGTTAACTTTCTTTTATGGCACTTTTACATTCAATCGTATCTTTACTTTTCTCCTATTTTCCTGCACTTTACTTTTACTAGTAGTTTAGATTGGTTGCTTTCTTTCTGGAGCAACACAAGACTCGCTATAAACAATAAAACCGAAGTTTAACTCTTCAGTGAAAGATTTTGTTGAGAGAACTTTCCTCGGCAAACAAGTACCTATGGAACCTTCGACTATTCCCCATCTATGCCTTTATTCATCTATTTCATTCCATAATAGAAACATTCAGCAAATCTAGACGAAGATGTAGGGATCTCTTCATAAGTATTCATATATTCCAACTGATTTTCACAAACAATTAGTTCCATGGCATGGAAACTCTGCAACAACTTACAAGGAAGTTCACTATTGAAACTATTGTTGGAAAGGTCCATGATATGCAAATTGTTGAAGTTAAACTGGCTTTGACACGTTTCAATTAGACCATGGAACTTATTAGATTTCAAGATAATAGCTTTCAGCTTGGTCAATTCGAATAGCTATAAAGGGAACCCATTGAGAATTTGATTGTAACCAAGGTTCAAATACTCTAACATTTACAATTCACCAAAGATCTTGGGATAGGCCCTTTCAATCAATTCTCTGTGAGGTCAATCATCTTCAATGCACAACCTTTTGGGTAAGCATGAGGACTCATGCCCTCAAGTTTATTTTTCCCAAGATTCAAAATTGTCAAAGAATCAATATTTCCAAGACATGAAGGAATTGTGCCATTTAGACTATTGTTGGCCAGATCAAGAACGATGAGAGATCTTAGTATACAAATTTTAATGAATTTCTCCAAAGAGAATGTTGTTGGAGATATTGTAATTAGTTGTTGATGGAGGTGGAGTAAGGAGTTCTTTTTCGAGCCGATTAGAACTAATGTTAAGATAGGTCAACTTGGGTAGTGACAAATTGATCTGGCTGTTCCTAAAGCTAGTTAGAAAATTGCGAGAAAGATCCCCGTGCCACAAGAATTCTTTGCCACCATTGCCCATCCAAGTAGGAATGCTCTCTTTGATTTTATTGTTGGATAGATCTACCCACTTTAATCCGCATGAATAGCCTAAAACCTTGGGGAACTCATGTAAATTGCATGATTCTAAAGTTAACTAGAAAAGTTTTGGAAGAGTAGCATTCATCTCGGCTTTGTTGACAAAAAAATATGTTGTTCGAATCCAAAAAAAAAAAAAAAATGTCCACAAGTTCTTGAGTTTGTGTAAATCCACGGTGCCACTCAAATTATTCCCACTAAGATCCAGATGTTTGAGATTCTTGAGTTCCCATAATGACTTTGGCATTTCACCTTGCAAATTGTTGAAATAAAGGTTGAGCTCAATCAACTGCATCAGTTTTCTAAATTGAAGATGGAATTGGACCACTTAGCCGAACATTTGCCAAATGTAAAGAAATAAGGATGGTTAGTTTGGCTACCGATTTAATTTAAACTTTTTTTTTTTTGTTAAAGAACCTTGCGTAGTGGAAGATTAGTTTTGACAAAGGAAATATCTCCTGTGAAATTGTTGAAAGATCCAGATATGACCAAAGGAAGGGGGGATTTGACCATGTTAAATGATATATTTAGATAAGCAAGCTAAGAAAGATTATTAAGTGAAGTGGGAAGTGAACCCGAAAAATAGCAATCCTAAATCGATAATTCATTCAAGAAAATGAGGTTTCTAATCCAAATAGGTATTTCTCCGGAAAAATTCGTGCCCTGAAGAAACAATGATTTCAAGCGATTACCCCAATGTTGTTCTGGAATTAAACTAGGAAGGTTATCATTGCCACTGATATTGAGGACTTCTAGGTTTGGTGAAAAATCCTTATTGGAAATTCTCCATGCAAAAGAGAACATGCAAGTTTAAGCGACTTCAAAGAAGAGGAGAAGTTTGCAAGCACGTAAGAGAATGATGGTGCATGCTTATAGTAGAGAGATTAAGTTCTCTAAGCAAAGTTAAGTTTTAAACAGAGTTGTCCACGTTGGGCATCTCAAGATCCTACCCACTAGACAAATCAAGAGATATCTGATGGGATTTCCCTGAAAAATATGAGTCGGAGAGATTAAGGTAATATAACCTGAAAAGATTGCTAGAGCCGTGTAAGATTGAGGAAAAGTTGAAGTCATTGAAAGTGAGATTGAGCGATTTCAAGTGGAGTAGGCAAAAGAGGTTGATGTTAGAAGATAAAGTACCAATGAGACAACTATGGCTAAGGTTGAGGCCTATCACGTGACGAGTGGCCTCGTCACACTCGACACCATTCCATGAACAACAATCTCCATGTCCATCTAGTGACCATGATCCAACCTTCAGATAAACACAATTATAAATTGCTCTATTGGCTCTAAGACTTTGGTTGAATTCCATTAAGGTTGATTCTTAACGTCGATGGCATAATGGCTTAGCAAGCGAAGTATGAATCATCACGAGAAGGACAATCCATTTACAAAACATGTAGAATATCAAGGGTGCCATATTTTCTCTTTTGTTTTTTCTGCTTTTTGATAGAGTTTCTTTTAGTGGAAAAGCTTTTACAGGCAGCGACAAACAATTCGATGATTGGACTTTCATGCTGCTTTGGCCATTGATGCAATATACGAAAAGACACTTGGGTTCGATTGAAGAAAGAGTCGATCTAAGAAATGGCAAAAAACCTATAGACTCGTGCTATACACGGCCAAAGTCTTATGATGTGGATTGCTGGAAATAATCATTCTATAAGTATGTTGACCATTATGAGTAGAAATTTTTTTTTTTTGGTGCAAATGACTTATTCAAAACGTTAGTTAAATATAAAGGTGAATTTTCCATCCCTTGTATGGTTTGAAGATGTCAAACAGATGTACCTTCTCGATAGTGTGTTAATTAACACATTTTCGATCCAAATTCCGCCTTGCTCTTTTGTATTTCTTCATTTTAATTTTTCAGTGGCTAGGGTGCCACCAAACGTAACATTTCATTCTCCTAAATCCAAATAAGAAATTTCTTCATGAAATAAATTGATGATTAAGGATAAAAAGCTATCCCCTTGATACTGTCTTGTTCGATCAATAAAATTTCTTATTGACTTTCATATTTATCTTCTTGGTCTTTACTAGCTTCCCCAAACTAGATTTTGGAATGAGCATGTCCTAAATTAGATTCTCTACAAGAGTCAAGACGACTCGGCGCATAATCACAACAAAAACTAGTACGTGTATCTTGCCCGTATATATGTTGCCTTATATATGACATGATTTTCTAGGGGAGAAAAGCAGTTAGAAAGATAGAATATCGAACGAGAAGATAGCGTCTCCCCAATAGCCCATGGAAACATGAGTTGACATGAAGCAAACATAGATAGGAATCTTAATTCATTTGTATCCACTTCAATTCAAACTAGACGTGGAGCATTACATAACTAATCAGTGTCACATATATGACTACATGCACAATTCTTGATCAATCAGTGGTTTCCTGATCTTTTCCACGTTGTTACTTTTCTCTTGGAGTAGCGCAAGAATTCCTGTCCGCAAACAACTGAAAAACCAGATATTTGGGCATAAATAAAGGCACCTTCAATTGGTTTAGTCGCTTGACTCCTTGACAACTCTATATTCCCATAGCTTCTTGTAAATGAATCAACAAGCAACATGAGAAACCATACTGCTAAAGTGATAGTTAAGATCGATCATACTATTTGCATTTGTCTTGCCATAGATATTTTGCAATTTCAATATATTACCTAAGTATCCCTGTTTTTTTTTCCCAAAATTAATGTTAAAAGTTATAAGCAAATAGGCATTAATTTTTCAAAAGAGAAAAAAATGGTCACACATCCACGGGGGACAAATGAGGTCATGTTTTTATGCATGTCGTGAATAATCGTTCATGTTCTGTCAAAATTGCGTAGTCAATACTCTTCAATAGCTTCTCATGTTTTTCAAAGAAAAGACTAAACTTGAGAGGCCAGCCAACGGTCCTTTGCCGCACTTTCACGTTGGCGTGCAAGAGTCATTCTCCATTCCTAACCCCTGAATCACGAGAAAAATGAAATTGTAATCATCGATTAAAAATATTTTCAAATTTTATATAAAAATACAATACATTAGCTTCTCATTTGCCATATATTTATTCCACTGTCTAAAATACTTTTTCAAAGTCATTTCAAACTTAGCTTCCCCGGTCTAAAATACTTTTCCACGGTCATTTCAGACTTGGCTTCCCGGCATTCTATATATATACCTCCTATACTAGAGAAACAATAAACCGAAAAGATATAATCTGAATCTCTCGATCATGGACGCAAGAGCATCTTTTTACCTCCTCCTGCCTTTCCTAGTCCTCCTCGCAGGTAAGCACATTGTCATCATAATCTATCTATTTTCAACTTTTACACATTGTCATCATAATCTATCTATTTTCAACTATTACAAATTTCTACATTAACATTACCTTCTTCCGAAACTAGAAATAAGATCCTAAGTTTAATTTTTTGTTTTTTGGGATTCGGAAGTTAAAGTCCTGTGTTCAAATTTCCTTCTTTGTTATGGAGATTCCCGAGCTGATAAACCCCAGGAGGAAAAATAATTAATCCGCGTACATCAATTTTATGGATTGCATGCATGCTTGCAGGAGGAGCCGGCGCAGCCACACTCACCTTCACCAACAAGTGCCCCTACACAGTCTGGCCCGGTACGCTCACCGGTGGCGGTGGCGGGCAGCTATCATCAACCGGGTTCGAGCTCGCCACGGGTTCAACCTTCTCAATCAATGACGTCCCGGACACGTGGACCAGCGGCCGGGTGTGGGGCCGAACAGGCTGCGCCACTGATGCCTCTGGCAAATTCGTTTGCGCTACCGCCGACTGTGGGTCTGGCCAGGTGAGCTGCAATGGTGCAGGGGCGATCCCGCCAGCCACCTTGGCGGAGTTCACTCTTGCAGCAGCAGGCTCCGGCCAGGACTCCTATGACGTCAGCCTTGTGGACGGCTTCAACCTGCCCCTCTCCATAACCCCGCAGGGCAGCGGCAGTGGGTGCAGCACCACCAGCTGCGCAGGCAACGTTAACTCTGTGTGCCCATCAGAGCTGGCGGTGAAGGGGTCAGACGGGAGTGTCGTGGCGTGCAAGAGCGCGTGCCTAGCGTTCAACCAGCCGCAGTACTGCTGCACAGGGGCGTACGGGACGCCAGAGACGTGCCCGCCGACGAACTACTCGGAGATTTTCAAGGGCCAGTGCCCTCAAGCTTACAGCTACGCTTACGACGACAAGAGCAGCACTTTTAGTTGCCCGGGTGGGGCTAGTTACCTCATCACATTCTGTCCGTGATATATTCTCTCTTCTTCTGAACTTGAATGGACCATTTTCCTCTCCGAGGTGAAAATAAGAGGTCCATGGGTTGTCTCGGTTGGCCTAAAGCTATTTGTACCCTCGTCACTGGATTGAGGGATCATGCGAGTAGTTTCATTTTCCACTAGGAAAATTAAATGTAATCTGCCGAGAGAATAATGGATTACACAAAATAAACAATGTATTCGATAGAATATTTAAATATGAAATCACATTTTCATTTAAGAGCTTAAATTTTTAGAACAGTTGGCAGTGATCCCATTAAATCTCACATGAAATCAGAGCTGGAACTCTTAAATTCAAATTTTTTTTAGGTCTCATTTGCTTTCCCATTTAAATATGTCATCCGCTTAATACTATGGCAAAAAAATACCAAACTAAGCATGAGGGGGGATGATAGAATATTTAAATATTAAACAACGTCTTTATTTAATAGTTTAAGGTTTTAGAACAATTGACAGCAATTCCACCTCTATAATGTTATAGTAATTATTGATAAGAGGACGAAGCATATTCTTTGACTTAACTTTAATGCTTAATAGTCGATTCGAATTGATTAGTAAGTGATTGATACAAGGACGAAGCATATATTGAAAGTGAATCCAATTGTGTCTTTGGAATTACCATCATTCTTTGACTCCACTCTCTTTCTTGCTTGTCAATTTGAATTGATTCGGGTGGGTCCGTAGAGGAAAGAGATTCAAAAAATCATACTAAAGTTTAAGATTTCGGGATTTCTTTTTCCCTTTATTCCCTTTGCTCCTAAGAGAATCTTCTTCCCTAAGAGACAACTTTAGTTCTCATACCTAATATTTACTTAAGTACCATGATAGCTGTCAACATATAATTTTTTCTGTGTTTATCAAGAATACCATATAAATTTGAAGAACCCAACAAAAAGATTTAGTTGCCCATAATTGATTCGGCTGGAACCAGAAAAAGGGCATACCATAGAAAATTCAACTCAAGCACTCTATATATATTCCATCATCTAAGATACATTCACAAGTCTTTTCAACTTAGCTTCCCCAGCGTCCTTCGTATATCACCTCGAATATAAGAGACAATGACGAGCAAGACAAATCTCAAGCTTTTGATCATGGACGCAAGATAATCTTATATTATCTACAGGCAAAATTCTATTTTGACTTTGATATGTTCTTTTAACAAGACAAGTACTCAGTACAACTTAGAATTTGAAGTCGTTTCATTTCCTAATTAGCAAAGCATGTATAGAACACCGAGATAAAAGATTATCCAAGTATGAAACATGTACACTAACGACGGTGACATGATATGGTCTTCTTCTTCTTTTTTTTTTTTTTTGTCTGTAGTAGAGCACGTATGTCTAGAAGAGCAGATGAGATTGTAATGCCATAGTTTTTATGGATTGAAATTTCTGGGGATAGAAATTTGGGGCTTCTTATTAGCCACTCCATGGTCGACCAAAGGCAAAATGTCAAAGTCCTTTAAGCTCACTATTTTTCATTGGATGACCTATCATTTTCACATAAGTAGAGCGTCATCGCCATTCTGCCAAAATTTAGTTTTTTTTTTTTTTTTTTTCACAACTTCTAAGACCTAGTCTAAGAAAGCAATTCTTTATGAACTCGTCAGTTTCAATATTAACGACCTACTATCAATCAGATCAAAGGGAAAATTTTAATTTGTTTGTAATTTGACTCGAGATATCACCTAATACAAGCCAGCGAAAATTTTAGACATTTTGAGCATAAATAATAGGCGCATTCTATTGGTCTAGCCACTAGACTTCCTGATGGATTCTTATTAAGCGAATTTAAAATTAACATGAAATATACTAACAAAGTCACAATTAAGATGAAACATTCTATGTCTTGCCGTAGATGTTGTGCAATTTTAATATGCCTAAGCCACCCTGCATTTTTTAATTAATGTTAAGAATTATAAGGGAACAGTCACTTTTTTTTTTTTTTCCAAAAGGGGGAAAAAAATTTCACACATCAACAAGTTACAAATTAGGTCGCAATTCAATCAATAAAAAAAAAAAATTGATCACATTGACGCGCATGTTGTGATTGATGGTTAATGTATAGTCATAATTGCACAATTGGTCCTCATAAAAGACATCTCATATATATATATATATTTTTTTTTTACGTAAGGACCAAACTTAAGAGACCCGCGAGAAGACTTTCTTTATCTTTTAGATTGATGAATGAGAAATTTACAGCAGTATACATAGCCTTGGAATCACAAAACTAAAAGATAATAGTTATCCATTAAAAATATTTTTAGATTTATATATCATCTCCAAATTTATAATGACAAATATAGGTGATTATGACAAATTATGAGTGAGCATAAAATCTCTTAAGAACTATATAAGTTCCGACAAATGGTGAGCACATCGCGGCGGAAACATGACGCTATGGCATTGCTATCTCCTTTGACTCTTCTATGATCTACGTGCTCTAATAACGAACACAAAACTAAAAATTATAAGACAAATAAAGGACAGTATCTCGTCATTGTCATTAGCGTATATGCTTTATACTTGGGTCATTTTGATCTCGGTGTTTCATACCTACATTGTTGGCCTCGACCTTCGTAGCATAACTTCTTCCTGTTTTTAATCTATTCTCGTAGGAAGAGAAATCAATTAAGGTGGGGAAGACGAGAAATGTGAGGATAAAATTCCAAAATCTAGCTTTTTTTTGGTTTCAATCACAGCTTCTACTGCCTAAGAAAGTCCTTATGAATTCTTGAGTTTTAGTGTCAATGATCTACCTCCAATCAGATCAAAGAGGCAAATATATAATGTGCACGACTCGAGATATAGAAACAACCAAAAAATCTAAATATCTTGGGTAAAAATAACAGGCACCTTCTATTGGTCTAGCCACTTGACTCCCAAATAGATCAAAATTCCCATAACTTCTTATAAATGAATCAACAATCAACACGGGAAACCTTACTGATAAAGTGATGATTAAGATCAATCATACTATTTGTGTACGTCTTGCCATAGATGTTTTACAATTTCAACATATTGTTTAATTATCCGGGCTTTTGTTTTTTTTATATCAAAGTAATGTTAAAATTTATAAGCAAATAGGCATTAGTTTTCAAAAGGGAAAAAAAGGGTCGCACATTAAAGGACAAATTAGGTTGTGCATACATGCCGTGATTGATGGTTGTGCAGTCACAATTGCGTAGACGGCCTTCTTAAATGGCGTCTCATATTTTTTCCATAAAAAGTCCAAATTTGAGAGGCCACCAATAAATCTTTTGCCCGTCTTTCACGTGGACGAACTAGTCATTCTCCATTCCTAGGAGTATTCCTACCTCTTGAATCACAAAAACAAAAGATGGTAATTATCCACTGAAAACATTTTCACATTTCCCATGGGAACTGTAGAAGTTTTGACAGAAGGTGAACACGACAAAGTAGATTGAAAAGACAAGTGGTACTAGAGAGATAACTGCTACTGAGGTCTAGGCCAACGACACGACCGCGGAATTTGTCACCCCCATACCCTCCCAGGACCAGGAGCACTAATCTTCATTTCCACCGGCCGACCAGCATGATAGGAGTTTAGGATAAACGCAAGGAGAATATGCTCGGTTGATTCCGAGAGAATCCTCTTAAATCATTTCAAGGCCAATCTCTCATCAGCGCGTGGATTAGCGAAGCATGTATGAAACGCCGAGATAAAAAAATGATCCAAGTATAAAGCATGTACTCTAAGCTCTCATCAGCGCGTTGATTCCGACATAATATTGTCCTTTTGTTTCTAAATAAAATTCTTGTGTTTGTTTTTAGAGCACTAAGTCACAGAAGAGCCAGAGGAGCTTGTAAAGCCATAGCTTTTATGGATAGCAATTTTTGTGGATAGGAAAGCACGTATGCCATAGCTTTTACGAAATTTTTTTTTTAATTACAAAAAAATGATAAGATTCGATCGCACTTTTGTAACATATTTGAGGACTTCCGATGCATTTATTCCTAAAGTCCTAAAACATGTCATGAAAAGTGCAATTGAGTCTTGAAACTTTTTAAAAATGTAATCAAGTCTTAAAACTTATCAAGAAAGTGTATTCGGGTCTTAAAAATTTTAAAAAATCTCGATAAAGTCCTAAAACTCATAATAAAGATGCATTTGAATCCTAAAACTTTCAAGAAGTGCAATCAATAGAACAACTTGATTGGATTTGTTTGACAAGTTTTAGGATCTGATTGTACTTTTGGAAATGTTTAGGACTTGATTGTCCTTTGCTGACAAGTTTTAAGAGTTAATCATAATTTTTAAAAACTTTAGGACTCATTTACACTTTTGTGATAAGTTTTAAGATTTTTGATACATTTATCCCATAATTTTATGTGAAAGGACATGCTGGGGGTGACTAAAGGCAAGATGACTATGTATTGAGCTCAGGACCTTTCTTTAAATGACTTATCATCTTCACATAATTAGGTTCATCGTCGTTTATGGCCTAGTCTAAGAAAGTAATCATTTATGAACTCTTCAATTCAAATTCCAACCCACCAAAAAAAAAAAACCTATTTCCAATCAGATCAAAGAGGCAAATTCAATTTTGATGTAAAATCTAACTCCAACCCCCCTGTTGCAACACTTAACTATGCTTCAAAGGAAAGGGCGAATGGACGGACGCCTGCGGAGGAGAGAAGGTGAAGCTGCTCCGTGGGCGAGATATCGCCTAATACAAACAAGCAACAAAGTTAGATATTTTGGGTGTAAATAGTAGGCATATTCTATTGGTCTAGCCTCTTGACTTCCTAAGAGATATCGCCTATACAAACAAGCAACAAAGTGAGATATTTTGGGTGTAAATAGTAGGTATATTCTATTGGTCTAGCCTCTTGACTTCCTAATGGATGATTGCTTCCATAGGTTCTTACAAATAAATATACAATGAACATGAAAATTGAGGTACTGAGCCACAAAGTAATAATTACCCAACACTATGAGGAACATATGTTGAATGGAGAAAGCGCAATTTCAGCATATTGCTTAAGCCTCATGCTTTTATGTATTTATTTAAGGAATGTTAAGAGTTACAAGGATATAGGCATTTTTTTTTTAATACTTGTCAAAAACCCATAGCTTGAAGCTTTGGGTCTAAAGAATTTGGAAAAAACTAGTCATATATCGAACTTTATGGCAAGGTATAAATTTGTATGCAATCCTGCATTCTCATGCATGCCGTGATTGGCATCGTTCATATGCAATCATAATTTCATAGTTGGTCCTTTCTATTCCCCAATCATAAATGCAACATTTTACCAATCTTATTTTTTCATCACAAAATTGATTATTCTTTTTTGCAACTGCCAATTTTCATCAATATAATGTGCAGTAAGACACAAATAGTTCAAGTTTTGAATGGAACTCCACATATCCGTTGTGAGTGCAATCCTAGATTTAAGCTTACCAAAGTAAGCTTTCAAACAAGTCCTTTCACTTAGATATAACTTCATACAATCTCTTGCCATTGTAAATCGTGAAAGATGATGGAAAAGAGATTGTAATTCAGTAACAAAATCGCGAAAACCAACACGCTCAACCATGGAAAATGGCTGCTCATCAATAATAATCATTCGAGCAAGCATATGCCTACAATGTTCTTGATCAAACTTCCATGTCGTTAAGACACTATCAGTAGTAGTATTTTCCCCAACCTCGCCAACCACATTTTTGTCACGTGATGCAAACAACATTTGCTTTTTATCTGTACGAGGATACTTTTTGCACTTTCTCAAGTGCTTCCACATAGTAGAGGTTCCATGATCAACATTATACACATAATCCATCCCTCTTGACTTCCTAAGAGATATCGCCTATACAAACAAGCAACAAAGTGAGATATTTTGGGTGTAAATAGTAGGTATATTCTATTGGTCTAGCCTCTTGACTTCCTAATGGATGATTGCTTCCATAGGTTCTTAGAAATAAATATACAATGAACATGAAAATTGAGGTACTGACAAAGTAATAATTATATGAGGAACATATGTTGCGCAATTTCAGCATATTGCTTAAGCCTCATGCTTTTATGTATTTATTTAAGGAATGTTAAGAGTTACAAGGATATAGGCATTTTTTTTTTCAAAAGGAAAAAAAATAGTCATATATCGACAAGGTATAAATTTGGTTGCATTCTCATGCATGCCGTGATTGACCGTTCATATGCAATCATAATTTCATAGTTGGTCCTCGTAAGCAACATCTCTTATTTTTTTCCACATAAGAACCAAACTTGAGAGACCCACAAGAAGACATTTGGCCGTCTTGTAAATTGATGACTAAGAAATTTCTAGCAATATATGTCGTAATTATCAATTAAAGTATTCTTAGATTTTATATATCATCTCTGAGTTTATAATGACAAATTATCTGTGCTTATGACAAATTAAGAGCGAGCATAAATCTCTTAGGATCTATAGAAGCTCCAACAAACGGTGAACGCATTGTGGCAAATATATGGCAATAAGAAATTGCCTTAGATTAAAATTAGCCAATAATGTTACCCATTATCACGCATTTTTTGGCCCTACTTGCAAAGGAACAACATCTGCATTTGTCATTTATTTCTCTGTTCCAGATGTTATTAAGACCTTTGTATTAGACTCCGCTGGGAGTCCATATACTTCGCACGATAAGACTTGACTTGTTTTGTTTATGTAGTTATGTTATTTACCAAAAAAAGGGGGGAGGAAATTTTTTTATCTTCAGTAAATAGGTATTCATCATTCTTTTATTCCTTTCTAAACATTCGTTGCCCATTATCAAATCAAAAGTTATTATCAATGTGAGAAAATTCCATTCCCATTCTTCGGTCACATTGTATAGTGACACTAGCATCGCAACACGTGTAATTGCAAGTTACTTGGAATAGCATCTATCGTGACCCTCCTTGAGAAAAACTGATGAATTATTTAGTAAGCACAAATGGTTACTATTGACAAAGATGGTGCATTGCTTAGGGCAAGCTCTCCCAAGCCTGTACTAATTGCAACTTGGAATTTTTTTAATGCCACCATTCATGGGATTCTTTTTGGAGTAAACATAATTAGTTGGATGAAACCAATTGTTTAGATTGAAGTAAGCTTTCAGACCAAGATAGTGAAATTGAACATTGTAGGTGATCAAATCTAAATTATTGTATGATTTTGAACTCAAAATCAAGATAATGAAATCAATACTTCAAAGCAAAATAGTACTAAAGTAAAGACAATTAAAATAAAGTACAAGAAAATAAACCTTGTAAGATGTCAGGTAAAGAATATACATGACCTTATTATTAAGCCTTGGAACATGAGCCACCATAAGCTAAAGATGCCACAATCGTAAAGAGACTGAAAGAGACCTATTTACTGAAAGGATTCTTGTTTTATTACCATCCTAAAACTTAGTAAACTAAAGACGCCCACTATCATGTGCAGACCTAAGTATTTATGCAAAGGAAATTACACTAAACAATATTAAAATGACATGAAATGGATCCTTTGCCTATGCACCAATGTGAACTACCGACTTATACACTAAATCACCGCAACCTCTTCCAAGATCAAAGCCTAAACCGAAACCACCAGCAACGGTCAATACATGTAACCCCTAATTCACCTATTCAATTAAAATTCAATCCAACTGAAAGCCTTAGGAATGAATCACATGCCAATGTATTTCCATAAATCATGAAACTCAACCTCGAAATATCTCCATCAATGCCCTTAAATTTCCTGTCTAAACCAAGACCCTCAATAAATTCCAGCATGCGTTGCCTGCGATTATCATGACAAATGACCTCTAAACACGCTCCAAAGGCTTTGAGGTGAATAATACGTTAACCCCTGATCATTGGTAGATGAAAGTATAAACAAACCAAGCCAAACGCATTCAAAGTCACAGTCAAATTGCATTTTCCAGCAATGTCCAACATTCAAAATTGACAAATTACCCATGCCGATGAACTGTGAACGCGCGGTAACTTGATAGAGATAATCAATCTCACATTGGCACTGCGTTATGGACAATTTATAGAACAACCAAACTGAGGCACAACCGTTTGAATTCCCACCTAATTAATAACATCCAGCAACATTCAGAATTGATTCAGGGGCAATCAACAACAAATTGACCAGCAACTGGATTTCGCCAATGATTTCAAATTACATTTTTCAAAGAAGATTATTATACATATTAGAGACATTATAATGTCGATATCTCGGGCCCAACAATTAAAATTTTGAAAAACGAAGGATCGAGAGCTGGTCAACTTTAGCAGTCCAGTTTGACGTCCGCAGTGAGGCCCAATTGAATTTTTGGCCCTAACCGAGCCCGGTAAGCATAATTTCACGACATGCCAACTACCTGGTCTTGGTATAGAATCTCAGAAATATTCAGGCGAGTTCGGGCCCGGAGGCCCGGTTCGGCCCGGCCCACGAAGTCAACACCCTCCTCATCTCACTTGGACATCTCACCTTAGAATCTCTCTCCTCTCTCTCCTCTCTGACATATTCATCTCCGGCTCGTCCCCTTGCCAGCCACCACTTCCCTCATCTTGAACCTCCGGCCACTGCATCACCGTCCACTCTCCGGCTACTGCAAGCTCCACCACCTTTGGTTTCCATCTCCATTTTTTTCTCCTCCATTCTGTCTGCCGATTGTCGCTGTAACCGGTCACGGTACATCAAGCCTCACCTCAACAAACATACTCCGTTCGTCCCTCTTCTCGGTCGCTCCTGTCACCACCTTCGATTCTCGCTCACTCTCTCTCTTCACCAATTCCAATTCTCGGCATTGCTGCTTCATAGGCTTCCTCCTTCCGATCCATTCGTCAATCACGTCCAGTCACTGCTCTTACTCAAGGTAAACTCTCGTACTCTGTTTTCGTGGGGTGGAGACCGAGAGCGTTCACCTCCGCCGGAGTGAAAACGAGTTGCCTCCGTCTCGATGACCTCAAAGGTGATGCGTTACCTACTTTGATCCGGCCGTTCCTCTTTCCATATCTATTTTCAATCTAGCCTCTCAATCGAATGCCTTCTACGTGTCTGAATGATTATTTTCCTCAACTATTCTAGTTATGATATTTTCAAATTTTGAAGTATGGTATTCCCCTCCATGTTGGAACCGATAGCCTTCAAGAGTGTTAATCTGATTGCATTCGACAATACAGGTCTGGTATCCTCAGTTTTGATCTCTGCACGCTTCCTTTCTATCAATGGTGCACACTTCGACAATTGACTTCGTTGCTAAATTTAACTTTGGTTGTGGCACCCCGAGAACGGCCCCCGATCCGTTAGGGTCGCTACAGGTCACTCGCCTTTCACTTGTCCTATTAACATATCACTTTGATACCATGGGTCTGTAAGTCCTGGGGGTTGAATTACTCGAATTGGTCCCATCGCAGTTCATATAACGGAAGCATAATCAAATTTCCCTATCCCATACTCCAACAAAAGTAATGCAATGCACACCAACTACACATCATATAAAAGATAGGGCCGAACCACTTTTATTTACATAATTTTGATGGATATCATGAGTCGGTACATCAAAAGGTCAATGCTTCACTAAGCTCGGCTATAACCAAAAGTGCCCGACTTTACATCAGTCATGATCAACGATCCATCATCAGTGTCGGCCATCCAAAAAGTGTCTTCCATTACCCATCACAAGCATCATCACACCCAGCCCGGTCCATCGACTGGCGGTGGTGGCAGCATCCCCATCATGATCCCGTTGCGATGAACATGCATGGATAAGAACTCCTATACCACGGGGCCATCAAGTAGACCCACGTTGTACATGACTAAGACTCGAACACGGATGAAAACTAATCCATGAACACCCACACAGATGTGCTCCGAACACGAGCACTCAACATCAACGAGAACGCCATAAAATGTGCCACGTGTGACGGGTAACAGAGGCATCTCTCAATTTGAAATGTTAGTCCCTAAAATAGGTTAGTACAACCACTCAGCAGTAAAGATCCATCAAACTACACAGTGCAACAAGCAAGACAACCAAGGTATCACGAGTAAAGCACATTTCATCCATGCAATCAAGCATACATCACCATGCAATCATGCATATATCTCCATGCAGTCGTGCATATATCTCCATGAGATCCATTCAATGCCTTGATGATCACACTTCCAAAAACCAAACAATACCAATTCAAGTCCATAGACAATTTATACACCAGGCCATGTGCACACACATGTGCATGATTCAATTTCCATATTGATTTTCAAAAGGATCTCATTTTTTTTTTCCTTCTAGGGACTAGTGTTTGCATCCCTCATATCTCTCGCACCTAACCTGGCATCGCGAGGAACCTTCCGGCACCTCGCACCCCAACCGGCATCAGGAACCTCCGGCACACACCTCCGGGCATCTCGAAACTCCCGAGGACATCCGGCACATACCTCCGGGCATCCCGACACACACCTCCGGGCATCCCGACACTCCCGGGCATCGTCGACTTAGCCGTCCGACGGTGTCATCATTATCATTACACATGGATATATCTCACTTTGGAAAAATGACATTTGATGCAATAATGCCAAAGGTTTCATTTAATTTATAAAATTTCATTAATTTTGATGTCATATGAAATGCATAAATGTCACCACGCATGCTAAATAGATAGCAACTCAGAATACCACATCCCATAGAGTAATTTATTTGTTCTTAAAAATAAGACAATTTTCGGATAAAACAGAATGCATTCCTTTAATTAAAATTCTGGAAAAATTAGTAAACGATATTAATAAATTCTGAGAATTTAACATGATGTACACAAGACCTAGAGAAAGAGGTTTCATGAAGAACACCATGTCAAGAAATTTTCATATAAATCGTATAGGTCCATACATCACAGCAAAAGAAATTCCAACACCACTTTCGCACAGTTTCGGAAATAATTTTGATTAAGTCCTTAAATGAACTCCAAAAATTCTAAGATTTTAATATGTTATAGTGAATACCTAGAGGTAAAAGTCCCATGAAGAAATCAAAGTCTAATTCATTCTATATTAAAAGCTATAATTATTATAACTCACCCTAACCCTCGGTTCAATCTCCAGATTTATCCCTTTCAAAGAAAAATCGTTTCCCGATCAATATTTGTTCGTTTATTCTCAAATTTGAGTATGTTTCTCCTCAAGATGTCGTCTACAACTCTTGTCAAGACACGAGATCAAATTTGGACTGGATAATTGCACAAAAATTCACAGAATCGCAAGGGGTCAACATAACAGTTCCCAGATCTAGTATCTTTGAAGAAAAATGGTTTCACCAACAATTACTTGTCCGTTTCTTCTCAAATTTTGATATGTTACTCTTTGAGAAGTCCTCTACAACTTTCATCAAGGAACAAAGTGAGATCTCAACTAGATAATTACCTACAATTCGCGGAATCACCAGAGGTCAAACTGTTTTCCCTAGAACAGTTTACTAGCTTAAAGTACTACTCCCAAATTTCAAAAATCCTAACATCTAGCTCATCCGAGATCTACCTCACACACAACCACAGCAAGCATCATGTAGATCAAGGGACTTCACTTGCCTTAAGTTCACAGCAAGCAAACGGCAACTTGAGGCTTCGGCGAGCTTGATCGACGGCGGCAGCTAGGCGGCGTCGACGGTCTTCTTCTTCCCCCTCGCAGCTTGCACTCGCCTCTCTCTCTCTCTCTCTCTCTCTCTCTCTCTCTCTCTCTCTCTCTCTCTCTCTCTCTCTCTCTCTCCCTCCCTCCCCCTCCCTCCCTCCCTCTCTCTCTCTCTCTCTCTCTCTCTCGGTTCCTCGAGCAATCCGCCTCTCCCTCTGTCTTCCTTTGGTTGCTTCATGGTTAGCAATCATTAGATTGTGCATGCAAGGACACTTGGCTCCAAGAGGATGACAAGTGGAGGAAGTGGCGTGGGCTGCTCCATCCGGTTTCCCTCTCCCTCCTTCGGTCGACGGCTTCATGGGCTCCTTGGGCCGGGCCTTGGTCGGCCGAATGGTGGGGGGTTGTGGGCTGCTTTGGGCTGTCTTGGGCCTTAGGTGTCCAGCCCACACTTGCTCCCATTTTTTTTCCACTTTAATCCCCACTTAATTTCTTAATCTCAAAAACTCACATGGCCATATAAAATTGCAACATTAATCGATGAAAATCCAACTTATAGAGTACACGGCCAAGAACAGAAAATTCCTTGTCAATTTATCCTTTAGTACAATCCTTGATCACACTTAGATATAGGATACATTTCCAATCAAAACAATAGTCCATTCAATGCTCGGCCTTGTTTAATTGAAATCCGTTGGTCTAATGACTATAATATAGTCCGATGGTGCTTCCAATACCTTTTCATGGGTCGCAGTGTATCTAGGGATCATTATGAAGTTTTAGGATGCCACATTGGTCTCCAAAGCGATTCATGTTATGCACTCTCTGCTCATACCAATTGCATACATTCGTGTTAATTTTAGGAGGTCCGTTGAGCATGTGATATCGATGGTGAATGAATATGTGATTTGAGGTATTCGCTGCTTATCATTTTAACATGAAGGTCAGGACCAGTTTTTCTTTGAATGAGGATTGTTTGGCCTTGCTCATGTCTTCATGTCTAATGGTTTACCTCATGTGATGGTTCTTCCGGTTAGATTAGTACAATTAGAGTTTGGTAGGCTCGGAACTCTTTTCAAGATTTAAGAAAAAAAGAAGTTATATACAATTATCTCATTCTCAATCAAGATCGGTATAACTCCAAATATGCATATCATTTATACAATACTATGTATGTATAAACATTTTTAAACAGACGATTGAAATGTCAATATTTGATAGAGGTAAAAAAATTTATAGTGGACTATGATCTTTTCTTACCAAGTGACTATAGATTCTTAGACCTGGTCTTCATTCAATTAACTTTAATCAACATTGGTGATTAAGTATAGAACCAACCCATATACCTCATTATTAAAGAGACTTAGTCCATTCCCAATGAATTAAAAATTCCACTCCCCACTGTCCTTTGAATTGGCCCATTACGGGCGCTAAATCTTAATTATTAAATTTATTAGCAACCAAAATATCGTTTAATACTTCTCTATCCTTTGAAATGGAAGTACTTCGCCACGTCCAAAACTCTCACTGCCCACTAGATTACACAGAACTTTGATCCTCTGATAAGGACGATTTTAGATACTATTTTATGCAAGAACATAGGTTAAACGTTCTTAAGTATTTTAGTTGTTTATATCAGCCACCAAATCCTATTCTTGTCCTGGGCTAATACTAGAAAAAAAAAAAAAAAGTGTAAGATTGAGAATAAACCTCGCTAAAGTTGGAATTTATTATGAATATAATTAAAGCAAATTGAAAATTAACAATGCATTGAAAAATTACCAATTCCTTTATAAACCTATTGTATGAATGTCATTTTAGTCCTAAATTTTTCAATTTTGCTACCGTAGTCCTAAACGTTTGCGTGAAATTCTACTGTATCCTTCCAATCAATTGTTGCCGAAAATTACTGATGTGGAGCAATTAAATGGTCCACGTCAGCGTGGCACGCTCGACAGTTGGTGATAACTAGATGTCATGTTAGAAATTTTCAGCACCAATAGGCCATAAGGACTATATTAAAATTTTATGTACAAGTTTAGTAAAATTTAAAATTTAAAAGTTTATGACTGAATTAACATTTGTATAGGAGATTTAGAGCTGATTGGGTAAGGATTGCCTTCCTCTAGAACAATAGTTCAGCCAGTTGTTCTAGAGGCCTCAAAATTCAACTAGTGCATATTGGCACCCGACAATTTGGGATTTCTAAACTTAGAAAATTTTTCTAATTAATTACTACACTTGGTAATTAAAAAAATGTCAAAATTCAGTTATTTGAACGTGAAATCAGTTAAAACTCAGTGATTGTTAATCAAATTTACCAATCCAAAAATAAGTTACTATGTCTATCGTATATATATTTCCTTTCCTTCTTTTTCGAATTATCATGTTTTACTTTTATAGCAATATTAATCTGCCTAAAAAGTCGGTCAATTTCTTATGAAAATTTATTTTCTTGAATGATACCACATGGCCCTTTTGGCTTTTGTGATTCTATCATTTTATTATTTTTACTATAAATATTATTATTGTTGTTGTTGTTATTCCTTTCTCAGTCCTTCGTTTCCAGAACATGCATTTCAGCAGATTTCCCTGTCTTCCTCCTTCCTTTCCTTTACTCTCTCCCTCCATTATTTCCTGAACACGCAAGCTTTGGTCTGGTCTTCTTCCCTTACTATTCACGACCAAGCTGTTCAACCTAAAAGCTCAACAGTCACCATTGATGTCCATCCTTCACCTTAAGCAACAGCCTGTGAGCATTTCACCCAAGAATGACATTTACGAGCTTCATACAGTTACCACGTCAATCCATACAAACAGCCACACCCAACCATAATGCTCCCGGGGGGAAGCCCGGTGGCCATGACTTAAAATAAAAGGAACCAGAAGCAAGACTGGCGAAACATATGCAGTTATCACGATCTGAGTATGAGATAAACGTGTATGCATTCAATTTCTAAAAGAAGCCTCTCGAATAAATATGTGATCTCGATCAAGCATTTTCACGAACACTTGGTGATCGCTTCAAACACAGAGTATAGAAGCATCATCGAAGTACTAATTCCGATCCACACGATTTCAGTGACATTAAAGTGTGCTCAGACAACTATTTCATTCCTAATCTGTACCCGATTTTCACTCAAGCTTAAATTACAACGTTCGGACTCAGCTTACTAAAAAAGAGCAATGATGTACATACCTTGGAGATGCAGCCTCTGGCCACGAGTGGCGATCGAACAGATAACCGAGCTCTTAGAGTCCTCGACTCGGATGGTTGGCACCAGCGAAGAAGCTTCGTAGGAGGACTCGAACTCTTGGGATTTCTCGGCCTTAAAACGGACAAGAACAGAGCCAGACGACTCAGGAATGGCAAACCGGCGGCCTGAAATCAATGAAAGAAACCTAAAAGAGAGAGAAAGTCGATGAGAGGAGCTCATATCATTTCAGTTTCGGTCGTTTCTGGCGATCTCTGTTCACTGGTGCGTGTGCTCTGTTTCTGGTACGAATGAAATCGGCGACTGGGATGGCCGACGGTGATTGGAGAGAAAATCCAGAGGAGAAATGGCCATCGTATATTGCTTTGCTTGGCTCGTCTGCTCCTTTCTTTGCTCCAACTGCTTCCCTCCTCTCCTCCATCACGCGCGCGTCTCAGCTTCAGAGACGAAAGAGAGGAGGAGGAGAAGAAGAAGCAGCAAAGAAGGAAAGAGTCCGAGCTTCTCTATGAAGTCCTGTGGACTTCAATTCACTTCAATCAGACCTGGGCTGCGCGGATTGAGCGTCGCAAGTAATGGGCGTATTGGACTGCATAGGCCCGAACCTAAGGACTTTCCTCTTCTCCCCCCTCCTTCCTTTACCATTATTTACTTCTTAGTTCTTTTTTGCAAAACTATATGCTTAATTTTGCCGGCAAAAATTCAGGTTTTAACACAGTTCTTTCAAACGTATGAAGGTAAAGAGTGTGAGAAAAGACAAGCCATGTAATTCTAAAATATAAAAAGAGACGATTTTTAAATTCAACTTAATGATAGTACGACAATGAGGAATATTGTACGCTCTATCTTTTTGTATTTCCAATACAAACTAAACACACAAAGGGTTACATCTCTAATAGTGTCGCATGAGTATTTAACTACATGCACAACTCTTTATTTTTCAATGCCTTCCCAATCTTTTCCATCCTTTTGCAATTCTCTCGGAGCAATGTAAGAACCACCCGCTTTTCTCATTAATGATCAAGTTTCCTAGCACAATGCCGATCAAAAACCCGACTCCGACACCAATTAGCACAAATTTCCACTCTCATTTGAACAAAGACTCTTCGCCAAATTTTTCGTGGGGAGATGGTGGTAATGATAAGTTATCCCCAAACTTTGTGCATTTTTTTGGCAAAGGACTTCCACATAACCCCTCATTCATGGCGAATGAATCAATCGAGAATGTGTTGAACTGACTCCCTTGTGGTATTGGTCCCGACAATTGATTATCAGAGACATTGAAAATGAAAGAAATGTAAGTTGGGCTAGCTTTTGAGGGATCTCTCCAGAGAGCTTGTTTTGAGAAAGATCTACAGATTCTAGCAATGTCAACTTTGCTAAGGATGGCGGGATGGAGCCGATCAGAAAGTTGCTTGAAAGGTTAAGCAAAATAAGTGACTTCAAATCTCCAATAAGATTGGGTATGTGTCCTTCGAATTTGTTATTGGAGAAGTCAATTTGCATAAGAGCAAATGGAACCTTCGAGTATTCCCTTTCTATACCTTTAATCATCAATTTCATGTCATAATCCACAGATGGATGGCTAGTTGCTTGAGTTTTCATATATTCCAACCGGTCTTGCCTAGTTATCACTTTTATTGCATGGAAACTCTGCAACAACTTGCAAGGAAGTTTGCCACTGAAACTATTATATGAAAGGTCCATGATATGCATATAGCTAAAGTTAAACTGGCTTCGATATGCTTCAATTGGGCCATAGAACTTATTGGATTTCAAGATAACAACTTTCGACTCAGTCAACTCTGATAGCCATAAAGGGAACCCATCGAGAATTTGATTGTGAGCAAGGTTCAAATACTCTAGCTTTGTACAATTCGCCATAGATCTTGGAATAGACCCTTGTAATCGATTCTCTGTGAGGTCTATAATCTCCAACATAAAGCCTTTTGGGTAAGCACAGGGAATCATGCCCATGAGTTTTTCCAATATTCAGAATTGACAAATAATCCATATTTCCCACACATGAAGGAATTGTGCCATTTAAACTATTGTTGGACAAATCTAGAATGATGAGGAATCTACCACTACAAATAGATTGAATTTCTCCGATGAGAAAGTTGTAGGAGATGTTATAGTAACTCACTGATGGAGGAGGACTAGGGAGTTCTGTTTTGAGCTAGTTAGAACTAATGTCAAGATTGGCCAACTTGTGTAGTGGCAGATTGATTTGATTATTTTCAAAGCCAGTCAGAAAATTGTGGGAAAGATCCATAGAGAGCAAGGAATCTCTGCTACCATTCCACATCCACATAGGAACACTCCCTTCGATATTATTGTGTGAAAGATCTATCCGCTCTAATCTGCCTAGGTAGGCTAAAAACTTGGGGAACTCATGTAAGTTGCATGAATCTAAATATAAAGCGGAAAGTTTTGGAAGAGTAGCATTGATTTCGGCCTTGCTTGCAAAAGATATGTTGTTGAAGGACAAATCTAACATTCTCAATTTCTTGAGTTTGTGTAAATCCACGATGCCACTCAAATTATTCCCATAAAGATCAAGAAATTCAAGATCCTTGAGTTCCCATAATGAGTTTGGAATTTCACCTTGCAAATTGTTGTAATAAAGTCGAAGCGAAACCAACTGAGTCAAGTTCTCGAATGAATATGTAATAGGACCGCTTAACTGACAATCTGCCAAATGTAAAAAAATACAAGGACAGTGAGTTTGGCTATCAATTGAATCTCAACATTTCATTTTTTTTTTCTTGTTAAAGAACATTGCTATTAGATGAACTGTTACCTGCAAGGTTCAAATAGGTGAGTTTCGCAAAGTTGACAAACCAATGCCCAATACCAGTGCTAAAATTATTGTAACTGAGATCTAGATATGATAGATGGGTAAGATTGGCAAAGAAAGTAGGGATTTGACCATGAAATTTATTAGATGATAAACCTAAACGAGCAAGTTGAGAAAGATTGCCCATTGGAGTGGGAAGTAAACCTGAGAAATTACAATCATCAATTGATAATTCTTTCAAGAAAACAAGGTTTCCAATCGAAATAGGTACTTCCCCCGAAAAATTCGTTCCCGAAAGAGACAAGAATTTGAGGGGATTACCCCAATGTAAGTCGGGAATAAAACCAGAAAGGTAGAAATTGTAGCTAATGTCAAGGGCTTTCAGGTTTGGTAACTAAAAGATCCCTGTCGGAAATTCTCCATGCAATTCACATTCTCTAAGCTTAAGCAACTTCAAAGAGGAGAAGTTTACAAGTACATGAGGGAATGGTGATGACATGTTTATATAAGAGAGATCAAGTTCTCTAAGCATAGTTAAGTTATGAATAAAGTTATCTATGTTGGGCATCTCAAGAAATTCCCACCGTATAATATCAAGAGACATCTCAAGATCCCACCTAGGATTCAAATCAAGAGAAACTAATTTGGAGAGTCGTGAAATATCCGAGGGGACTTTTCCCGAAAAGTAAGAATCGGAGAGATTAAGGTACTGTAACCTGGAAAGATTGCCAAAGCCGTATGGGATTAAGGAAGAGTTGAAGTCATTCCAAGCAAGATTAAGTGATTCCAAGTGGAGTAGGCGAAAGAGGCTATTGTTAGAAGATAAAGTACCAAAGAGACAGCTGTGGCTAAGGTCGAGGCCTATCACATGACCGGTGGCCTCGTCGCCCTCGACACCATCCCATGAGCAACAGCCTCCATATTCATCTAGTGACCATGATTCAACCTTTGGATAAACACACTGAAAAGTTGTTCTATTGGTTTTGAAACTTTGCTTGAATTCCATCACGGCTAGGCTCTCATCTAGATGGCATACCATATACAAAACATGAAGAATAGCGAGGGTGCCATATTTTTGCTTTGTTATTCTGCTTTTTGGTAGAGTTGGTTTTCAGTAGAAAAGCTTTTTATAGGCAACGAGAAGCAATTCAATAGTGGAAATTCCATTGGCCATTCAAGAACCATACCCATATGAAAAGACACTTGGGTTTGATTGAAGAAAGAGTAGTAATAGAAATTAAATATCCGTTAGACCCGTGCTATACACGGCCAAAGTCTTAGGATGTGAATTGGAGGAAATAATCATTTCATCACTTGAATGCTTTCAAAGATGTCGAACGTTTGTACCTTCTTGATAGGGTGTTAATTAACACATGTCAATCCTAATTCCAAAGATTGGATTTTACTAAATGGAGAGTGAGTTTCTTTCACACCAGCACTTGTAAATTTTACCTATACAAAGAGAAAAATGTTGTAAATTTTTTTATTATTTTTCAGTGGCTACGGTGCCACCAAACATATTATTTTGTTCTTCCACATCCAAATTGGAAACTTCTTCATGAAATAAATTGATGATCAAGGATCACAAACTATTTCCTTGTTATTGATATGCTTAACCATTAAATTGGTGGATTATTTACTACTGACACTTCCCATGAAGTACGCATTGATACTCTGACCGAATGATGTAAAATTTTTAGTGTTCTCAATTATTCCTCGTTTATTTTTTTTGTGATTTCGTATTGATATAGTAGTAAGATCCGGTCAATTTCCGCATTAATGTTACGATATTTATCTTCTCCTCCTTTACCAGCTTCCGGAAATTAGATTTTGGAACGAGGACATCTCCTAAATTAGATTCTTTATAACAGCCAAGACATCAAAGGGAGTGCCCCTCGGCGCATAGTCACATGCCACCCTACATTTTAATTTATTCAATGATATGACATGATTTTCTAGGACAAAAAACGCAGTTAGAAAGATAGAATAAGGAACAAGAAGATAGCGTCTCCATAATAGCCAACGGAAAACATGAGTTGACATGAAGTAAACATACATAAAGATCTTAATTCATATATACCCACTTTCAATTAAAACTAGACTACTACATAATAATCAGTGTCACATATATACGTGACTGCTACTTGCACAATTCCCGATCAATCAGTGGCTTTCTGATCTTTTTCATGCTTTTGGTATTCTATTGGTGGAGCGCAAGGATTCCAACTCACAAAAATTGCTAACCATGAAAGCTATGGCATTGCTATCTGCTCTTCTATGACATAGGTGCTCTAATAACAAGCGCAAATTTTTTTAAAAAGAAAACAAATGAACGACAAAATCAGGTCACTGTCATTAGTCTATGTGCTTTATACTTTTGGATCATTTATTTATTTTTATCTTGGTGTTTCATACGTGCTCTGCTAATTCAATGTGCGATGCCGATGGCAGCTCGGCCTTGATATGATTCAAGATGAGTCTCAGAATAAGTGGAGCAGATTCTCCTTGCATTTATCCTTGGCTTGAATCATGGTCGTCACTAGTGGAAATAGAGATCGCTGCTCATGGAAAGTTGTGGAATGTGACAAAATTTAACGATCACCCTGTCGGCCTCGAGCTAGTAGCATAATTTCTACGAGTCTTTTTCAATCTAATCTGGTGTGAAGAGAAATTATTGAGGTGGGAAGACGAGAAATGTCTGGATAAAATTCCAAAATCTAGGTGTTTTTTTTTTTTTTTCATAACTTCTAAGGCCTAAGAAAGTACTTATATATGAGTCCTTCAGTTTCAATGTCAATGGCCTATCTTTAATTAGATCAAAGAAGCAAATTTATTATGTACGCAAAATCGGAACAAGATATCACCTAACACAAACAATTGAAAAATCCAAATAATTTGGGTATAAATAACAGGTACCTTCAATTGATCTAGTCACTTGACTCTCTAATGGGTCAATGTTTCCATAACTTCTTCTAACTGAATCAACAATCAATATGGAAACCTTTTTAGTAAAGTGATGATTAAATCGACTATACTATTTGTTTATGTCTTGCCATAGATGTTTTGCAATTTCAACATATTTCCACAAGAGATAAATTAGGTCACATTCTCATGCATGCCGTGATTAATTGTTCGTGTGCAGTCATAACTGCATAGTCGGTCCTCTTAAATGGAATCGCATATTTTTTCCATGAAAAGATCATAACTTTGAGAGGCCAGCAAAAAGTCTTTTGCCCGTCTTTCACGCACAATGAACAGGAGTGATTCTCCATTCCTAGTCCTAGGCCTCGAATCATTAAAAACAAAAGATCGCAATCATCCATTGAAAATATTTTTAAATTTTATATATCATTATCTCATGTTATATAAAAATAATCATATAATATACGTGATTGTGGTAAATTATAAACAAGCATAAATCCCTTGGAAACTATAGAAGTTCTTGTTGGAGTTTTGTTTGTTAAAACAAAAAGAAATTGCCTTTTTACCTTGTCCCACATGAGAAATATGAGAAAAAGTAAACCAATTTATAAATGTGAGATTTTCTTTGTATATTTAAAGGAATGATTGGGTGATGATACACCCCACCATACCCGCGTGCGGTTTAATTAGAACTAATCTCTCTATTATTTATTTTTATTTTGTTATGTTATTAATTTTAATCAAAGGTTGTCTTTTATTTTGAGAATTTTCGGAAATGAAAATTCGAAATTTTATTTATTAAAAATAAATAAATTATTATTTCGAATTTTGTTTGTGTCTTTTCAAGATAACCTTTGGAAAATTACTTATTCGGTTTGCAACTTTTCCCGAAGGGTTGCTATTATTCGGTTTTCGACCTTTTCCGAAGAGTCGCATTTGTTTATCCGAACAATTTTCTAAAGGACGTGTTTGTTCATTCTTTGGCAATTTTCACGAAGAGTTGCAAAATTGTTTTCATATATATGCTTGTCAATTTTGACCCGGGGGCGGAGCAATATATAACTCCATATATTTCCCCCAACTTGTTTGTAGCTTCAGTTCGGAAGCGCCACATGCTTTGCAATACTGAAGACGGCCTAGCTAACCCCTAAAAGTAATCGCAATAAATACGAAAATTATTTTTTTTAATTGGTTATTTTTATTGTTTTTATCCGTTTCTATTTTTATCTAAACAAAGCACGATCTAACAAAAATCGACTTATTTCAGAATTCAAGGAGGACTCCCTTGCCTAGGTGAATACAAATCAAATGAAATTCGATTAAATTTAGTTCCTAACACTTAGCTGCCTGATTGAAACCAGCAATTTATTATTATTATTACCACTACTACTACTTCGTTTCCAGAGCATGCATTTATGCAGATTTCCCTATCTTCCTCTTTCCTTTCTTTTACTATTTCGTTTTTTCTTGGTCAAGGCTCTCCCTCCATTATTTCCTAAACACACGAGCTTTGATCTGGTCTAGCTGGTCGACCTATAAGCTCAACACTCACCATTGATGTCCATTCTTCACCTTAAGCAACAAAGGCACGTGAGCATTTTGCCTGAGAACGACATTTACAAGCTTCATACAGGGGGCTAAACATGTCTTGCTCCACCAATGATCAACTCCAGTCACCACGTGAATCCATACATGGCTACCACACATACACCCAACCAGAATGCTCAGGGGCCATATGGAACACAGAGAGAAAACGAAGCAACACAGTCACTTCGAAGTCGCGGCCATGACTTAAAATCAAAGGAACCAGAAGCAAGACTAGCGAATTATACGCACATGTCACGATCTGAGTATGAGATAAACGTATAAGCATTCAATTTCAGAAAGACAGCCTCTCGAATATATATGCGATCTCACTCGGTCGTTTTCACGAACAATTAATGATCGGTTCAAACACAGAGCACAGAAGCATCATCGAAATATTGATTCCCAGAGGATTTCAGTGACATTAAATTACGCCTATTTTATCCCTAATGGGTACTCGATTTTCACTCGAGCTTAAATTATAACGTTCGCACTCAGCTTACTAAAACAGAGAAATGATGTACATACCTTGGAGATGCAGCCTCTGGCCACCAATGGTGATAGAACAGATAACCAAGTTCTCAGAGCTGTTGAATGGGATGATTGGCGCCAGCGAGGAAGCTTCGAAGGAAGATTCGAACTCTTTGGATTTCTCGGCCTCAAAACGGACTAGAACAGAGCCAGACGATTCGGGAATGGCAAACGGTGTCCACCGGTGGCCTGAAATCAATGAAGGAAACATATAAGTGAGAGAAAATAGATGAGAGAGGAGCTCGTACCAATTCATTCTCGGTGGTTTTTGGCGATCTCTGTTCTCTGGTGCGTGAGCTCCGTTTCTGCTGCGAATGAGCTCGAGCGGCTGGGATGGCCAATAGCGACGGGAGGTGGTGGACGGTGGATTGATGGCGATGGAGAGAAAATCCAGAGGAAAAATGACCATCGTGTATTGCTTTGCTTCGCGCGTGTGCTCATTTCTTTGCTCCAACTGCTTCGCTCCTCTCCTCCATCACGTGCGCGTCTGAGCTTTAGAGACGAAAGAGCGAAGAAGAAGAAGAAGAAGAAGAAGAAGAAGAAGAAGCAAAGAAGGAAAGAGGCCGGGCTTGTCCATGAAGTCCTGTGGGCTTCAATTCACTTCAATCAGACCTGGGCTGCCCGGATTGGGCCTCGCACATGATGGGCCTATTGGAGTCAGATCACTCGCCTTATCTTATGTCGCACTCTTGGGCCAAAACCTTATGTCTCGTTTAAAACTACCCTCAAAATCACAGCGCTTGTGCAATCAACGCAAACCTCAACTATTGGCCTAACTATGGACCCAAATAGAACCCACTTGATTTAAAGGTCATATACATACACTAAGGTTCATATGCAATAGGTTTAATCCCCATTTTCTTCCAAATTGACATTTTCAAAACTTGGTTTAGAACTGAACTGAGGTCGTCCATGGTCCCGACCTCCATTAAGATGGTCAAGAGACCTGTGTTTGAATAGTAGTGGGAGGCGGAGACCGGTCGGTGTGCATAGCAAGGTGCATGTGGGTTCGATGGTGGCGGGTCAGTTCACGTGGTTGCCAACTGCAATGGATTGGCGCTTGAACGCAACGGCAGAGACCAAGTTCGCTCTCCTGTGATGGTTGGTCGCATGAAAAGGGAATGGGATAGGAAGAGAAAGGAAAGAAAGAGGAGAGTTTTATCTTTGTATTTTTTTTTTTTAATATAGGGCTTAGCGGGCATCACATTAACATCACGTGTGTTGAGAAAGTAATAGAAAAGTTGCGTTAGCATTTTTTTATTATCCAAATAAGTCTAAGTTAATAGAGGAATTTGATTTCACTAATTTGACAAGTGATACGACTTGATTGTACTTTTTAAAAATTTTAGAACTCAATTGTATTTTTGCAACAAGCCTTAGAACTTTTGATGGACTTATCCTTATATCCAATTGTCATCTACATGTGACTTTATCTAAACAAGTGATTGGATGAACAAATTGTCCCCGGATGTGTACACACACTAGGTCTATATATCTTCCCAATTGGACGCAGAATCCCACTTGTGTGAAATCCTTTTTCATGTGAAAGGAGAGTATATGTACCCTCGTACTTAAAAAATTCTCACGAACAAGTCAAGGTGCACAAAAATTGGCCCAACAACACTCGCTACTAAAACCAACATAGTGAAAAAAGGGGGGATTCCTCGCGGACCCTAGTGCATCTTCACCATCAAAATTACCAATTAGCACATCTAACAATATTGTTAAAAATTTTTAATGATTTTTTGTACTCTATTGATGGATTCAACTAACCTTGTGTAGAGCCCATTCGCGAATAAACCTAATCAATGATAGATTCATATGTTTTCGTCAAGATTTACAGCGAGCATGCATTTGCCTATGAAAAGGCGAAAGATCATAGAGGGCTCATGTTATTTCGTGGCGGCTGTTGCTGGAGTTAGGCCTTGGAATCATACTTGTTGTGGTATGAGTACTTGACGACAAGTTTCGAGAAGCACTGTGAAAGCATAAAATAGCTTGAAGCTATGTAGTTGTAGAGTAGGAGGTGAATTAGGAGAACTTTGACCGGAACCGGAGATGGGTTATAGATGAATTTCTCGTCCAGTATGACTTTTTTGAGCTTGAATTTGGTCACTAGATTGTACATGAAAACGAGTACCACTAACCTTGTGTACTCTTTTCCAAGGCACATGTGAGGTGCGTCTCCAAAGGGAATGTAGGTGAAAGGTGCAGGACCATTTCCTTCGTATCTCGAGAGATTGAACTTCTTTGGATCAGGCTTGGGGTTTTTGTGTGTTGAGTACACCGTCCAAAATGTCTATTTTATAGTTAGAATTGCAATGCATGCTCCATTAGACCGATTATTTATACACTAATGACACGACTTAGCATTTGTAGTGCACCCAATGCAGTTTCAAAAAGTAGTTTCCATCCCTTTAGAATTGTATAACTAGAGAAAGTCAAATCTATTGTTGCCTCCCTAAGTGACTCTCGTGCATGTTGTAACGATCTTACCGACTCACAAGTCACGTTCTACAAATACTTAATCTTCTGAATGTCATCCCAATTGAGAAATTCATCTAGACCATTAGATTTAGCAATCAAAATTTGTTCTGTTGATGTTAGGCAAGAGTAAAGCTAAGCATGTGATGAATTTACAGGCCTGATTGAACCTTCTCAGGCAGATCGAGAGTGTTAATTAATTAAGTTACATGAAATTTTTTTCAGACTTTATATATCATCACCTTATTTTATATAATTAATGAAAAATTATACATGATTAGATAAATCATGAACAAGCATAAACCTCGTAAAAAATATAGAAGCTCTAATTGATGGTAAACACATCGAAGGCAGAAATATGGCCCTAAGGCATGGCCTTAGATTTGAATTATCCAATAATGTTACTCATTTACACATTAACCATGTCTGTTATTCAAGCAATTACAGGCACTCGTAGGCATATTTACTGATGAACCCTTTTGAGCTAATGGATGTAAGAGGTCTGAATCTAACGTGGCCATTTCAAATTTGTCAACATGGAAAATGCATAAGAACCAATTTGACTATAATCAGAAGTGTGACTCTTAATAGTAAATGCTTTAACCGGGTCTTTGAGCTATGAAAGAAAAAAATTTCATATATCACCACCTCATTTTATATAAAATTAATGACAAGTTATACATGATTAGTTGAATAATGAACAAGTTTAAATCTCGTAGGAACTATGAAAACTTCAATGGATAGTAAACACATCGAAGGCAGAAATATGCCCTAAGACACGGCCTTTCATTAAAGTTCGCCTATAATGTTACCCATTTACACATTGAAATGGATGCCATGTCTGTTATTCAAGTAATTACAGGCACTCATAGGCATAATTTACTGATTGAACCCCTTCTGGCTGAATGCAAGAAATTGCTTCCAGACTTGCAGAAATACAAAATTGAGCACATATTTAGAAAAGCATAGGTTGAGCGAATGCTTGAGCCTGCTTGTAAAGGAACATCATCTGCAATTTGTTATTATATTATTAAAGACCTTTTGTACAATGATTCCGCTGGGAGCACAAATATTTCAAACAATGTAAGTAGACTTGTTTTGTTAATGTATTTATATTATTCGTCGGCAAAAAGAGAGAAGAAAAAAGGCTTTGTCCCCAGTGTATAGGTATTCATCATTCTTTTTTTCTTTGATAAACATCCATTGGCCATTATTCAGCAAAAAGTAATTTTGTCACGACCCCAACTCCATCTCTACGGTCACGAGCGGCAAGGGTTATTTTCGCGACGTTTCAGGCTCGTTGCCGTCTCGATTCTTTTTATCTCGTTATTATGTACATGCGGAAACGTGAACAAATAACCTCCTGGACAAACAAAAGCTGGAAGACTGGGACATATATCACGTAGAACACACTAATTTATATCATAACGGTACTTTTACAAGCCCTTTCTCTACGGGTTCTCTTTTCTTTTTACATCACAATACAAGTTTTCCACATAGGCTAAGGGAAACTCAATCTCCTCTAGCGTGACTGCAGCTTCTAAAACTGACGTGAGATTTCCATATCTACAAGAATGAAAGATGGAGGGGTGAGTTTTGGGGAAACTCAGTAAGTAAAATTCCTAATTCTCTACTAGGAAAGCATCTCATCATCGAAGCTTAGCAAGTACAACACTCGTAAATAGTGTCGATGGCAGATCAATCGCAAACTTGTTGCTATCCTTGATTACATGCAAACATCCATCGCAACATGCTTTAAGGCATACTTACCTTTGGCTTATCAATAAATATATCAATAGATCATACTTATGCATATACCGACACAAATGCAAATTCATTTACCGTCGTCCTGGCTCGACCAGGCCCTCTTGGCTCGACCGGGGCTTCCAGCTTCTTGCTAGGCTTCCTAGCTCGACCAAGGCACCTCGGCTCGACCGAGACTTCTTGAGGCTAGCTTCTCGAGGCTTTCAGGTTCAAAACCCGGCTCAACCAGAGCATCCCGTTCAATGAACGAGACATCGTCGCCAATGCTGCGTGGTGACGGGCGCTTTTTCCTCTTTAAGTGCATGTATAAATGCTAGGGGTGTGCAAAAGAACCGATATCTGCCCGGACTGCTCGGAACCGGACTGGAACCACTCGGAAGTGGTGGTTCTTGAGGGAACCAGTTTGGTTCCCGGTTCCAATTTATGGGAACTGGTGGGTATCGGTCTGGTTCTCGGTTCTATGGTCGGATTCGCCCACCCGGACCGGACCGATTAAATTATAATAATATATTGATTTTTAATATTAAAATAAATTTCGAAATTACTAATTAGCAAATCTAAATTTTAGGGCTCCATCTCCTCTCATGGTTTCCATGTTTTAATAAGAATTTAGTAAAGTGTGTAAGCTGCCTTTCAGCAACTCAACCAATGGCTCATTCAAAGGATACTTTCGGGACTCACATATGACACTGTGTTCAAGAATATGTGGAGTACTGGTGGAATTGTTTCTGCAAAAAAAATTCAGTAAAGCAAATGTTGTAAGAGATTGAGCATTGTTAAGGAATAAAGGAAAATACTATCTACATATGACAATCATCCAGAATCTTGAACTTAGAGAATATTTTGGATTTCAACTGAAATGATTCAAAAATAGGAAAAAAACCTATTTCTCTTCTTTGTAGTGTTTTTCAATAAAATAAAGAAAAATGGTACCATTAATTAAGCCGGTTCGATTTAAAGAAAAATATTAATCGATATGAAAAGTACTCACGGCGGGATTTGGAAAACAATATTATTATTGGTGAGACCGGTTCCATGGATCCACCCGGGAACCGGACTGGACCGGCAGTTCGGTTCTTAGGTGGATCCATGCAACAACGGGTGGGTCCCGGTTTCAATTTTTTGGAACCGGTCCTTAACGAACGGTTCTCGGTTCTAGGCCGGGAACCGCCCACCCGGACCATGCACACCCCTAATAAATGCATCATACAAGCTGGTTCTTATCTTTGCTCTTAGCAGACACATGCATAGCCCGAAGGCGTGCTCATTTATTCGTGTGTGTCATGATTTTCTTATACTTCACTAGCAAGCATGTAGGGAATGATCTTTTGTCCGTAATTTGAATCAATCACTTAGCACCGATCCCCGCCCCGGATAAGGCTCGGAAACGGTACACCTTAATACCTATCCAAGACCTCGAGGTTTGGGTACACCTTGCTTTAGTGACAATCCCAAGCTTGATGGACCTTGGCTCCGACCCGATGTGAATACATGTATCGAGAAGGACCCTCAGCTCGCGGTTTGATCCAACGCCAAGAACAAAGTCCCCACGTCCACTTGGATTATGGAAATCGTCATGCTTAGTGCCTTATCAAGACCTCATGGATTTGGGTGATCCCTGTACCGATCAAGGCATAAGATCGACACGCCTCAATGTCGACTTAGGACCTTGCGGCCTTAGGCGATTACCACACCAAGCGAGGCTTGGACTCAGCATCCCATTTATGTCAAAATCAAGGCTTTATGGCTTGGGCGACTTTGTCTTGCGATGAACTCAACTCGAACGAACCTCGGCCTCATTCCAGGCGTGAACAACTCAAGCACACATTTAAGCACAAACATGAGCAAAACCATACAAAAGATCCAACATCCTACCCACGGCTTGACGGGTAAGCATCTAACTAGACTCAACAATGGAGACTACCGCCCTAGAGGAGACTTAGGGATCTTACTTACCTAGATGAACCTCGAACTAGCACGCAAACTACATGGATGGGCGGTTTGCTTGAGGTCAAAGGAGAGATAGGGCGTGGGGAAGGAGAGGGGCAACTAAGGAGGAGAAAATGAGAGCAAGGTGAGGAGAAATGAAGAGGCACCTCCTATTTATGGCCCTTGGTGTCATCATTACTAAGCCAAGCGGTCCATTCCGAAGTGTCCAAGTGGTCCGCCTAAATTTCTTGGGTGGCAAGCCTATTAGCCCAATAATTGAGGCCTAAAGAATGAGTTGGCTAGCTAGAACATCTTGCTTAGCAATCTAGCCTCATAGGCATCATTGATGTCGGCTCGCTTTTCACTCTCCCATTGGTCCACTAATACCCCGCATTTAATGGGCATTTGATAAAGTCTAATGATGAAGCTACTCTAGGTTGCCAACTCGGCAATTCTAGAATATTCAGTCATAATGAGGGCTCATGTAGCGCATTCCAATTGGTTCACATATACGTCAGTTTTTCTAGAACTTCCAAAGATATTTTTCTGTCATCGTGACGTTTGACTTTTCAAGGGGACAACTCATCCTTTCATTAAATGAGGTGATTCTAGAATTCTCCTTGTTTTGTCTTTTTCCTCATTAATGAGGTGGTCTAGAGAATTCTATCATCCACGTTGGTTCCAGGGCCGGAGAATGGATCATTAGGTACAACTCAAAAAATCGAATCACGTACACCCGAGGTTCGGTCATCATGCTCCATATTCGCCCAAACTGTTCCTTTGGACAGTCGGTCGACCAATAGGGTCGGTTGCCTTTTGATTGGTTCGAGACCATTCCTAAGCCTACCCATGGCCTAGCACAAATTCAAGGCACTCACAGACATTAGAATTAGTGATAGAATAGCCGGGTCTATCCTTAGGCTCATTTTGGTCGGCACCCGATCCACCGGTAGGGTTCATGGTCGGTACATTACCGATCCATGATCCGACATCACCAATTCGAGATTATGTTCTGAGCACTAAGAATTAAATATGGAATGATACATTTTTGGTCAGAAGGAAGTTGCATTTGATCAATTTGGATCATTCGTGTATCGGTGTATAACCGGGCGAAATCACCCACGACCAGAAACTGCGACCGATCGGATCGACCTGTGACCATCCATTAATCCAAAATTTTCCCATGACCAATTCTCATAATCGAATCATCTTATGAGCTGGTGTTCCTATCCTATCGGTATGGTCAGTAGAAATTCACAGCCGACACCTCGACCAATTCGTGACCGGTTGGTCAGTCGGACCATGACCGATCCGTGATTCATTGCCTATCGAACTGATCGATCCATGGCCATTGCCCATGATCGATGCTTTTCGAAACTTATGGCTGATCCTCACGGGGTCAGAATCGAGGATGTTACAAATTTTGATGTGGGAATATTCAATTGCCATCTTCACTCTTATTGTGTAACGATACTAACATGTTGATCCACGCAATGCTGGTTTAATTCAAATAACATCTTTGAAAATCAAAAATAAATTACATGACTTTATTATTATGTGACATCCTGATTTTCGGGTTCTGTTTTCGATTGAATAAGCTAGGCTTTTCATCGACGTGCCAATAGTTCTTTTCTTTGAGTTGGCCACTTACGAGATAACTAGCCTATCAGGTGAAGCAGTTAAGGCATCTAAACACAATAGACTTGAAAATTCGACTAGAAATCGACTGCTTGACCGTGTTTATCTACAAGGGTTAATACGGCATGGTCAAAATCGATAAGAAATCGGAGATAGATCGGTTCAACTGAGGTATGTGATTAGAGTATGGGTGATTCCACCTAATTGCAAAATTCTCGTCGAACGGCACTAGATCGATTTTTCTGTCATTTCTGTATCATGTGCTCGTATTTGAAATCTCGAGATTTTTACGACAACCGAGAGTCGCCAATAAGTTGAAGATGCACAATGTGGCTAAAAAATAATCGACCATGGATCAATTGCACCAAAAATTCCTAAAAGCTACCCGGTAAGCTATGTCACGCTAAAATCGCGCTAGATTGAAATTAACTGCGAATTTAAACCCGATTTCAAAAATTGAAAGTTCTTTTCATGTCACGATTCATTTTAGGAACGTCGACTCATCCTCCAAAGATTTTTCTGCAAACCCGAGATTACGGAAAAATTTCAAAGTGGGGCCATTTTGGATCGGGAAAATTGGAGGGCCGTTTTTTAGTGCACCACTGGCCGTCAAGTTGGTTCAATTGACGAGAAAAAATCATGAGATGGGCAATGACATATTGGCTGAATTTATGGGGGTCAAATTGAGCTAAAATGGAGAAGGATTGAAGTGAAATTGGAAGGGAAATTGAATGAAATAGGATGGCAAGTGTTCCAAAATTCGTAGGTCTCGTGGGAGCAACATTTGGACCACTTGGGAGGCTTGTGTGGGAAGCCAAGGTGCTGTAAATTGGCTGAGGATGACAGCCATGCATGGTGGGGCATAGAACTCAAGTGCTTTGGATATTTTGTGGCCCCTCCTCATCTTTAGCAGCCTCCTTCTTCCTCCTTGCTCCTCCTTTATCCATTGTTGAAGCTTTTTGAGAGCTCAAAGGACCAGAGTAACCAGCCCTCACATCTCTCTCTCTTCCCTCTTCAGCCCCAAGTAAATTCGTAGCCTTTTCTCCCCTGTTTTCCTTCTCTGCTTGTTTCTGTTCCAGTTGACATTTTTCCGAAAAATTGAGTTAAAAGTTGTCTTCCCGTGAGAATTAGCCTTCGTGTCACCCACCATTGCACTCAGAAGGCCCAAACCGTTTAGGAGGACCTGCCCGCTCGCCGAACAGAGCCGCCGGTCGACCTGTACGCCGGTCGGAAGAAATCGGTCGCCGATTCATCGGTTCGCCTGGCAGCTTGGCAGCCTATACTGCTTTGCCTGTTTCACCCGTTTCATCCATTTTTCTTCCATTTCGACCCTATCTCCACACATACCAACCACCAGCAGGTCCCCCTCTACCCCTAGGTGCCACTAGTTGCCGGCCAACCCCACGCCGAAGCTCCGGCCAAGCCGTTCAACCTCTCTCCTCCTCTGGCTATTTGGTTTCAAAAGTTACTGTGGGAAGCAGAGCTTGTGGCTGCTGTTCCAGCCTCGAGACCGCCTTGGATCATCGTGGTTGAGGTTCCCGAGTGTAGCCTCCGTCGTCGCCACCGCGTCCGTGTCTCCGGCCCGTTTAATAGGTGAGTTTAGCTCATAATCCTTTGATTAGTGCCTAAACTTGTTTAGGAGGTTACTTTATGCTTAAGGGTTGTTTATATTAGCTTAAGAATGGATTATTTTTAATCTAATTAGTGAGAATTGCACGTTTGAGGATGGATTAGTCCAATTTAGTGGACTTTCTGCAGTTCGGATTTCTGGACCCTCGCCGTTTGCCATTTTTGTAGATCGAAATGGGTTGCGAATTTGAGGTCGATTCCTTCTGGAGAAATGTTTTAGACATCTTCATTTATAACATACATTTTACTCATGATTTTTAGATATTTCAAAGTATGAGATTTCAGCTCCATCATTTGCAAGCAGAATCTCGAACTATGCTGGAATTTGTGACCTTTTGGGATTTTAGGGGTTTTTATCAACTCTTAGGGTTCGAATTTCAAAATGGTTTCTTCACAAAAGTTTTTTTTTTTTCACATCTTCTAGTTTAACATAATCAAATTTCAGATCAAATAGACAAGTTTTGGATCTCGAACCAAACTGATTTCGGAAAACAGACTTTTTGGAAACGAGCACAGTTTCTGTGCTGTATTGAGCGATTTACTAGGCTTAATCTAGAAGGATCTGGGTTTAGGTGTCTGCATGAAAGATTCTTGTTTATGTGTTCTTTACAACATATTCAAATTTGGGAATTTTCTGAACTCGTTTGGTTGGGTTTCTGGATTTAAACTTAGAGACGCGTGAGTGGCCCGGTTTCTGCCAAATGACCGATTTTAGTTTGGTGATGGTTCTTGATGCTTTGCTTTCTTTAATTAGTGTTTTTAACGACTTGTAGATTTAATTTATTAGTTATTTAATTCTGAAAATTCACTGTTCATACGACACTGTTCACAAGTACTGTTCACGTGCACTGTTCATGTGCACTGTTCATCCAGAATGCAAAAAATAATCTAATTTCATGTGTGTTGATTTTGTGAAATGAATTGGATGTGTTTTTGCATAAACATCAGCATGAAATGTATGTTTTCCACAAAGAGGGGAAAGGGTTGTTCGAGGGACATGGGTGATGGACCGCTTTTATGAAAAAGCGAGTTGTGTTGAGAAAACCGATTGGTTGTGAGCCGATAAAAAATTAAGTGCTACACGAGAATGAAACCTCGTGTGAGCCACCTCTAGTACCTTGTACCGTTGCTTATTGTAGTCAAGGTCTAAGTGCTACATGGTGACTTGAGTCAAATGAGAGCCACCTCTAGAAACCTTGCAGTATTATCATGCATAGTAAATGGGCTAAGTGCCACACGATAACGAGACTTCGTGCGAGTTACCTCTAGAACCATGTACTAGTACTTTTTATAGTCAAGAACTAAGTGCTACACGACAGTGTGAATTCGTGGGAGCCACCTCTAGTACCTTGCACTATTGCTTAATATAGTCGAGAACTAAATGCTACATGACAGTGTGAACTCGTTGGAGCCACCTCTAGTACCTTGAACTATTGATTAATATAGTCAAGAAGTAAGTGCTACATGACAGTGTGAACTCGTGGGAGCCACCTCTAGTACCTCGAACTATGACTGATTGAGGTTAAGGACTAAGTGCCACACGATATCGGAACTTCGTGAGGAGAGGGCACCTCCAGAACCTTGAGCCTGGTATGGAGTATTGAGTGAGATAGTTGCGCCTTATTATGGGGTAAAATTGTGTGGCGCGGTATGAGACGTGTTATAACGATTTTACCTTATAATCGGGACGCGTGGGATAGATTGATGTGTGATAGGTGGCACACTAAAGTGCAAGAACACATGAGAATCATGGCATCATTGGTTCTAGTCATGCATGAGTTGATCACCCTGTTTATGGCACGCACGCATAAATTGATAACATGCAGGGAGTGGCAACCAGGTGAGATTGCTTGTGACGCGACTTGTATGTGATTGATGAACTACATCTTCTAATGGCCTTGTGCATTGCGTGTATTGTGCTAAGTTATAACGTGCAGGGTATGACATACCAGGTAAGGTTGCATGTGAACCGACTATTGAGCGTTGGTTGTTGATCTTTGGTTTGTTTGTGGGGTGGTTATGAAGAGATACCCCGAGTTGAGTTGGTGTTCTAATCGGGGGCTTAGGGGAGGACTCGCTGAGATTTATATCTCACTGGTTATTGTATAACCATTTTCAGGTCCTTAGTGTGAAGAACCCAGAGCTTGAAGTGGAAGGGTCAGGAGCATAGGTGGCTTAGTAGTTCTTTATAAGATAGACCTTCTGTATAAACTTGAGGTGTTTATGAAAGTGTATTTGATTTGAAACTGGTTGTATTGCTTTTCTATCCCATGTATGTTGTTGTCAGGGGATTAGTTAATTCGCTTCCGCATGTGCAATAAAATGAAAAGGGTTGGCGACGAATCCTGGGAACGTCGCAAAATTTCATCGACCACCGAGAGATGTGCGCGCGCTCGAGATTCGGGGCGTGACATTTTAAGCCCTGGAACATGAGACACCATAAGCTAAAGATGCCACAATTGTAAAGAGATTGAAAGAGACCTATTTACTGAAAGGATTTTGTTTTATTACACTTTTAAAACTCTGTAAACTAAAGACGCCCACTATCATTTACAGACCTAAGTATTTATGCAAAGGAAATTACACTAAACAATATTAAAATGACATGAAATGGATCCTTTGCCTATGCACCAACATGAACAACCAACTTATACACTAAATCACTGCAACCTCTTCCAAGATCAAAGCCTAAACCGAAACCACCAGCAACGGTCAATACATGTAACCCCTAGTTCACCTATTCAATTAAAATTCAACCCAATTGAAAGCCTTAGGAATGAATCACATGCCAATGTATTTCCATAAATCATGAAACTCAACCTCGAAATATCTCCATCAATGCCCTTAAATTTCCTATCTAAACTGAGACCCTCAATAAATTCCAGCATGCATTGCCTACAATTATCATGACAAATGACCTCTAAACACGCTTGAAAGGCTTTGAGGTGAATAATACATTAACCCCTGATCACTGGTAGATGAAAGTATAAACAAACCAAGCCAAACGCACTCAAAGTCATGGTCAAATTGTATTTTCCAGCAATGTCCAACATTCAAAATTGACAAATTACCCATGCCAATGAACCGTGAATGCGTGGTAACTTGATAGAACGCGCGGTAACTTGATAGAGATAATCAATCTCACATTGGCACTGCATTATGGACAATTTATAGAACAACCGAACTGAGGACAACCGTTCCAATTCCCACCTAATTAATAACATCCAGCAACATTCATAATTGATTTAGGGGCAATCAACAACAAATTGAATGATTATTATAAAAGACAACGGGTCAAAGCCATGGGTATTTTGAATTGAGCCTAACAAGCTTAAATGATCAAATTTACAATTCAATGGATAAAATTGTAAGTCGATTAAAATTGAGTTCAATTAGTACCGCAATTGTCTTATTAATTAACCACCCATGTGTAATATCACTTATTGTGTTCAAATTGGCCTCGAATTAAAGTGCTCAAGCTTATGTCAAAAATGAATTTAGGCCATTAAACCAAAGACTCGAATGGGTCAACTTGAATTTTGTCTATTGAAGCTTGATGGCTTGACTTTCTTATGCTTGGAAGAATAAATTTTTTCAAATCGAGAAGTTTTGATGTGAATTTTCCAAAATCAATTTCGGATTTGGACTTATCTTAAGAAAATGAGTGAATAATAATCATTTATTTGCAAGTCATGAAATATCGATTTCGATCCCCTAATTAAGGCTCAAAACGGTAATTTGTATTTTGACTCGGTAATTAGTGAAATTTTTTATGCATGAGCAAATTTAAAATAGTCCATAAACCAAATGTCAAAGAAGGAATTACACCTAATTATGACTACAATGAAAGTAATTTGATTTTTGGCTGATTTAGAAACTAAAATTGAAAAATTTGGAAAACAAGGTTTTTAATCGAATTTTGTGAAATTTTTGACATACAAATCAAATTGACACTAAAAGAAGTATTTTTGGGAATTTTCAAATTTTCAAATTTTGTTAGTTAAAGATTTGATCAAAAATCAACCTTTTAATTGACTTTCTCTATAAGGTCAATTTCTTCGTCAAATCATTGAATTTTTGAGGAATTGATTTGACAAAAGTGAAATAAAAGCTAAACGGCATCTTTTTAGACGAAAAGCCAATTTTTGACTTAGGGTTGACTTTTGGTCAAAGGGTTGATCAAAAAGTTAACCCGAAAGTCAATCGTTTGAGTTTTTGAGTTTTTCTTAAAAATGACTTGGAAATTGCTTTAAAACAATAATATAAAAGAAAGAAATGAAAAATGACATTTTTTTTTTGTTGAGAAATGAGCTCATCATGATCACAAATTTCTATTTTTACATTTTTCGACGTGTCGACTAAAAATCATATGTCAACAGGCATGCTGACGGAATAGATTGTGCAGTTGAGACATACCTTGATAAGCATCTGTTGGTTCGAGGAGTGGATATTCGCGTGGAAGCCAGTATATCTGAATAACCGGAACATCAGACTAAGGCTAGATTAAGAATATCACAAAGTTGAGAGAAGATACTTGAGTCTCGTAGGCTTTTCGGCGCCTAATGAGTCGAGAGGGCAAGAAGACTAGATGAAGGTTTGGCAATATCGATAGAGTGAGTCTTGGAGATGACCTTGCTAAAGATGGTGTCGAAATCTTCGGTGAAAAGTGAATCTCGATAGGTCCTCCATCAGGTAGTGAAACTTTTAAGAACACTAGGGGTTGAGATGAATGATTTGATTGTAAGTGGTGAAGTATTTTGTTGGTGATTGTGCGGCTGCAAACAAAGGGATCAAACGTTTTGGTCACCAAAAAAAGAAAGTGCTTCTTATGGAAAGGAAAATCCATAGAGTAAGATGCCACAAGTGGAATGCCCTAGGTGAAGCCAAGCTACCGAGCGTAGTATTGAGGGGGAGTAAATTTTCCCTTTCAGTGACAGCTTCAATGCCAAGTCAAACGCAACTAAAATAGAGCGCCAAAATTTTTGGTTGTCCCTAGCCCGGCCAAAAGCAAAGACAGAGATAAAATTTAGACTTGAAAGTGGACAAAAATCGTCAGCATTCAGAGAGTGATGGTAGAATCAATAGAGGAAATACTGAAAAGGCGAAGACCCTTCAAGAGAGGACGAAGTCGAAAGCTCAAGAGTTGCGCTCCTTTAGAAAGGATAGAACAATTCAGATTTGGACCATTGTGGAAGAGGGACTTTGGCGTCTGAAAAAAGGAATGAAAAATACAATTTGACCCATGCCTGGAGGATCTAGAAAGGATCATGAAAAAACCTAGAGGTAATAACACACATAGCAACCGATGAGAAAACAAGGCAACAATAAAGGGCAGCGAGAGCAAGACGGCCCATGGCTATATGCTTACCTCGGGAAATGTAAAAAGCTAAACTCTTGAGATCCTGAGCTACTTGAAGATAGGGGTGACAAAAAATGAACTTAGATAGCTAGTATAGCAAAAAGGCAACATACTCCTCATCCTCAATATCTCCTATCCGACAAGCGTAGGCTTTTTGGAAGCCAATATAGGAAAGGTCCATACCTTTTTCCAAGAAGTCACAAGCTGAAGGATTAATAATGCTGGCATCATCATTATCTGGACTCAATCCAATAATGGCGAACCCATCAAGAAGATTTACTAACATAGGGCTTGACCTGAAGAAGAAACAATTAACAGACGGCAACCAAAAGCAGGCAAGGCTACCCAAAAATTTGTGATTGAGTTTCCAATCAAATGTACATAACTCTAAAGCCTTGTCAATTCGAGCCTTGCGCCACACTTCCTGCTTGATAGCCTTCAACCTATAGTACCAATTGAAGAAAGTGCAATCGAAAGGGTAAAAAGCCCTGATTTTTTGGGTAGGAGGCAACAAGACATGCTACAAAAGATGGTCTCTTTGAAACGGGAATGAGTCTTCCACATTCCGAGGGAAACACTCAGCAAAAAAGGGAGGAGGAATCGGTGTCCACAAACAGGGGCCGAGGATGATCTCATTGACTACTTCCTCTATAAAGCTTTGAGGCGATAGGAGAACATTGTTTGCATGCTCCTGCAACTAGATTTGTTTGAAACAAGCAAGAAAAGTGTTGGAATCATATGATCGAGACATGGTAGGCCCACAAGGGGACCGGGAAGGTTGAAGATGACAAAGAAAAGATTATAAAAATTTGATCTTGAAATTGGACTTCAATAGCGTCAAAAGCAACCGGGGAAAGTCAAGAGTCGCGCAGTTACACAGGAAAATTGGGTGAAATATTCAAAAAGGATGTGGGTTTGGAAACCCTAAAAAGCATAAGCTTGCGTATGGAAGAAGGGAAGTTGAAGTGACAATGCGCAAGGAACGAGGTGATAATGCTGGCCAGTGTAAGCATTAATATAGTTAAAAGAATTAAAATATTATATAATTATTTTAAAGGAGGCATTTGTCGATGCCCAAATTAGCTTGTTGGGCTTTGAAAGGCGGAGAGAGTAAAGCAAGCCCAATAAATGGGTATCCACGAAGAGCCGGCCAAAATGTCAACAGTCGAAAAATAAGGGTCTCGAACCATGCGACAAGGGCCTTGCTGAAACTAGCGAGATAAGAATAGAAGCAGTTATGGGAGTCAGTACCAACGAAAATATCGGCAAGGTAGGACGATTACTAATAAGGAGTCGAAACTTCCAGAACACTGTAGATATTGAAATGGTAACTGCTAAAAGGTAGTTATCTGTCAGTTATCACTATAAATAGCCAAAGAGGCATCAATGTAGGGACCTTTGGCCAAATCGACAATCGATCATTCAGTTTTCAATTGTTAACTTTCTTTTATGGCACTTTTACATTCAATCGTGTCTTTACTTTTCTCCTATTTTCCTGCACTTTACTTTTACCAGTAGTTTAGATTGGTTGCTTTCTTTCCGGAGCAACACAAGACTCGCTATAAACAATAAAACCGAAGTTTTAACTCTTCAGTGAAAGATTTTGTTTAGAGAACTTTCCTCGGCAAACAAGTACCTATGGAACCTTCGACTATTCCCCATCTATGCCTTTATTCATCTATTTCATTCCATAATAGATATATTCAGCAAATCTAGACGAAGATGTAGGGATCTCTTCATAAGTATTCATATATTCCAACTGATTTTCACAAACAATTAGTTCCATGGCATGGAAACTCTGCAACAACTTACAAGGAAGTTCACTATTGAAACTATTGTTGGAAAGGTCCATGATATGCAAATTGTTGAAGTTAAACTGGCTTTGACACGTTTCAATTAGACCATGGAACTTATTAGATTTCAAGATAATAGCTTTCAGCTTGGTCAATTCGAATAGCTATAAAGGGAACCCATTGAGAATTTGATTGTAACCAAGGTTCAAATACTCTAACATTTACAATTCACCAAAGATCTTGGGATAGGCCCTTTCAATCAATTCTCTGTGAGGTCAATCATCTTCAATGCACAACCTTTTGGGTAAGCATGAGGACTCATGCCCTCAAGTTTATTTTTCCCAAGATTCAAAATTGTCAAAGAATCAATATTTCCAAGACATGAAGGAATTGTGCCATTTAGACTATTGTTGGCCGATCAAGAACGATGAGAGATCTTAGTATACAAATTTTAATGAATTTCTCCAAAGAGAATGTTGTTGGAGATATTGTAATTAGTTGTTGATGGAGGTGGAGTAAGGACTTCTTTTTCGAGCCGATTAGAACTAATGTTAAGATAGGTCAACTTGGGTAGTGACAGATTGATCTGGCTGTTCCTAAAGCTAGTTAGAAAATTGCGAGAAAGATCCCGTTGCCACAAGAATTCTTTGCAACCATTGCCCATCCAAGTAGGAATGCTCCCTTTGATTTTATTGTTGGATAGATCTACCCACTTTAATCCGCATGGATAGCCTAAAACCTTGGGGAACTCATGTAAATTGCATGATTCTAAAGTTAACTAGAAAAGTTTTGGAAGAGTAGCATTCATCTCGGCTTTGTTGACAAAAAAATATGTTGTTCGAATCCAAAAAAAAAAAGTCCACAAGTTCTTGAGCTTGTGTAAATCCACGGTGCCACTTAAATTATTCCCACTAAGATCCAGATGTTTGAGATTCTTGAGTTCCCATAATGACTTTGGCATTTCACCTTGCAAATTGTTGAAATAAAGGTTGAGCTCAATCAACTGCATCAGTTTTCTAAATTGAAGATGGAATTGGACCACTTAGCCGAACATTTGCCAAATGTAAAGAAATAAGGATGGTTAGTTTGGCTACCGATTTAATTTAAACTTTTTTTTTTTTTTGTTAAAGAACCTTGCGTAGTGGAACTATTACCAAAAAGGTATAGATTGGTGAGTTTTGACAAGTTGACAAGCCTATGCCAAATATCTCCTGTGAAATTGTTGAAAGAGAGATCCAGATATGACAGTTGGGTAAGATTAGCAAAGGAAGGGGGGATTTGACCATGTTAAATGATATATTTAGATAAGCAAGCTAAGAAAGATTATTAAGTGAAGTGGGAAGTGAACCCGAAAAATAGCATCCTAAATCGATAATTCATTCAAGAAAATGAGGTTTCTAATCCAAATAGGTATTTCTCCGGAAAAATTCGTGTCCTGAAGAAACAATGATTTCAAGCGATTACCCCAATGTTGTTCTGGAATTAAACTAGGAAGGTTATCATTGCCACTGATATTGAGGACTTCTAGGTTTGGTGAAAAATCCTTATTGGAAATTCTCCATGCAAAAGAGAACATGCAAGTTTAAGCGACTTCAAAGAAGAGGAGAAGTTTGCAAGCACGTAAGAGAATGATGGTGCATGCTTATAGTAGAGAGATTAAGTTCTCTAAGCAAAGTTAAGTTTTAAACAGAGTTGTCCACGTTGGGCATCTCAAGATCCTACCCACTAGACAAATCAAGAGATATCTGATGGGATTTTCCCTGAAAAATATGAGTCGGAGAGATTAAGGTAATATAACCTGAAAAGATTGCTAGAGCCGTGTAGGAGTGAGGAAAAGTCGAAGTCATTGAAAGCAAGATTGAGCAATTTCAATGTGGAGTAGGCGAAAGAGGCTAATGTTAGAAGATAAAGTACCAATGAGACAATTATGGCTAAGGTTGAGGCCTATCACGTGACGAGTGGCCTCGTCACGCTCGACAACATTCCATGAACAACAATCTCCATGCCCGTATATATGTTGCCTTATATATGACATGATTTTCTAGGGGAGAAAAGCAGTTAGAAAGATAGAATATCGAACGAGAAGATAGCGTCTCCGCAATAGCCCATGGAAACATGAGTTGACATGAAGCAAACATAGATAGGAATCTTAATTCATTTGTATCCACTTTCAATTCAAACTAGACATAGAGCATTACATAACTAATCAGTGTCACATATATGACTACATGCACAATTCTTGATCAATCAGTGGTTTCCTGATCTTTTCCACGTTGTTACTTTTCTCTTGGAGTAGCGCAAGAATTCCTGTCCGCAAACAACTGAAAAACCAGATATTTGGGCATAAATAAAGGCACCTTCAATTGGTTTAGTCGCTTGACTCCTTGACGACTCTATATTCCCATAGATATTCTTGTAAATGAATCAACAAGCAACATGAGAAACCATACTGCTAAAGTGATAGTTAAGATCGATCATACTATTTGCATTTGTCTTGCCATAGATATTTTGCAATTTCAATATATTACTAAGTATACCTGTTTTTTTTTCCCCCCAAAATTAATGTTAAAAGTTATAAGCAAATAGGCATTAATTTTTCAAAAGAGAAAAAAATGGTCACACATCCACGGGGGACAAATGAGGTCATGTTTTTATGCATGTCGTGAATAATCGTTCATGTTCTGTCAAAATTGCGTAGTCAATACTCTTCAATAGCTTCTCATGTTTTTCAAAGAAAAGACTAAACTTGAGAGGCCAGCCAACGGTCCTTTGCCGCACTTTCACGTTGGCGTGCAAGAGTCATTCTCCATTCCTAACCCTTGAATCACGAGAAAAATGAAATTGTAATCATCGATTAAAAATATTTTCAAATTTTATATAAAAATACGATACATTAGCTTCTCATTTGCCATATATTTATTCCACTGTCTAAAATACTTTTTCAAAGTCATTTCAAACTTAGCTTCTCCGGTCTAAAATACTTTTCCACGGTCATTTCAGACTTGGCTTCCTGGCATTCTATATATATACCTCCTATACTAGAGAAACGATAAACCGAAAAAAAATAATCTGAATCTCTCGATCATGGACGCAAGAGCATCTTTTTACCTCCTCCTGCCTTTCCTAGTCCTCCTCGCAAGTAAGCACACTGTCATCATAATCTATCTATTTTCAACTATTAAGTACATTGTCATCATAATCTATCTATTTTCAACTATTACAAATTTCTACATTAACATTACCTTCTTCCGAAACTAGAAAATAAGATCCTAAGTTTAATTTTTTGTTTTTTGGGATTCGGAAGTTAAAGTCCTGTGTTCAAATTTCCTTCTTTGTTATGGAGATTCCCGAGCTGATAAACCCCAGGAGGAAAAATAATTAATCCGCGTACATCAATTTTATGGCTTGCATGCATGCTTGCAGGAGGAGCCGGCGCAGCCACACTCACCTTCACCAACAAGTGCCCCTACACAGTCTGGCCCGGGACGCTCACCGGTGGCGGTGGCGGGCAGCTATCCTCAACCGGGTTCGAGCTCGCCACGGGTTCAACCTTCTCAATCAATGACGTCCCGGACACGTGGACCAGCGGTCGGGTGTGGGGCCGAACGGGCTGCGCCACTGATGCCTCTGGCAAATTCGTATGCGCCACCGCCGACTGTGGGTCTGGCCAGGTGAGCTGCAACGGTGCAGGGGCAATCCCGCCGGCCTCCTTGGCGGAGTTCACTCTCGTGGCACCGGGCTCTGGCCAGACCGACTTCTACGACATCAGCCTCGTGGACGGCTTCAACCTGCCCCTCTCTATAACCCCACAGGGCAGCGGCAGTGGGTGCAGCACGACCAGCTGCGCAGGCAACGTCAACTCCGTGTGCCCGTCAGAGCTGGCGGTGAAGGGGTCGGACGGGAGCATCGTGGCGTGCAAGAGCGCGTGCCTGGCGTTAAACCAGCCGCAGTACTGCTGCACTGGGGCGTACGGGACGCCAGAGACGTGCCCGCCGACGAACTACTCGGAGATTTTCAAGGGCCAGTGCCCTCAAGCTTACAGCTACGCTTACGACGACAAGAGCAGCACTTTTAGTTGCCCGGGTGGGGCTAGTTACCTCATCACATTCTGTCCGTGATATATTCTCTCTTCTTCTGAACTTGAATGGACCATTTTCCTCTCCGAGGTGAAAATAAGAGGTCCATGGGTTGTCTCGGTTGGCCTAAAGCTATTTGTACCCTCGTCACTGGATTGAGGGATCATGCGAGTAGTTTCATTTTCCACTAGGAAAATTAAATGTAATCTGCCGAGAGAATAATGGATTACACAAAATAAACAATGTATTCGATAGAATATTTAAATATGAAATCACATTTTCATTTAAGAGCTTAAATTTTTAGAACAGTTGGCAGTGATCCCGTTAAATCTCACATGAAATTAAAGCTGGAACTCTTAAATTCAATTTTTTTTTAGGTCTCATTTGCTTTCCCATTTAAATATGTCATCCGCTTAATACTATGGCAAAAAAATACCAAACTAAGCATGAGGGGGATGATAGAATATTTAAATATTAAACAACGTCTTTATTTAATAGTTTAAGGTTTTAGAACAATTGGCAGCAATCCCACCTCTATAATGTTATAGTAATTATTGTAAGAGGACGAAGCATATTCTTTGACTTAACTTCAATGCTTAATCATCGATTCAAATTGATTAGTAAGTGATTGATACGAGGACGAAGCACGCATTGAAAGTGAATCCAATTGTGTCTTTGGAATCACCATCATTCTTTGACTCCACTTGCATGCCTGCTTGTCAATTCGAATTGACTCGGGTGGGTCCGTAAAGGAAAGAAATTCAAAAAATCATACTAAAGTTTAATCAGATTTCAGGATTTCCTTTTCTCTTTTTTCCCTTTGCTCCTAAGATAATCTTCTTCTCTAAGAGACAACTTTAGTTCTCATACCTAATATTTACTTAAGTACCATGATAGCTGTCATATAATTTTTTCTGTGTTTATCAAGAATACCATATAAATTTGAAGAACCCAACAAAAAGATTTAGTTGCCCGTAATTGATTTGGCTGGAACCAGAAAAATTGATTCGGCTGGAACCAGAAAAAGGGCATACCATATATAATTCAACTCAAGCACTCTATATGTATTCCATCATCTAAGATACATTCGCAAGTCTTTTTCAATTTAGCTTCCCTAGCGTCCTTCGTATATCACCTTGAATATAAGAGACAACGACGAGCCAGACAAATCTCAAGCTTTTGATCATGGACGCAAGATAATCTTATATTTTCTAGAGGCAAAATTCTATTTTGACTTTGATATGTTCTTTTAGTAACAAGACAAATACTCACTACAACTTAGAATTTGAAGTTTTTTTATTTCCTAATTAGCAAAGCATGTATAGAACACCGAGATAAAAGATTACCCAAGTATGAAGCATGTATACTAACAACGGTGACATGATATTGTCCTCTCTCTCTTTTTTTTTTTTTTTTTTTTTTTTTTTTTTTTTTTTTTTTTTTTTTTTTTTTTTTTTTTTTTTTTGTAGTGGAGCACGTACGTCTAGAAGAGCCAGAGGAGATTGTAATGCCATAGTTTTTATGGATTGCAATTTCTGAGGATAGAAATTTGGGGCTTCTTATTAGCCACTCCATGGTCGACCAAAGGCAAAATGTCAAAGTCCTTGAAGCTGACTATTTTTCATTGGATGACCTATCATTTTCACATAAGTAGAGCGTCATCACGATTCTGCCAAAATTTAGGGTTTTTTTTTTCCACAACTTCTAAGACCTAGTATGGGAAAGCAATTCTTTGTGAACTCGTCAGTTTCAATATTAACGACCTACTGTCAATCAGATCAAATGAAAAATTTTAATTTGTTTGTAATTTGACTCGAGATATCATCTAATACAAGTCAGCGAAAATTTTAGACATTTTGAGCATAAATAATAAGCGCATTCTATTGGTCTAGCCACTAGACTTCCTGATGGATTCTTATAAGCGAATTTAAAATGGGTTAATAAATTAACATGAAATATACAAACAAAAGTCACAATTAAGATGAAACATTCTATGTATGTATATATGTCTTGCCGTAGATGTTGTGCAATTTTAATATGCCTATGCCACCCTGCATTTTTTAATTAATGTTTAGAGTTATAAGGGAATAGTCACTTTTTCTCCAAAAGGGGGAAAAATCACACATCAACAAGTTACAAATTAGGTCGCAATTCGACCAATAAAAAAAAAAATTGATTGCATTGACACGCATGTTGTGATTGATGGTTCATGTATAGTCATAATTGCACAATCGGTCCTCATAAAAGACATATCATATATATATATATATATATATATATATATGTATGTATGTATATTTACGTAAGGACCAAACTTGAGAGACCCGCGAGAAGACTTTCTTTGTCCTTTAGATTGATGAATGAGAAGTTTACAGCAGTATACATAGTCTTGGAATCACAAAATGAAAAGATAATATCTATCGATTGAAAATATTTTTAGATTTATATATCATCTCCAAATTTATAAAGACAAATATATGTGATTATGACAAATTATGAGTGAGCATAAATCTCTTAAGAACTATATAAGTTTTGACAAATGGTGAGCACATCACGGCGGAAACATGGCGCTATGGCATTGCTATCTCCTTTGACTCTTCTATGATCTAAGTGCTCTAATAACGAAAACAAAAATAAAATAATAAGACAAATAAAGGACTATATCACGTCATTGTCATTAGCGTATATGCTTTATACTTGGGTCATTTTGATCTCGGTGTTTCATACCTACATTGTTGGCCTCGACCTTAGTAGCATAACTTCTTCCGGCTTTTAATCTAATCTCGTAGGAAGAGAAATCAATTAAGGTGGGGAAGACGAGAAGGGTGAGGATAAAATTCCAAAATCTAGCTTCTTTTTTTTTTCTTTTCTTTTTTATTTCAATCACAGCTTCTACTGCCTAAGAAAGTACTTATGAATTCTTGAGTTTCAGGGTCAATGATCTACCTCCAATCAGATCAAAGAGACAAATGTATAATGTGCACGACTCGAGATATACAAACAACCAAAAAATCTAAATATCTTGGGTAAAAACAACAGACACCTTCTATTGGTCTAGCCACTTGACTCCTAAATAGATTAACGTTCCCGTAACTTCTTATAAATGAATCAACAATTAACATGGGAAACCTTATGGATAAAGTGATGATTAAGATCAATCATACTATTTGTGTATGTCTTGCCATAGATGTTTTACAATTTCAACATATTGCTTAATTATCCCGGCTTTTTTTTTTATACCTAAAGTAATGTTAAAATTTATAAGCAAATAGGCATTAGTTTTCAAAAGGGGTCACACATCAAGGGACAAATTAGGTCGTAGTCTCATACATGCCGTGATGAATGGTTGTGCAGTCACAATTGCGTAGTTGGCCTTCTTAAATGGCGTCTCATATCTTTTCCATAAAAAGTCCAAAATTTGAGAGGCCACCAAAAAATCTTTCGCCCGTCTTTCACGTGGACGAACTAGTCATTCTCCATTCCTAGGAGTATTCCTACCTCTTGAATCACAAAAACAAAAGATGGTAATCATCCACTGAAAACATTTTTTACATTTCCCATGGGAACTGTAGAAGTTTTGACAGAAAGTGAAAACGACAAAGTAGATTGAAAAGACAAGTGGTACTAGAGAGATAACTGCTACTGGGGTCTAGGCCAACGACACGACCGCGGAATTTGTCACCTCCATACCCTCCCAGGACCAGGAGCACTAATCTTCATTTCCACCGGGCGACCAGCATGATAGGAGTTTAGGATAAACGCAAGGAAATATGCTCGGTTGATTCCGACAGAATCCTCTTAAATCATTTCAAGGCCAAGCTCTCATCAGCGCGTGGATTAGCGAAGCATGTATGAAACGCCGAGATAAAAAAATGATCCGAGTATAAAACATGTACTCTAAGGACGGTGACATAATATTGTCCTTTTGTTTCTAAATAAAATTCTTGTGTTCGTTTTTAGAGCACGTATGTCATAGAAGAGCCAGAGGAGCTTGTAAAGCCATAGCTTTTATGGATAGCAATTTTTGTGGATAGGAAAGCACGTATGCTTTTACCTTGTTTTTTTTTTTCTTATTACATAAATGATAAAACTCAATTGCACTTTGTGACAGGTTTTAAGACTTCTGATGCATTTATCCCTAAAGTCCTAAAACATGTCACAAAAAGTGCAATTGAATGTTAAAACTTTTTAAAAATATAATCAAGTTCTAAAACTTATCAAGAAAGCGTTCCAATTTTAAAACTTTTAAAAAGTGTAATGAAGTTTTAAAACTTATAATGAAAATGCATTCGAGTCCTAAAACTTTCAAAAAGTGTAATTAATAGAAGAATTTGATTTGATTAACTCGATAAGTTTTAGGACTTGATTTTATTTTTGAAAATTTAAGACTCAATTACTCTTTAGTGACAAGTTTTATGACTTAATTGTACGTTTTCAAAGTTTTAGAACTCATTTACACTTTTGTAAGAAGTTTTAGGATTTTTGATACATTTATCCTATAATTTTATGTGAAATGACATGCTAGGGGTGACTAAAGGCAAGATGACTGTGTATTGAGCTCATGACTTTTCTTTAAATGACTTATCATCTTCACGTAATTAGGTTCATCATCATTTATGGCCTAGTCTAAGAAAGTAATCGTCTATGAACTCTTCAATTCCAATTCCAACTCTCACAACCAAAAAAAAAAAAAAAAACTACTTCCAATCAGATCAAAGAAGCAAATTCAATTTTGATGTGAAATCTAACTCAAGATATCGCCTAATACAAACAAGCAACAAAGTTAGATATTTTGGGTGTAAATAGTAGGCAAATTCTATTGGTCTAGCCTCTTGACTTCCTAATGGATCACTGTTTCCATAAGTTCTTATAACTAAATGTACAATGAACATGGAAATTGAGATACTGACAAAGTGATAATTATACAAGGAACATATTATGTATGTATGTTTTACTATAGATGTTGCGCAATTTCAGCAAATTGCTTAAGCCTCATGCTTTTATTTATTTATTTAAGTAATATTAAGAGTTACAAGGATATAGGCAATTTTTTTTTTTCAAAAAGGAAAGAAATAGGCATATATCAACAAAGTATAAATTTGGTCGCATTTGCATTCATTCAGTGATTGACCATTCATATGCGGTCATAATTTCATACTTGGTCCTTGTAAACGACGTCTCTTATTTTTTTCCACATGAGAACCAAACTTGAGAGACCCACAAGAAGACTTTTGCCCATCTTATAAAAAATTGATGGCTAAGAAATAAATAGGTATTCATCATTCTTTTATTCCTTTCTAAACATTTGTTGCCCATTATCACTTCGAAAGTTATTATCAATGTGAGAAAATTCCATTCTCATTCTTCAATCACATTGTATAATGACACTAGCATTGTAACTGTTAGAATTTCAAGTCGGCGGAAGACGACTTACCTGATTCAGATGTGCAAACAGCAAATGGCCCCGAACGAACGTTGAATTGCCGATGAAACACGAACGACACTACCTCACGTTAGTCTGGATGTAATCACAAGGAAAACACCCGATTTCCACGGCGTAAATGCAAATCGTTCTCGTAAAGAAGAAAATGGAACGCCTTGATCTCTTGAATGGAAATGGAGAGAAATTTAGGTGCGAATGATATGCCAACCAACCCAACGGTTGTGTTCGGGAGACTTTTATACGTCTCCCTTCGTACCCCTCCATTTGTGTCTTTCCATCGTAACGCATCAAGACAAAACGATGCGTTCCAATCGCACCCCATCATGGACGTACCAGCTAAAGTACAACATCTCCCACTCGAACATGATGGGCTTGATAGCGCTCTATCAAGAATATAAGGCATTCAACATTCATCAACTTTACAAAACAATTCATACTGGCAAATAAGCCATGCGACCAGTGAGTACACCTGCACTTGGGAGCTCAAATTATGCACCTGTTAGGGATGACATAATGGCTACAACCCTGAAAAGAAATAAACAATCGATGTCTCACAAGCCCCCGAGACATATTTTGTTACATCGTCCAAGTATACCTATCCCTTAAAGGCTATACTTGACTATTCTCACAACATCATGTATTTACAATTATATCCGCAACCACCGAGGGTGATATAATTGGTCGACCAGTAAATACATGTGGTAGATGTAAAACAACAATAGTCTTCCTTCGCACTCATGTCTCTCTCCATTTCGAACAATCGCTTTCCTAGACATGTCCCATAGGCCATATCTATTCATGACCGCCCGTAACATGCTAAAGTAGCAACATTGATCTTTCACTTCGAAAACATAGTCAGAAGTAACATAAGACACAAAATGAGGTAAATTATAAATTACCTCAAGAGCTCACACGATGAGTAAATATGGATAATTTTACTCATTTTCCCTTATTGGTCGTACAATGCACATGTAGTATGAATTACATGCTATAGTGGATTACTCTTTCTACAAGAGCGTATGTCATTTATCAAATATATCCACCATACAGATCTTAGCCTAAACATAGTCACGTGCTTCTCACATACTCATGTTTAGCCCGAGTGCTATATCAGTAGCGCCTAATTAAGTACTCGCATCCAGCATCTTTCAGGCATACATGATTGTGGAAATATCATGTTCGGTCTTATTATAAACAAATCACATACCTCATCTTGACTCCAATCAAAGCGACATATTTTATGTACCAGACTTACTCTTCAGCATTTATTTGTACATAACGTCTTATCTCAATGTGCTATCTAAAGCACTTGAGGCGATTGCTCGTGTGAGTGAGCCAATCATTGCCTCGCTGACATACTTTTCAATAATACATGTGTGTTTGTGCTAGTCTCATAGTGGATTTGTACTTATTGATAAAACATCAAATCACTAATAAATGAACAAGTACAATACATCTGTCCACAAATACATAAACCAATGATCCTCTACAATAACAGATATTACATTCTACGCAATCCTAGTGACATCCTATGGGTCAAGAATATGTCTCTAGGAATAGCCTTCGTAAATGGATCAACAACCATTCTATTGGTTGAAATGTATTGCAGGATCACTTCTTTCTGCGCTATAATATCTCTAATGAAGTTATTCTTTATGTCAATGTGCTTTGTCCTTCCATGATACTTGGGATCTTTCACATAGGCAATGGTTGCTTGACTATCGCAATAAACTCACCGGTCTTTGAACTTCGGACGGTAGCTAAATTTTCCAAGAAACGTTTTAGCCATATTGCTTCTTGCACGACAGAAACATGCAATAAATTCTGCCTCCATCGTAGACAAGGCCGTGCATGTCTGTTTCTTGCTATTCCAAGAAATCGCACCTCCATTGAGCAAGAACGCATATCCAGAAGTCGATTTACGCTCATCCAGGTCTCCACCCCAATCGGCATCTAAATAGCCTAATAGGCGTAAATCATTTCCTTGGTAACAAAGTCGATAGTCCATGGTGCCCTTCAAGTATCTCAAGATCCTCTTCACTGCTTTCTAGTGTGCTTGACCAGGATTTGATTGATATCGGCTCACCAATCCCACGGCATAGCATATGTCGGGTCTAGTACACATCATAGCATACATCAAACTTCCGACCGCACTAGCGTAAGGAACATTTTCCATCACTTTGATTTCTTCTGGAGTCTTAGGACACAACTCGACTTAGGCCTTCACCTTGCATGACAGGGGTATCAATGGGATTACAATGCTGCATATTGAAACACTCAAGAATCTTCATAATATAAGACTCTTGTGATAAAGTAAGGAGTTTCCTTGATCGATCTCTTTTGATCTTAACTCCTTATATATAAGCAACTTCTCCCATGTCCTTCATCTCAAAATTGGAGGACAACCATTCTTTTATGGTGATAACCAAAACCTTGTCATTTCCAGCCAATAGAATATCGTCCACATAAAGTGATAATATCACAAATTTATCTTCGGACCGCTTGACATATACACGGTGATCTTCCTCGATCATCGTGAAACCAAAAGTGGTTATGGCTAGATGAAAATGAAGATGCCACTGTCTAGATGATTGCTTAAGGCCATATATTGAGCGATGAAGTTTGCAAACTTTATGCTCTTGACCTTTAGCTATGAAACCTATTGGTTGTTTCATATAGATTTCCTCATCTAATTCTCCATTGAGAAATGCCGTCTTTACATCCATTTGATGTAATTCAAGGTCCAAATGTGCAACGATGGCTAGAATAAGGCATATTGAGGCAAACCTTACAACTGGTGAAAAAGTTTCCTCATAGTCTATACCCTCTTGTTGAGTATAACCTTTTGCCACAAGGCGAGCCTTATACTTTTCAATGGATCCATCCACCTTACGCTTAATCTTGAAGACCCATTTGTTTCCAATGGCCTTACGATTGGGTGGTAGATCAACCAAGTCCCAAACATGGTTTGCCCTCATTAACTCCATCTCATCTTCCAAAGCTCTTCTCCATTCTTCCTTATCAGAGGACGAGAGAGCCTCTTGAACAGTCTTAGGCTCGGCATCGTCTTTTTGAGCAATCATAAATGCTTCCCCTTCAATCTCAAAACGACGACGGGGAATACTTTTACGATTACTTTTACGCAATTGAATTTCTCTTGAATTCAATTCATCAGTCAATGCAACACTCCCACTAGGTCTTGTGTGTTGAGGTAAATTTTCATTTCCCTCTACAACATCGGTGGGTGTGTTATCGAGATCTTCAATCTCATATAATTGGAGGTCCTTATCAATCTCACCTCTACTAGGAAAATCGTTCTCCAAGAACGTGACATCTCGTGACTCCATTTCGGTCACACTTCCATCAGCTTGTTCACCTATGAACACGTACCCTTTGGAGTGTTCGGAATATCTTATAAAGATACATTTCTTCCCTCTAGGACCTAATTTGCCATGTTTATGGGAAGAATCATGAACATAAGCTGCACAACCCCATGGACGTAGACTATTCAAGTCTGGTTTCCTTCCAGTCCATAATTCATAAGGGGTGGAAGTGACCGATTTTGAGGGCACACGGTTAAGTATATAGGCAGCAGTCAATAACGCATCTCCCCAATAGGAGATAGGTAAATTTGCTTGTGCCATCATAGACCTAACCATTTCCAATAGGGTTCTATTCCTTCTCTCAGCTACCCCATTTTGTCGTGGAGTACCGGGAATAGTCAATTGTCGTACAATTCCCTTTTCATCACAAAGAGCCTTGAATTGCTCCGATAGATACTCACGTCCACGATCGGTTCTCAATGCCTTTATTGTTTTGTTCAACTGATTCTCTACCATCGCTATATATCGTCTAAAGCGGTCTAATGCTTCGACTTATGGGAGATCGAAAGACGTAACCGAAACGTGTGAAGTCATCTATGAAAGTGATAAAATATGAGGCTCCATGCCTCGCCCTCACATTCAAAGGACCACAAATGTCGAATGTATGAGATGCAATGGAAATTCAGCTCTAGTCCCTTTACCGAATGGTTTTCTAATTGTTTTTCCCGCTTGAGACAATGTTCACATACGGATAGACTAACATTAGTGAGTGACCCTAAAAGGCCTTCTCTAGCTAATCTTTGCATTCTTTGCAATCCAATGTGACCTAATCTAGCATGCCAAGTACTTGCATCAATCTTAACGTTATTAGAAGATGCAATTAAAGAAAAACAACCATCAACATTAACATTGTACTGATCATAGTCAATGTCTAACACCATAAAACCATTTGATACATGACCTGAACCATAATAAACTGTTCCATACAAAATGTCAACACAATCACCATGGAAATTCAATACATAACCTAAGCTAAGAAGAACAACTACAGAGACCAAGTTTCGTCGAATATCTAGAGCATAAAGGACATCATGTAGGAATAGGTTTCGACCACCACGTAAGATTAATTTACATGTGCCGATACCCTTTACTTCAACTCTTGAGTTATTCCCAACATATATCCATCTTCTTCCAAGCGGTATCCGACGATACTCCACGAATGCTTCTCGGTCTCTAGCTACATGGTCTGTTGCTCCTGAGTCTACAGTTCACATAGGATGTGATTCAGCAAGCATTACAGTACTAGAAACAAAAACATTACTTAAAATAATGGAGTAATAGGGTACCTTTTTCGGCTCAGTGCATGCACGAGCAAAGTGACCCATCTTGCCACAATTGTAGCACTCCATCTTGGCCTAGTCCTTCTTCCCACCACGCTTCTTGCGTCGGAAGGTCTTAGCCCTCTTTGGTGCTTGATCAGTCCTCTTCCCTTTGTTGTTGAACTGAAGATTCCTCTTGCGCTTGAAGCCCGAAGCTTTGCGCGAACTCGATTCAGCAACATAAGCATGGGTAGAGGATCTCGCAGCCTCTAGGCGCTCATCCTCTAATTCCAAATGACGCGCAATATCATCAAAAGTGACAATATTCTCATTATGCGTCATATTGATCTTCATATGCTCCCAATTGTCAGGAAGAGACCTTATAACAGCCTGAACTTGTTGTTCATCAGTAAGGAGTGACCTGCCGACTTCAGCTCACGGATCATATTTGACATCTCCCGGAGATGTTGCCTCATCATTACATTTGGGCGCTTTCGGAATGTGTCAAACTTGATGGTGAGCCTCCTCAGCTTAGTGGCGAGATGTACCCCCAAACTTATCTTTCAAAGCAACCCACATAGCTTGAGCTTTATCATAACTTTCAAACTCACACATGAGATCATCTTGCATACAGCTCAGCAACGTGATGCGAGCAATGCTATTTTTCTTTTTCCAAGCTTGATAAGCTTCTAGATCTCTCCTGTGTTGAGCTGAAGTTCCATGCTCAGGTTCATCCATGGTATGGTTGAGGGTTTCCAGAGCTTCTTACTCCTTAAGGATGTACTGAACCCTTCGGTGCCAAATATCATAATTGTCACCGTTCAGCTTCTCACCCTATTGAGGTTAGCAACAATGGTCTTGGATGCCGAAGTCATAACCAATTGCTATAACACATTGACATAATAAACGCAGAATCAATACTAGCACACTTTACAGAGTAACACACATATTTAATTTGCAACAAAGACAAACTAAATTAATGATAATTCAACAAAAAGACACAGAAGCAAAAGTTCACTATGTTCCCAATCAACTTCTATGTACAATTGTTCTATTATCATTAATTAGTTTAATTTGCACAAATTTTAAGTTTTAGGTGAGAACTCTTTCAAATTCTACCAACCTACGAACTCCCACTAGGAAAAATAATTACATGACCTTATGTAATTTCTACATTTTTCCTTAACACAAAAACATAGCATGATAATAACCAACATGTAAACAACAATCATGCTTCAACTATAATAAAAAAAAATGCAATTCAACGTATAATGGATTTCCTACCATTGTTCTAATTTTCTAGCAATTAGAGAATTGCAAGTATATTAAAAATATATACATCATTTCATTGAACCAAGCTCTACACAGCATATATAACATCATTTGCACACAAGCTAGCTACTGTATTTCCTAAATCACAAGAAAATACAAGCTACAAATGAATAAACTATGCATTAAACCCCAAAAATACGCGTACATAGGCTTTCCCAAGTATTTTCATACATTTATAAAATCTTAAAGTATAAAATAATTATACCATTGTGTAGACAACATTCATACGAACCAAACGCCGCTGACCACGCTCCAATCGGAACCCGCAAGCGCCCCTACGCGCCGCCTGAGTGCGCGGCGCATGTGGCTCACACGCCAGCAAGCCAAACGGCTCCTGGTCGGTCCGACCGGTCCGACCGGTCCCACCGGTGACCGGTCCAACCGGTCCGACCGGTCCGACTGGTCAGACCGGTTTGATCGCCGGACCGGTTGACCGGTCCAACTGTTGACCGGTCAACGGTCGGGTCGGGTCGGGTCAACCGGGTCGGATCTCGGATCAATCCGGGTCTCGGGTCGGGTCGGGTCGCCGGCCGGCCAACTATCGCCGGCGCTGACGTCATCCCAGTGGTTACCGACCGTTGGATGACGTCATCGAGCGTCACGTCGCTCCGCGCGACGCGCGCGTGATGCGCACGCGTCGGTTCGCCGACCAACGCGTGTTGCGCACGCGCTGGCGTCCCCAGCGCGTCAGGCGCGTGAGGCCCACGCGTAGCGGCTTCTGGCCGCGCATGTGGGCGCGTGCGGCGTCCTCCGGTCACGCTCGAACCACCGTCGGACTCGTCTCGACGAGTACTTTCATTCTGTATATTCAAAAGTTGATTTTGGCCAAAAAAAAATAATTCGAAAAATGGCCAAAACCTCACGGATGCATGCGACCCCGAACCCGTTCTTCGCTTTGGTTCGAATTTGAGTTTTTAGATTGCAATTCTTACCAATAATACATCAAAAAATAGTGTAGAATACAATCTCTTGATCTTAATATCAAATGGTAAATGAGAAAACTCGATGAAAAACAAGGCAGAAAACACGACCTGGCTCTGATACCAATGTTAGAATTTCAAGTCGGCGGAAGACGACTTACCTGATTCAGATGTGCAAACAGCAAATGGCCCCGGAACGAACGTTGAATTACCGATGAAACACGAACGACACTACCTCACGTTAGTCTGGATGTAATCACAAGGAAAACACCCGATTTCCACGGCGTAAATGCAAATCGTTCTCGTAAAGAAGAAAATGGAACGCCTTGATCTCTTGAATGGAAATGGAGAGAAATTTAGGTGCGAATGATATGCCAACCAACCCAACGGTTGTGTTCGGGAGACTTTTATACGTCTCCCTTCGTACCCCTCCATTTGTGTATTTCCATCGTAACGCATCAAGACAAAACGGTGCGTTCCAATCGCACCCCATCATGGACGTACCAGCTAAAGTACAACAGTAACAAATTCAATTGCAGGTTACTTGGAATAGCATCTATCATGACCTTCCTCGGGAAAAGCTGATGAATTATTAAGTTAGCACAAATAGTTACTATTGAAAAAGATGGTGCATCACTTAGCACGGGCTCTCCCAAGTTTTTACTAATTGCAACTTGGAATTCTTCTTTAATGCCACCATTCATGGGATTCTTTTTGGAGTAAACATAATTAGTTGGATGAAACCAATTGTTTAGATTGAAGTAAGCTTTCAGACCAAGATAATGAAATTGAACATTGTAGGTAATCAAATCCAAATTATTGTATGATTTCTAACTTGCCAAATCAAGATAATGAAATCAACACTTCAAAGCAAAATAGTACTAAAGTAAAGATGATTAAAGTAAAATACGAGAAAATAAACCTTATAAGATGTCGGAAAAAGAATATACATGACCTTATTATTAAGCCTTAGAACATGAGCCACCATAAGCTAAGGATGCCACAATTGTAAAGAGACTGAAAGAGACCTATTTACTGAAAGGATTCTTGTTTTATCACCATCATAAAACTCAGTAAACTAAAGACGCCCACTACCATTTGCAGACCTAAGTATTTATGCAAAGGAAATTACACTAAACAATATTAAAATGACATGAAATGGATCCTATGACTATGCATCAACATGAACTACCAACTTATCCACTAAATCACCGCGACCTCTTCCAAGATCAAAGCCTACTCCGAAACCACCAGCAACGATCAATACATGTAAACCCCAATTCACCCATTCAATTAAAATTCAATCCAACTGACAGCCTTAGGAAATGAATCGCACGCCAATATATTTCCATAAATCATGAAACTCAACCTCGAAATATCTCCATCAATGCCCTTCAATTTCCTGTCTAAACCGAGACCCTCAATAAATTCCAGCATGCATTGCCTGCAATTATCATGACAAATGACCTTTAAACACGCTCGAAAGGCTCTGAGGTGTATAGTACCTTAACCTGCAGCTGAAAGTTTAAACAAACCAAGCCAAACGCACTCAAAGTCACAGTCCAATTGCATTTTCCAGCAATGTCCAACATTCAAAATTAACAAATTACACACGCCGATAAATTATGAACGTGCAGTAACTTGATAGAGATAATCAATCTCCCATTGGCACTGCGTTATGGACAATTTATAGAACAACCAAACTGATGCACAACCGTTCCAATTCCCGCCTAATTAATAACATCCAGCAAAATTTAAAATTGATTCAGGGGCAATCAAGACTGAAATTCGTGATTATTCGGTGATATATTGACATTAAAAATCGATGCCGTATCTTCCTGCAAGTGTATATGAGTTCACATAATCGTATCAACAAAAAATTGACTGGCACCCGGATTTCATTAATGATTTCAAATTATATTTTTCAAAGAAGATTATCATACATATTGGAGACATTATAATGTCGATATCTCGGGCCCAGCAATTAAAATTTTGAAAAACGAAGCATCGAGAGGCGGTCAACTTTAGCAGTCCCACTCCCACCCAATTAATAACATCCAGCAACATTCAGAATTGATTTAGGGGAAATAAAGACCGAAATTCGTGATTATTCGATGATAAATTGACATTAAAAACTGACGCCGTATAGGAGACGCGGAGAGCGGAGAGCCAGTCGATCTCGATGCTGAACCTGGTCAGAGTCCTGGACTTCGTAGCACGGGCCGTGGGCATCGTCTTCTGCTCTCCGTGGATCCTCAACCTTGCGATCACCCCGACGTTCCTTCTGGTTCACTCCCATCCACCGTGATTGGCGCCGTCCATTCAGCACTTTTACTTTGACCGGCCCAAAACTCATGCTTTGAATTGTAAGCCTCGTTCGCATTGTATGGCTGCGGATGTTTGCTGGTCTTGGCGGCTTTGCCCATTTTGGGGCATGCATTGTTCATTACGTTTCTTGATGCTACACTCGTGTCACATACATGATCGTTTACGTTCAATTTTTTCGTCTGTTCTTGGATTATCCCGTCGATGTGGTCGTCTTTTGTGTCCCTTAAATGAATTGAATGTTCGACTTAAAAAAAAAATTGACGCCGTATCTTCCTGCAAGTGTATATGAGTTCACATAATCGTATCAACAAAAAAATTGACTGGCACCCGGATTTCGCCAATGATTTCAAATTATATTTTTCAAAGAAGATCATCATACATATTAGAGACATTATAATGTCGATATCTCGGGCCCAGCAATTAAAATTTTGAAAAACGAAGCATTGAGAGCCGGTCAACTTTAGCAGTCCAGTTCGACGTCAGCAGTAAGGCTCAATTGAATTTTTCGGCCCGAACCGAGCCCTGTGGGCATAATTTCACGACATGCCAGCTACCTGGGCATGGTATAGAATCTCAGAAATATTCAGGCGAGTTCCGGCCCGAAGGCCCTGTTCAAACCGGCCCACGAAGTCAACACCCTCCTCATCTCACTTGGACACGTCTAAGGGTTAGCATCAGTCTAGGGTCAACCCTGGACCAACCTTGGATCGGTCCAACCTTGCCGGTCCTGGTCCGATTCCTAGGGAGACTGGGTCAGTCCTTGGTCCTAGAATTCCTGGACCAGTACTGTGCGGGTTGGTCCGTGGTCCTGAGACTTCCGGGTCAGTTCAACTCGAGCCAACCCTAACTATATATTTAATATAAGTTTTTTAAATAGCGAAAACATTAAAATAAACAGCGTCAACAACATTAAACATTTCTTTAGTGAGGAGTTAAAGTAATTTTATATTATTCTTTAATAACTTAGGTTTTTAATGTCTTTTACGGCATCAATAGTCATAATTTACAAAGGAGGAAAAGGATTTTGTGAAGAGTCTCCACGGCGTCCAAAAAGGCACCTTATGGCATCCTCCTCTAGTATTCGTTATCTTCTGTCTTATTTGTCCTCTTAGTCTTTAATTTGCTAAAATAAAAATAAAAAAACACAACTTCTCTGCTCGCCACTCGACACTCGCTTCGCTTGCTTTGGGTCACTCGTGCCGCTCGCCGCTTGATGCTCGCTTGGCTTGTTGCTCCTCACTCGATAGTCGATGCTCATTCTATTCGACACTCACCCCAGTTGACCCTCATCGCTTGCCTTTCTGAGCTAACTTTACTCATCATCGAACCCATTGGGCCGGTACGGTTCTCGGTTGCTCTATCAAGCAGTACAAAAAATGAAATAAAAAATAATTGGTTAGTCTTAGGTTGACCTTGAAACCAGACCGAACCCATTTGGTCAGTCCGATTTTCAATCGCTTTTTTAAAGAGTATAAAAAATGAAATAAAAAATTATTAGTTGGTCTCGGGTTAACCTTGGAACCTGACCGAACCTATTGTGTCGGTCCGGTCCTGAGTCCCAAGCTCCATAGGATTAGTTCTCGATCCTAAAAATTATTGGTGGTTGTGGACGGTGGATTGGTGGTGATCTGGAGGAAATCAGGAGGAAAATTGGCCATCGTATATTGCTTTGCTTCGCGCGTGTTCCTTTCTTTGCTCCAACTGCTTCGCTCCCCTCCTCCGTCTCACGTGCGTCTCAGCTTCCTGATCTTTTCCATGTTGACATGAAGCAAACATAGATAAGAATCTTAATTAATTTGTATCCACTTTCAATTCAAACTAGACATACAGCATTACATAACTAATCAGTGTCACGTATATGACTACATGCACAATTCTTGATCAATCGGTGGTTCCCTCATCTTTTCCATGTTGTTACTTTTCTCTTGGAGTAGCGCAAGAATTCCTATCCAGAAACAACTGAAAAATCCAGATATTTGGGCATAAATAAAGGCACCTCCAATTAATCTAGCCGCTTGACTCCCTAACCGCTCTATATCCCCATAACTTCTTGTAAATGAATCAACAATCAACATGAGAAACCATACTGCTAAAGTGATAATTAAGATCAATCATACTATTTGTGTTTGTCTTGTCATAGATATTTTGCAATTTCAATATTTTCCCTAAGTATCCCTTTTTTTTTTCCTAAAGTAATGTTAAAAGTCCTAAGCAAATAGGCAATAATTATTCAAAAGAGAAAAAAATGGTCACGCATCCACTAGGGACAAATGAGGTCACGCTTTTATGCATGTCGTGAATAATCGTTCATGTTCTATCAAAATTGCGTAGTCGATACTCTTCAATAGCTTCTCATGTTTTTCAAAGTAAAGACCAAACTTGAGAGGCCAGCCAACGGCCACACTTTCACGTTGGAGTGCAAGAGTCATTCTCAATTCCTAACCCTTGAATCATGAGAAAAAAGAAATTGTAATCATCAATTAAAAATATTTTCAAATTTTATATAAAAATATGACAAATTAGCTTCTCATTTCCCATATATTTATTCCACCGTCTAAAATACTTTTCCAAAGTCATTTCAAACTTAGCTTCCCCAATCTAAAATACTTTTCCAACGTCATTTCAAACTTGGCTTCCCAGACATTCTATATATATACCTCCTATACTAGAGAAACGATAAATCGGAAAAGGAAAATCTATATCTCTCGATCATGGACGCAACAGCATCTTTTTACCTCCTCCTGCCTTTCCTAGTCCTCCTCGCAAGTAAGCACATTGTTATCATAATCTATCTATTTTGAACTATTAAGTACATTGTCATCATAATCTATCTATTTTCAACTATTACAAATTTCTACATTAACATTACCTTCTTCCGAAATTAGAAAATAAGATCCTAAGTTTAATTTTTTGTTTTTTGGGATCCGGAAGTTAAAGTCCTGTGTTCAAATTTCCATCTTTGTTATGGAGATTCCCGCGCTGATAAACCCCAGGAGGAAACATAATTAATCCGCGTACATCAATTTTATGGCTTGCATGCATGCTTGCAGGAGGAGCCGGTGCAGCCACACTCAGCTTCACCAACAAGTGCCCCTACACAGTCTGGCCCGGGACGCTCACCGGCGGGGGTGGCGGGCAGCTATCCTCAACCGGGTTCGAGCTCGCCACGAGTGCAACCTTCTCAATCAATGACGTCCCGGACACGTGGACCAGCGGCCGGGTGTGGGGCCGAACGGGCTGCGCCACTGATTCCTCCGGCAAATTCGTATGCACCACCGCCGACTGTGGGTCTGGCCAGGTGAGCTGCAACGGTGCAGGGGCAATCCCGCCGGCCACCTTGGCGGAGTTTACTCTCGCTGCACCAGGCTCTGGCCAGAACGGCATCTACGACGTCAGCCTCGTGGACGGCTTCAACCTGCCCCTCTCTATAACCCCACAGGGCAGCGGCAGTGGGTGCACCACGACCAGCTGCGCAGCCAACGTCAACTCCGTGTGCCCGTCAGAGCTGGCGGTGAAGGGGTCGGACGGGAGCACCGTGGCGTGCAAGAGCGCGTGCCTGGCGTTAAACCAGCCGCAGTACTGCTGCACTGGGGCGTACGGGACGCCAGCGACGTGCCCGCCGACGAACTACTCGGAGATTTTCAAGGGCCAGTGCCCTCAAGCTTACAGCTACGCTTACGACGACACGAGCAGCACTTTTAGTTGCACGGGTGGGGCTAGTTACCTCATCACATTCTGTCCGTGATATATTCTCTCTTCTTCTGAACTCGAATGGACCATTTTCCTCTCCGAGGTGAAAATAAGAGGTCCATGGGTTGTCTCGGTTGGCCTCAAGCTATTTGTACCCTCGTCACTGGATTGAGGGATCATGCCAGTAGTTTCATTTTCCACTAGGAAAATTAAATGTAATCTGCCGAGAGAATAATGGATTATACAAAATAAACAATGTATTCGATAGAATATTTAAATATGAAATTACATTTTCATTTAAGAGCTTAAATTTTTAGAACAGTTGGCACTGATCCCATTAAATCTCACATGGAATCAGAGCTGGAACTCTTAAATTCAATTTTTTTTTTTTTTAGGTCTCATTTGCCTTCCCATTTAAATATGTCATCCGCTTAATATTATGGCAAAAAAAAATACCAAACTAAGCATGAGAGGGGATGATAGAATATTTAAATATTAAATAACGCCTTTATTTAATAGTTTAAGGTTTTAGAACAGTTGGCAGCGATTTCACCTCTATAATGTTATAGTAATTATTGTAAGAGGACGAAGCATATTCTTTGACTTAACTTCAATGCTTAATCATCGATTCGAATTGATTAGTAAGTGATTGATATGAGGACGAAGCATGTATTGAAAGTGAATCCAATTGTGTCTTTGAAATCACCATCATTCTTTGACTCCACTTTCATGCCTGCTTGTCAATTCCAATTGATTCAGGTGGGTCCGTAGAGGAAAGAGATTAAGAGATTCGAAAAATCATACTAAAGTTTAATCAGATTTCGAGATTTCCTTTTCCCTTTTTTCCCTTTGCTCCTAAGATAATCTTCTTCCCTAAGAGACAACTTTAGTTCTCATACCTAATATTTACTTAAGTACCATGATAGCTGTCAACATATAATTTTTTCCGTGTTTATCAAGAATCCCATATAAATTTGAAGAACCCAACAAAAAGATTTAGTTGCCCGTAATTGATTTGGCTGGAACCAGAAAAATTGATTCGGCTGGAACCAGAAAAAGGGCATACCATATATAATTCAACTCAAGCACTCTATATGTATTCCATCATCTAAGATACATTCGCAAGTCTTTTCAACTTAGCTTCCCTAGCGTCCTTCGTATATCACCTCGAATATAAGAGACAACGACAAGCCAGACAAATCTCAAGCTTTTGATCATGGACGCAAGATAATCTTATATTATCTACAGGCAAAATTCTATTTTGACTTTGATATGGTCTTGTAGTAAGAAGACAAATACTCACTACAACTTAGAATTTGAAGTCTTTTTATTTCCTAATTAGCAAAGCATGTATAGAACACCGAGATAAAAGATTACCCAAGTATGAAGCATGTACACTAACGACGGTGACATGATATTGTCATTTTTTTTTTCTTTTTTTTATGTGTGTGTCTGTAGTAGAGCACGTATGTCTAGAAGAGCCAGAGGAGATTGTAATGCTATAGTTTTTATGGATTGCAATTTCTGACAATAGAAATTTGGGGCTTCTTATTAGCCATTCCATGGTCGACCAAAGGCAAAATGTCAAAGTCCTTTGAGCTGGTTATTTTTCATTGGATGACCTATCATTTTCACATAAGTAAAGCGTCATCACCATTCTGCCAAAATTTAGTTTTTTTTTTTTTTTTCACAACTTCTATGACCTAGTCTGGGAAAGCATCTCTTTATGAACTCGTCAGTTTCCATATTAACGACCTACCGTCAATCAAATCAAAGGGAAAATTTTAATTTGTTTGCAATTTGACCCGAGATATCATCTAATATAAGTCAATGAAAATTCTAGAAATTTTTAGCATAAATAATAAGCGCATTCTATTGGTCTAGCCACTAGACTTCCTGATGGATTCTTATAAGCAAATTTAAAATTAACTAACAAAAGTCACAATTAAGATGAAACATTCTATGTATGTATATATGTCTCGCCGTAGATGTTGTGCAATTTTAATATGCCTAAGCCACCCTGCATATTTTAATTAATGTTAAGAGTTATGACGGAATAGTCACTTTTTTTTTTCCAAAAGGGGGAAAAATTACACATCAACAAGTTACAAATTAGGTCGCAATTCGACCAATAAAAAAAATTGATCGCATTGACACGCATGTTGTGATTGATGGTTCATGTATAGTCATAATTGCACAATCGGTCCTCATAAAAGACATCTCATATATCATATATATATATATATATATATATATGTATGTATGTATGTATGTATGTATATTTACGTAAGGACCAAACTTGAGAGACCCGCGAGAAGACTTTCTTTATCTTTTAGATTGATGAATGAGAAGTTTACAGCAGTATACATAGTCTTGGAATCACAAAATTAAAAGATAATAGTTATCGATTGAAAATATTTTTAGATTTATATATCATCTCCAAATTTATAATGACAAATATATGTGATTATGACAAATTATGAGTGAGCAGAAATCTCTTAAGAACTATATAAGTTTTGACAAATGGTGAGCACATCACAGCGGAAACATGGCGCTATAGCATTGCTATATCCTTTGACTCTTCTATGATCTAAGTGCTCTAATAACGAACGCAAAAATAAAAATAATAAGACAAATAAAGGACAATATCACGTCATTGTCATTAGCGTATATGCTTTATACTTGGGTCATTTTGATCTCGGTGTTTCATACCTACATTGTTGGCCTCGACTTTAGTAGCATAACTTCTTCCGGTTTTTAATCTAATCTCGTAGGAAGAGAAATCAATTAAGTTGGGGAAGACGAGAAATGTGAGGATAAAATTCCAAAATCTAGCTTCTTTTTTTTTTCTTTTTTGTTTCAATCACAGCTTCTACTGCCTAAGAAAGTACTTATGAATTCTTGAGTTTTAGTGTCAATATCTACCTCCAATCAGATCAAAGAGGCAAATGTATAATGTGCATGACTCTGAGATATACAAACAACCAAAAAATCTAAATATCTTGGGTAAAAATAACAGACACCTTCTATTGGTCTAGCCACTTGACTCCTAAATAGATTAATGTTCCCGTAACTTCTTCTAAATGAATCAACAATTAACATCGAAAACCTTACTGAAAAAGTGATGATTAAGATCAATCATACTACTTGTGTATGTCTTGCCATAGATGTTTTACAATTTCAACATATTGCTTAATTATCCCGGCTTTTGTTTTTTTATACCTAAAGTAATGTTAATATTTATAAACAAATAGGCATTAGTTTTGAAAAGGGAAAAAAAGGGTGACACATCAAGGGACAAATTAGGTCGTAGTTTCATACATGCCGTGATTAATGGTTGTGCAGTCACAATTGCGTTGTCGGCCTTCTTAAATGGCGTCTCATATCTTTTCCATAAAAAGTCCAAATTTGAGAGGCCGCCAAAAAATCTTTGGCCCGTCTTTCACGTGGACGAACTAGTCATTCTCCATTCCTAGGAGTATTCCTACCTCTTGAATCACAAAATCAAAAGATGGTAATCATCCACTGAAAACATTTTCACATTTCCCATGGGAACTATAGAAGTTTTGACAGAAGGTGAACACGACAAAGTATATTAAAAAGACAAGTAGTACTAGAGAGATAACTGCTACTTAGGTCTAGGCCAACGACACGACCGCGGAATTTGTCACCTCCATACCCTCCCAGGACCAGGAGCACTAATCTTCATTTCCACCGGGCGACCAGCATGATAGGAGTTTAGGATAAACGCAAGGAAATATGCTCGGTTGATTCCGACAGAATCCTCTTAAATCATTTCAAGGCCAAGCTCTCATCAGCGCGTGGATTAGCGAAGCATGTATGAAACGCCGAGATAAAAAAAATGATCCAAGTATAAAGCATGTACTGACATAACATTGTCCTTTTGTTTCGAAATAAAATTCTTGTATTTATTTTTAAAGCACGTATGTCATAGAAGAGCCAGAGGAGCTTGTAAAGCCATAGCTTTTATGGATAGCAATTTTTGTGGATAGGAAAGCACGTATGCTCTTACCTTCTTTTTTTTTTTATTACATAAATGATAAGACTCAATTGCACTCTGTGACATGTTTTAAGACTTCTGATGCATTTATCCCTAAAGTCCTAAAACATGTCACGAAAAATGCAATTGAATCTTAAATTTTTTTTTAAAATATAATGTAGTTCTAAAACTTATCAAGAAAGCGTTCCAATTTTAAAACTTTTACAAAGTGTAATGAAATCTTAAAACGAAGCATCAAGAGCCGGTCAACTTTAGCAGTCCAATTCCCACCTAATTAATAACATCCAGCAACATTCAGAATTGATTCAGGGGAAATAAAGACCGAAATTCGTGATTATTCGGTGATAAATTGACATTAAAAATTGACGCCGTATAGGAGACGCGGAGAGCAGAGAGCCAGTCGATCTCGATGCTGAACCTGGTCAGAGTCCTGGACTTCGTTGCACGGGCCGTGGCCATCGTCTTCTGCTCTCCGTGGATCCTCAACCTTGCGATCACCCCGACGTTCCTTCTGGTTCACTCCCATCCACCGTGATTGGCGCCGTCCATTCAGCATTTTACTTTGACCGGCCCAAAACCCACGCTTTGAATTGTAAGCCTCGTTCGCATTGTATGGCTGCGGATGTTTGCTGGTCTTGGCGGCGTTGCCCATTTTGGGGCATGCATTGTTCATTAACGTTTCTTGATGCTACACTCGTGTCACATACATGCTCGTTTACGTTCAATTTTGTCGTCTATTCTTGGATTATCCCGTCGATGTGGTCGTCTTTTGTGCCCCTTAAATGAATTGAATGTTCGACTTAAAAAAAAAAAAAAAATTGACGCCGTATCTTTCTGCAAGTGTATATGAGTTCACATAATCGTATCAACAAAAAATAGACTGGCACCCTGATTTCGGCCAATGACTTCAAATTATATTTTTCAAAGAAGATCATCATACATATTAGAGACATTATAATGTCGATATCTTGGGCCCAGCAATTAAAATTTTGAAAAACGAACCATCGAGAGCCGGTCAACTTTAGCAGTCCAGTTCGACGTCTGCAATAAGGCTCAATTGAATTTTTCGGCCCGAACCGAGCCCGATGAGCATAATTTCACGACATGCCAGCTACCTGGGCATGGTCTAGAATCTCAAAAATATTCAGGCGAGTTCCGGCCCGAAGGCCCTGTTTGGCCCGGCCCACGAAGTCAACACCCTCCTCATCTCACTTGGAGACATCTAGGGGTGAGCATCGGTCTAGGGTCAACCATGGACCGACCCTGGACCGGTCTAACCTTGCCGGTCCTGGTCTGATTCCTAGGGAGACTGGGTCAGTCCTTCGTCCTAGAATTCCTAGACCAGTACTGTGCGGGTCGGTCCTCGGTCCTGAGACTTCCGGGTCAGTTCAACCTGAACCAACTCTAACTATATATATATAATTTTTTTATATAGAGAAAACCTTAAAATAAACGGCGTCAACAACATTAAACATCTCTTTAGTGAGGAGTTCAAGTAATTTTATATTATTCTTTAATAACTTAGGTTTTTAATGTCTTTTATGGCATCAATAGTCATAATTTACAAATGAGGAAGATGTTTTTGTGAAGAGTCCTCACAGCGTCCAAAAATGCACTTTATGGCATCCTCCTCTAGTATTCGTTATCTTCTTTCTCCTCTTAGTCTTCAATTTGAAAAAAAAAAAAAAAAACCTTCCCCACTCACCACTCGACACTCGCCTTGCTCGCTTTGGGTCACTCATGCCGCTCACCGCTCGATGCTCGCTTGGCTTGTTGCTCCCCGCTCGATAGTCGATACTCATTCTGTTCGACGCTCACCCTAGTTGACCCTCACCGCTTGCCTTTCTTAGCTTACCTTACTCATCATCGAACCCATTGGGCCGGTACGGTTCTCAGTTGCTCTTTCAAGCAGTACAAAAATGAAATAAAAAATTATTGGTTTGTCTTAAGTTGACCTTAAAACCGGACTGAACCCATTGGGTCAGTTCGATTTTCAATCGCTTTTTTAAGGAGTACAAAAAATGAAATAAAAAATTATCAATTGGTCCCGGGTTGACCCTGGAACCGGACTGAACATATTGGGTTGGTCCGGTCCTCAGTCCCAAGCTCAATAGGGTTGGTTCTCAGTCCTAAAAATTGAGGACCAGCACTGTGCAGGTTGGTCCTAGGGTTAGGGGGTGGATCGGCCCAACCCGGACCATGCTCACCCCTAGACAGGCCGCCTTACAATTTCTCTCTCCTCTCTCTCCTCTCTGACATATTCATCTCCAGCTCGTGCCCTCGCTAGCCACCACTTCCCTCACCTTCAACCCTCGGCCACTACATCACCGTCCAACCTCCCTCCTCTCTCCGGCTACTGTAACTTCCAGCATCTCTGGTTTCCAGCTTCATTTTTCCCTCCACCATTCCGTCTGCCAATTGTCACTGTAACCGTTCACAGTACATAGTGCCTCACCTCCACAGTCATACTCCGTCTCTGCCCTCCGTCGCTACTGTTGGCGCCTTCGATTCTCAGTCACTCTCTCTTCACCGGTTCCAATTCTTGGTGTCGCCGCTTCAGAGGCCTCCTCTGTGACATCCCGAATTTCCAATTCTATTTTCAATAAATTGAAATGGGCATTTCATCTGTGCACATATAGTTCTTTTCCTTGAACTGATCACTCATGGGAAAACTAGTCTACTAGGTGAAGACGTTAAGAAATTCTAATGCATCGGACTTGAGAATTTGACCAGGAAACGACCTTTCGACCGAGTTAGTCTGCAAGGGTCATTACGGCACAGTTAAAAATCGGTTAGAGACCGGAGACAGGTCGACTCGACAGAGGTATGTGATCGAGTGTTGGTGATTCCACCAGATCGCACAATTCTTGTCGATCGGCACTAGACCGGCTTTTCTGTCGTTTGGGTACCCTGTGTCCGTGTTTGAAACCTTGAGATTATCCCGACAACCGAGAGTCGCCAATGTGTCAAAGATGTACATTGTGGCTTGATTTGATCAACCACAGGTCAAATGCACGAAAATTTCTAAAAGCTACCCGGTGGATCAGTACGCGCTAATATCGTGCCAGAGTGAAATTAACCGTGAAATTGAGATCGAATTCAGAAATTGGAAGTCATGGTATGTCACAAATCATTTTAGGATCATTAACTCATACTCGGAGGATTTTTCATGCAAACTGAGTTTTTCAGCAAATTAATCAAGGTATGGCTAATTTGGCTCGAGAAATTGGTAGGCCCGCTTTTGGTTGTACTTTTGAGATCTAAGATGGTTCTATGGTCAAGTGATTATGTGAATTGAAGTGTGGTGACATTTGATTAATTTTATGGACTTCAATTTGGTTCAATTAGAAGAGAATTGACGAATTGGATGTACAAGATTTTATGCCCCGGCGGAAAATGAAATTGAACCTATTGGAATAAGGTTGTGGGAGGTTGGAGTTAGTGGATTGTGACATCACAAGTGATGTCATGGTGTGGGGCAAGAGTGGCTAGGATCTTGACAAGTGGATGGTGAGGATTTACTCTTGGAAAGGTGACCCATCACCATCATCTTCCTCCTTGAATCAAGGGAACTTGTTGGTTTTTGAAAAGGAGAGGGAGAGAGAAGTGGCCGTGCGAGCAGCAGCCCTCCGTCTGCCCGTCCGCCGCTCGACGCCGCCAGCTCGCCCCTCGCCAGAGCCCGTCGCCGCCGCCGTCGGTCCGCGCGCACGCCGTCCCGTGCGCGAGCTGCTCCGCCCTCGTCCGCGCGCCGTCTCCGTCTTCTCGAGCTGCCAACCGTCGCCGGAGATCTCGCCTGGCCGCGTGAGCCACCGCCAAGCTGCCGCTCCTCTCCTCCGCCGCCCCCACGCCCGAACCGCCGCCGGACAGCCTCCTCCTAGCTTGGACAGCAACCAAGAGAAATGGCTATGGCAGCTAGGTTTTGGCCCATTTTGGCCGGCTTCCCGGCCCTGGAGTTTAGGTTCACCTTTGGAAAAGTCGATCCCCTCGTCGCGCTCGTCGTTTTGATCCGCTCGGCTCGCTAATCGGGTGAGTTTAGCTCACTAAACTTTGATTAGACGGTTAATTATACTTAGGGAGGTTTAGTTTATGTTATGTGTTATTAAGTGGTTAGTTTAAGTTATTTAAGAGTGGATTAGATTAAGGTGGTGTTTTAATTTAAAGTGTGTTTAATTAGGGTTAAGAATGTTTGTTTTATGTTAAGCCTTGATGTGACTTAAAGGAATTTATTTTTTATTTAAATAAATGTTTCGAAATTATTGGATTATTTAATAATATATTATATTATTAAAATTATTAAAATATTATTATTTAATTAATTTTCGGAATAAATTTAATTATTTAATAAATTCCAAAAAATTTTCGGGACCCTAAATTCTCGAATTTTGTGCTGATCGCTGCTGTGTATTCGGATTTTGAAATTGATGGTTGGATATTGCAAATTGAGCGTGGATTGTGAAATATATGGATATTATTATTTAATTAATTTTCGAAATAAATTTAATTATTTATTAAATTCCGAACATTACTTCGGGACCCTAAATTCTTAGAATTTCATGCTGATCGCTGCTGTGTATTTAGATTTTGAATTCGATGAGTGGATATTGCAAATTGAGTGTCGATTGTGAAAAAAAGATGTGGAATTTATTCAGAAAATCTCAGGTGTCGGGTTTGGCACCGAAATTGGATATTTAAGGTTTACTATTGCAATTGGAGTATTTGAGTGAAATGTAAATTGTCCGGAGGTCAGTTTTGAATTGTCGTGTGTCGGTTGAAAGACTCGGTCGCGAGAGGCTAAGCCAACTGGACCTGTATTCCTTTAGAATCGCCGTCAACTTAGTGATGAGACTCGGGTCACAGTAGAGGCCAGGCCAACTGGACCTGATTCTAAACTTAGTGACGAGGCTCGGGTCGCAGTAGAGGCTAGGCCAACTGGACCTATGCTCCTTCGGGAATGCCGTCGACGTAGTGACGAAGCCGCGCTCCAAGGGGGGGAGGCGATGCCTGGCATTAATGTCAGTAGATAGCCGAACTGCGAGTAGGCTATGCCCTTGTGTGGCAGTGAATAATAATTGGATCGTATGCTGAGTGTTATTAACAGGTCGGATTATGGGACGGAATCGCGTGGCATGGTATGGGACGTGTCATAACGATTTGGTCTTATAATCCGGGCTCCTGTGATCGTTTGAAATGAAAGTGTTGGCGTTCCAATTGTTTGAATTCTTATTACTACCTGAGTTTGTGTTATACAAATTGTGCTAACCTGCAGGAAGGAATTAAGACGAGGTAAGTCTTCTGTGTGATGTGGCTAGGCCACCCGGGGTGTATTTTCTTTCTAATAGGAGTTTAGGGGGTTGAACTTGCTGAGACAATGTCTCACCCCGTTGTGGGCCAAAATTTCAGGTCCCTAGATGGTGGTCGTGGAGGACCCGAAGCCCTAAGTCTGGAAAGGTGGAAACTGAAGGATTGGTGAACGTGTCCTGCTAGTGGTCTTAGGATGGTTCCCCTTTTTGTAGAGCCGGTCTATTTTGTAGACAGCCCAGTGTTGTATTTAAACCTATGTGTTTATAAATGAGTGTTTGGTATTGTGATTGATTGCCTGCTTTTCTATCCCAAGTTAAATGTTGTCAAGAGATTTGTTTCGCTTCCGCACGTGTAATAAAAAGAACGGGTCGGCGACGTATCCTGGGATGTCGCATATTTGATCGACCGTAGTGGGATGTGCGCGCGCTCGGGGTTCGGGGCATGACATCCTCCTTCTGATCCACTCGTCAATCACGTCCAATCACTGCCCTTACTCGAGGTTAAACTCTCGTACTCTCTTTTCATGAGGTAGAGACCAAGAGCCTTCGCCTCTGCCGGAGTGAAAACTGGTTGCGTCCGAGGCTATCTCGATGACCTCAAGCGTGCTGCGTTGCCTTTACATTGATATGGCCGTGACTGGTTCCCTGTTTCTTTTGCATCTAGTCTCTCATTCGAATGTTTTCTGCGTGTCTGATTGTTTTCCTCAAACTGTTTTAGGATGATGTTTATTGCGGTAAATAAACTTCGTAGTCATTTTTCAGTATACTGAGGCTCGTGTAGAAGTATTTTCGAATTTGGAAGTCTTGTATTCCCCTCCATGTTGAAACCGAGAGCCTTCAAGATTGCTCCTTTGATTACCTTCGTCAATGCAGGTCTGCTGTCCCCAGTTTTGATCTCTGGACGCTTCCATCTTTTTGCTGGGGTACACTTCGACCGTTGACTTCATTGCTAAATTTATGTTTGGTCTCGAGTGATTCATGTTATCCCCTCTTCGCTCGTGCCGATTGCATACATGAGTTGATTTTTGGAAGGCCATTAAGCGTGAGATATTGCTGGTAAATTGAGTCCGTGATTTGAGGTGTTTGCTACTTATCACGTTAACATGAAGGTCAGAATCAGTTCTGCTTTGAATGAGGATCGTTTGGCTTTGCTCTTGTTTCTTCACGTCTAATGGTTCACCTAGTGTGATCGTTCTTCCAGTTAATTTAAGTCGATTAATGTTTGGTAGACTCGGAACTCTTTTCAAGATTTAAGAGAAAAAATAAGTAATATACGATTATCTCATTCTTAATCTAGATTGGTATAACTCCAAAAATACATATCATTTATCCAATAATAAATATGTATAAACATTTTTACACAGATGATTGAAATGCCAATATTTGATAGAGGTAGAAGAATATATAGCGGACTATGATCTTATTGAGTGACTCTAGATTCTCAAACCCGGTCTTCGGTCGATTAACTTCAATCAACACTGAAGATTAAGTATAGAACCAACCCATATACCTCGTTATTAAACAGACTTAGTCCATTCCCAATGAATTAAAAATTCCACTCCCAACTATCCTTTGAATTGGCCCATTACGGCTGCTAAATCTCAATTATTAAATCATTAGCAAACAAAATATCATTTAATACTTCTCTATCCTTTGAAATGGAAGTACTTCGGGTGCGTCCAAAACTGTCACTGCCCACTAGATTACACAAAACTTTAAGGACGATTTTATATACTATTTTTTGAAAGAACATAGCTTCAACGTTCTCAAGTATTTTAGTTGTTTATATCACCCACCAATCCTATTCTTGTCATAGCTAATACTAGAGCAAGAGCAAGACTGAGAATAAACCTCGCTAAAGTTGGAATTTATTATGTGCATAATGAAAGTGAATTCAAAATTAATAATGCATTGGGAAAATTACCAATTCCATCATAAACTTATTGTACGGATGTCAATTTAGTTATAAACTTTTCAATTTTGCCAATGTAGTCCTAAATCATTACACAAAATCTTAGTGTAATCCTTCTAGCCAATTGCCACTGAAAATTATTGATGTGGCGCAAGTAAAATTGTTCATCAGAACAGTCGGCAATGATTAGATGTTACGTCAACAATTTCTAGTACCAATAGGTTATAAGGACAATATTAAAATTTTGTGCACAAGTTTAGCACTACATTAATAAAATTGAAAAGTTTATGATTTAATTGGCATTTGTATAATAGATTTAGATCTGATTGGATAATTATTCCCTCCTTCTAGAACAATAGTTCAGCCAATAGTTCTAGTGGCCTCAAAATTCAACAAGTGCATATTGGCACCCAGCAATTTGGGATTTCTGAACTTGAAAATTTTGCTGATTAATTACTACGCTTGATAATTAAAAAAAAATGTGAAAATTCAGTACTCTGAACGTGAAATAAGCTAAAACCCAGTAATCATTAATCAAATTTACCAATCCAAAGATAGCTTACTATGTCCATCACATATATATTTCCTTTCCTTCTTTCTCGAATTTTTAAGTATTACTTTTATAGCAATATTAACCTGCTAAAAAAGTTGGTCAATTTCTTGTGAAATTTTCTTTTCTTGAATGATACCGCATGGCCCTTTTGGCTTTTGTGATTCTATCATTTTATTATTTTTACTATAAATATCATCATCATCGTCATCATCATCATTATTCCTTCTCGGTCCTTCGTTTCCAGAACATGAATTTCTGCAGATTTCCCTGGCTTCCTCTTTCCTTAACTTTACTCTCTCCCTCCATTATTTCCTTAACACACAAGCTTTGGTCTGGTCTTCTTCCGTTACTATTCACGACCAAGCTGCTTAACCTAAAAGCTCAACAGTCACCATTGATGTCCATCCTTCGCCTAAAGCAACAAAAGCCCGTGAGCATTTTGCCCAAGAATGACATTAACGAGCTTCATACAGAGGGCTAAACATGTCTTGCTCCACCAATGATCAACTCCAGTCACCACGTCAATCCATACAAACATCCACCGCCACCACACATGCACCCAACCAGAGTACTCGCGCCCCGGCGGCCGCCCGGGGCATTCAGTTTCTAGGAGAAGCCTCTCGAATAAATATGCTATCTCGATCAAGCATTTTTGGGTGGGGGTGTGCATTCAATTTCTAGGAGAAGCCTCTCGAATAAATATGCTATCTCGATCAAGCATTTTCACGAACACTCGGTGATCGCTTCAAACACAGAGTACAGAAAAAATTAGCTTCTCATTTCCCATATATTTATTCCACCGTCTAAAATACTTTTCCAAAGGCATTTCAAACTTAGCTTCCCCGGTCTAAAGTACTTTTCCAACATCATTTCAAACTTGGCTTCCCCGGCATTCTATATATATACCTCCTATACTAGAGAAACGATAAATCGGAAAAGGAAAATCTATATCTCTCGATCATGGACGCAACAGCATCTTTTTACCTCCTCCTGCCTTTCCTAGTCCTCCTCGCAAGTAAGCACATTGTTATCATAATCTATCTATTTTGAACTATTAAGTACATTGTCATCATAATCTATCTATTTTCAACTATTACAAATTTCTACATTAACATTACCTTCTTCCGAAATTAGAAAATAAGATCCTAAGTTTAATTTTTTGTTTTTTGGGATCCGGAAGTTAAAGTCTTGTGTTCAAATTTCCATCTTTGTTATGGAGATTCCCGCGCTGATAAACCCCAGGAGGAAACATATTAATCCACGTACATCAATTTTATGGTTTGCATGCATGCTTGCAGGAGGAGCCGGTGCAGCCACACTCAGCTTCACCAACAAGTGCCCCTACACAGTCTGGCCCGGGACGCTCACCGGCGGGGGTGGCGGGCAGCTATCCTCAACCGGGTTCGAGCTCGCCACGAGTGCAACCTTCTCAATCAATGACGTCCCGGACACGTGGACCAGCGGCCGGGTGTGGGGCCGAACGGGCTGCGCCACTGATGCCTCCGGCAAATTCGTATGCACCACCGCCGACTGTGGGTCTGGCCAGGTGAGCTGCAACGGTGCAGGGGCAATCCCGCCGGCCACCTTGGCGGAGTTTACTCTCGCTGCACCAGGCTCTGGCCAGAACGGCATCTACGACGTCAGCCTCGTGGACGGCTTCAACCTGCCCCTCTCTATAACCCCACAGGGCAGCGGCAGTGGGTGCACCACGACCAGCTGCGCAGCCAACGTCAACTCCGTGTGCCCGTCAGAGCTGGCGGTGAAGGGGTCGGACGGGAGCACCGTGGCGTGCAAGAGCGCGTGCCTGGCGTTAAACCAGCCGCAGTACTGCTGCACTGGGGCGTACGGGACGCCAGCGACGTGCCCGCCGACGAACTACTCGGAGATTTTCAAGGGCCAGTGCCCTCAAGCTTACAGCTACGCTTACGACGACACGAGCAGCACTTTTAGTTGCACGGGTGGGGCTAGTTACCTCATCACATTCTGTCCGTGATATATTCTCTCTTCTTCTGAACTTGAATGGACCATTTTCCTCTCCGAGGTGAAAATAAGAGGTCCATGGGTTGTCTCGGTTGGCCTCAAGCTATTTGTACCCTCGTCACTGGATTGAGGGATCATGCCAGTAGTTTCATTTTCCACTAGGAAAATTAAATGTAATCTGCCGAGAGAATAATGGATTATACAAAATAAACAATGTATTCGATAGAATATTTAAATATGAAATCACATTTTCATTTGAGAGCTTAAACTGAATCCAATTGTGTCTTTGGAATTACCATCATTCTTTGACTCCACTTTGATGCCTGCTTGTCAATTCGAATTGATTCAGGTGGGTCCATAGAAGAAAGAGATTCAAAAAATCATACTAATGTTTAATCATATTTCGGGATTTCTTTTTCCCTTTATTTCCTTTGCTCCTAAGAGAATCTTCTTCCCTAAGAGACAACTTTAGTTCTCATACCTAATATTTACTTAAGTACCATGGCTGTCAACATATAATTTTTTCTGTGTTTATCAAGAATACCATATAAATTTGAAGAATTCAACAAAAAGATTTAATTGCCTGTAATTGATTCGGCTGAAACGAGAAAAAAGGGCATACCATATATAATTCAACTCTAGCACTCTATATATATTCCATCATCTAAGATACATTCCCAAGTCTTTTCAACTTAGCTTCCCCAGTGTCCTTCGTATATCACCTCGAATATCAGAGACAACGACGAGCAAGACAAATCTCAAGCTTTTGATCGTGGACGCAAGATAATCTTATATTATCTACAGGCAAAATTCTATTTTGACTTTGATATGTTCTTTTAGTAACAAGACAAGTGCTCACTACAACTTAGAATTTGAAGTCTTTTTTATTTCCTAATTAGCAAAGCATGTATAGAACACCGAGATAAAAGATTATCCAAGTACGAAGCATGTACACTAACGACGGTGACATGATATTGTCCTTTTTTTTCTTTTTCTTTTTTGTGTCTGTTGTAGAGCACGTATGTCTAGAAGAGCCAGAGGAGATTGTAATGCCATAGTTTTTATGGATTGCAATTTCTGGGGATAGAAATTTGGGGCTTCTTATTAGCCACTCCATGGTCGACCAAAGGCAAAATGTCAAAGTCCTTTAAGCTCACTATTTTCCATTGGATGACCTATCATTTTCACATAAGTAGAGCGTCATCGCCATTCTGCCAAAATTTAGTTTTTTTTTTCACAACTTCTAAGACCTAGTCTAAGAAAGCAATTGTTTATGAACTCGTCAGTTTCAATATTAACGACCTACTGTCAATCAGATCAAAGGGAAAATTTTAATTTGTTTGTAATTTGACTCGAGATATCACCTAATACAAGCCAGCGAAAAGTTTAGACATTTTGACCATAAATAATAGGCGCATTCTATTGGTCTAGCCACTAGACTTCCTGATGGATTCTTAAAAGCGAATTTAAAATTAACATGTAATATACTAACAAAGTCACAATTAAGATGCAACGTTCTCTGTATGGATATATGTCTTGCCGTAGATGTTGTGCAATTTTAATATGCCTAAGCCACCCTGCATTTTTTAATTAATGTTAAGAGTTATAAGGGAATAGTCACTTTTTTTTTTTTTTGCAAAAGGGGGAAAAAATTTAACAAATCAACAAGTTACGAATTAGGTCGCAATTTGACCAATCAAAAAACAAATTTGATTGCATTGACACACATGTTGTGATTGATGGTTCATGTATAGTCATAATTGCACAATCGGTCCTCATAAAAGACATCTCATATACATAAATATATATATATATATATATATTTTTACGTAAGGACCAAACTTGAGAGACCTGTGCGAGAAGACTTTCTTTATCTTTTAGATTGATGAATGAGAAGTTTGCGACAGTATACATAGTCTTGGAATCACAAAATTAAAAGATAATAGTTATCGATTGAAAATATTTTTAGATTTATATATCATCTCCAAATTTATAATGACAAATATATGTGATTATGACAAATTATGAGTGAGCATAAATCTCTTAAGAACTATATAAGTTCCGACAAATGGTGAGCACATCACGGCGGAAACATGGCGCTATGGCGTTACTATCTCCTTTGACTCTTCTATGATCTACGTGCTCTAATAACGAACACAAAACTAAAAATTATAAGACAAATAAAGGACAGTATCTCGTCATTGTCATTAGCGTATATGCTTTATACTTGGGTCATTTTGATCTCGGTGTTTCATACCTACGTTGTTGGCCTCGACCTTAGTAGCATAACTTATTCCGGTTTTTAATCTAATCTCGTAGGAAGAGAAATCAATTAAGGTGGGGAAGACGAGAAATGTGAGGATAAAATTCCAAAATCTAGCATTTTTTTTTTTGTTTCAATCACAGCTTCTACTGCCTAAGAAAGTATTTATGAATTCTTGAGTTTTAGTGTCAATGATCTACCTCTAATCAGATCAAAGAGGCAAATGTATTATGAGCACGACTCGAGATATCACCCAATACAAACAACCAAAAAATCTAAATATTTTGGGTAAAAATAACAGGCACCTTCTATTGGTCTAGGCGCTTGACTCCTAAATAGATCAACGTTCCCGTAACTTCTTATAAATGAATCAACAATCAACATGGGAAACCTTATTGATAAAGTGATGATTCAGATCAATCATACTATTTGTGTATGTCTTTGCTATAGACGTTTTACAATTTCAACATATTGCTTAATTCTTCCGGCTTTTTTTTTTTTTATATACCTAAAATAACGTTAAAATTTATAAGCAAATAGGCATTAGTTTTCAAAAGGGAAAAAATTGGCCGCACATCAAGGGACAAATTAGGTCGCATTCTCATACATGCCGTGATTAATGGTTTTGCAGTCACAATTGCGTAGCCGGCCTACTTATATGGCAACTCATATTTTTTCCATAAGAAGTCCAAATTTGAGAGGCCACCAAAAAAATCTTTTGCCCGTCTTTCACGTGGAAGAAAAAGACTCATTCTCCATTCCTAGGAATATTCCTACCCCTTGAATCACAAAACAAAAGATGGTAATCATCCACTGAAAACATTTTCAGATTTTATATAGCATTACCGTTCATATGCAATCATGATTTCATAGTTGGTCCTCGTCATCTCTTATTTTTTTCCACGTAAGAACCAAACTCGAGGGATCCACAAGAAGACTTTTGCCCATCTTGTAAATTGATGACTAAGAAGTTTCTAGCAGTATACGTCGTAATTAGGGGTGAGCATGGTCCGGGTTAGGCCGGCCCATCCCCTAACCCTAGAACCAATGCGGCCGCCTAACCCTAGAACCAATCCGCGCAGTGCTGGTCCTCAATTTTTAGGACCGAGGACCGACCCTATTGAGCTTGGGACTGAAGACCGGACCGACCCAGTGAGTTCGGTTCGGTTTTAGGGTCAACTCGGGACCATCGATAATTTATTTGTTTCATTTTTTGTACTCTCTAAAAAGGCAACCGAGAACCGGACCGACCCAATGGATTTGATCCTGTTCCAAGGTCAACCCGGGACTAATCGATAATTTTTTCTTTTATTTTTTATACTCCCTAAAAATGCGAGCGAGGATCGGACTGACCCTATGGGTTCAATGACGAGCAAGGTCAGCTAAGAGAGGTGAGCGATGAGTGTCAAGTGGGGTGAGCGTTGAGTATCGAGCGTCGAGTAGGAAGCAACAAGCCAGGCAAGCATCAAATGGCGAGCGGCACAAGTGACTCAAAGCGAGTGAGGTGAGTGTCGAGTGGCGAGCGGAGAAATTGTTTCTTTCGATTTTGGCAAATTAAAAACTAAGAGGACAAATAAGACAAAAAAGAACGAGTACTAGAAGAGGATGCCATCAAGAGCTATTTATGCCCTTTTGAACGCCGTGAGGACTCCTCACAAAAACATTTTCCTTATTTGTAAATTATGGCTATTGACGTGTAAAAGACATTAAAAGATCTAAGTTATTAAAAAATAGTGTAAAATTACTTAAACTCCTCACTAAGGAGGTATTTAATTGTGTTGACGACATTTATTTTAGGGTTTTCTCTATATAAAAAAATTATAAATAATATATTATATATATAAATATAGAATTAGGGTTGGTCCGGGTTGGATCAACCCTAAACTCTCAGGACCAAGGACCAACCTGCACAGTGCTGGTCCATGAATCCCAAAACCAAGGACCGACCCGGTCTTCCTGGGAACCGAACCAGGATCGACAGGTTTGGGCCGGTCCAAGGTTGGTCCAGGGTTGACCCTAGACCAATGCTCACCCCTAGTCGTAATTATCAATTAAAGTAATTTTAGATTTTATATATCATCTCCGAGTTTATAATGACAAATTATCTGTGCTTATGACAAATTACGAACGAACATAATTCTCTTAGGAACTACAGAAGCTCCAACAAACGGTGAACGCATTGTGGTAAATATATGGCAATAAGAAATTGCCTTTGATTAAAATTAGCCAATAATATTACCCATTTTCACGCATTTTTTTGCTCTACTTCCAAAGGAACAACATCTGCATTTGTCATTTATTTCTCTTTTCCAGATGTTATTAACGGTCCGTTCGTTTCGCGGAAAATAAGCCATTTCCGGAAAATATTTTCCCATAAGTCATTTTTCAGGAAAATGACAATATTTTCTAGTGTTCGGTTAAAACCTGAAAATGTTTGGGAAAATATTTTCCGGTGTTCAGTAAGGAAAATATTTTCCGCTTACCAGATTGGCGAGCACGAGCGTCAAGCTCGAGGCTTGCCAGATCGACGAGCGCGAGCTTGAGATTGACGACCTTGAGGTTCACCTGGTGACGGCCGATGACTAGCTAAGAAAGAAGAAGATGGGAAATAAAGAAAAGAAAAGGAAAAAGAAAAGAAAAAGAAAAGAAAAAGAAAAGAAGAAAAAGAAAAAAAAGAAAGAAAGAAAAAAGAAATAGAAAAGAAATAGAATATTAAGAATAATTTAAATAAGAAAAGAAAAATACAATTTAAAAATAATTCGAATAAAAAAAGAAAAGAAGAAGAAGAAAGGGGAGAAGGAAGTGAGGATTTGTAGATGTGTGAGATAAGAGAGATCAAATGAGGAAAATGTTTTCCACTTTTGAAAAGTGGAAAACATTTTCCCTTAGGAATTCATTTTCCATGAAACGAACGCCAGAAAATCCGGAAAACATTTTCCCGGAAAATATTTTCCGCGAAACTTTTGTATTAGACTCCGCTGGGAGTCCATATACTTCGCACAATAAGGCTTGACTTGTTTTGTTTATGTAGTTATGTTATTTACCAAAAATGGGGGGAGAAAATTTTTTTATCTTCAGTAAATAGGTATTCATCATTCTTTTATTCCTTTCTAAACATTCGTTGCCCATTATCACATCAAAAGTTATTATCAATGTGAGAAAATTACATTCCCATTCTTCAGTCACATTGTATAATGACACTAGCATTGTAGCACATGCAATTGCAGGTTACTTGGAATAGCATCTATTGTGACCTTCCTCGAGAAAAGCTATAATTTTTTTAGTAAGCACATATGGTTACTATTGAAAAAGATGGTGAATTGCTTAGGGCAGGCTCTCCCAAGCCTGTACTAATTGCAACTTGGAATTCTTCTTTAATGCCACCATTCATGGGATTCTTTTTAGAGTAAACATAATTAGTTGGATGAAACTAATTGCTTACATTGAAGTAAGCATTGAGACCAAGATAATGAAATTGAACATTGTAGGTAATCAAATCTAAATTACTATATGATTTTGAACTCACTAAATCAAGATAATGAAATCAATACTTCAAAGCAAAATAGTGCTAAAGTAAAGACGATTAAAGTAAAGTACGAGAAAATAAATTTTGTAAGATGTCAAGTAAAGAATATACATGACCTTATTATTAAGCCTTGGAACATGAGCCACCATAAGCTAAAGATGCCACAATCATAAAGAGACTGAAAGAGACCTATTTACTGAAAGGATTCTTGTTTTATTACCATCCTAAAACTCAGTAAACTAAAGACGCCCACTATCATTTGCAGACATAAGTATTTATGCAAAGGCAATTACACTAAACAATATTAAAATGACCTGAAATGGATCCTTTGCCTATGCACCAACATGAACTACCAACTTATATGCTAAATCACAGCAACCTCTTCCAAGATCAAAGCCTAAATCGAAACCACCAGCAACGGTCAAAACATGTAACCCCTAATTCACCTATTCAATTAAAATTCAATCCAACTGAAAGCCTAAGGAATGAAACAAATGCCAATGTATTTCCATAAATCATGAAACTCAACCTCGAAATATCTCCATCAATGCCCTTAAATTTCCTGTCTAAACGGACACCCTCAATAAATTCCAGCATGCATTGACTGCGCTTATCATGATAAATGACCTCTAAACATGCTCGCAAGGCTTTGAGGTGAATAATACGTTAACCCCTGATCACTGGTAGATGAAAGTATAAACAAACCAAGCCAAACGCACTCAAAGTCACAGTTGAATTGCATTTTCCAGCAATGAACTGTGAACGCACGGTAACTTGATAGAGATAATCAATCTCACATTGGCACTGCGTTATGGACAATTTATAGAACAACCGAACTGAGGCACAACCGTTCCAATTCCCACCTAATTAATAACATCCAGCAACATTCAGAATTGATTCTGGGGCAATCGTCAACTTTAGCAGTCCAGTTTGACGTCTGCAGTAAGGCCCAATTGAATTTTTGGCCCGGTAAGCATAATTTCACGACATGCCAACTACCTGGTCCTGGTATAGAATCTCATAAATATTCAGGCGTCTTCGGGCCCGCAGGCCCAGTTCGGCCCGGCCCACGAAGTCAACACCCTCCTCATCTCACTTGGACATCTCGCCTTAGAATCTCTCTCCTCTCTCTCCTCTCTGACATAGTCATCTCCGGCTCGTCCCCTCGCCAGCCACCACTTCCCTCACCTTGAACCTCCGGCCACTGCATCACTGTCCAACCTCCCTCCACTCTCCGGCTACTGTAAGTTCCACCACCGTTGTTTTCCATGTCCATTTTTTTCTCCTCCATTCTGTCTGCCGGTTGTCGCTGTAACCGGTCATGGTACATCAAGCCTCACCTCAACAAACATACTCCGTTCGTCTCTCTTCTGAATCGCTCCTGTCACCACCTTCGATTCTCTCTCTCTCTCTCTCTCTCTCTCTTCACCAATTCCAATTCTCGGCGTTGCCGCTTCATAGGCTTCCTCCTTCCGATCCATTCGTCAGTCACATCCGGTCACTGCTCTTACTCAAGGTAAACTCTCGTACTCTGTTTTCGCAGGGTGGAGACCGAGAGGATTCACCTCCGCCGAAGTGAAAACCAGTTGCCTCCGTCTCGATGACCTCAAAGGTGATGCGTTGCCTACTTTGATCTGGCCGTTCCTCTTTTTCCGTATCTCTTTTCCATCTAGCCTCTCAATCGAATGCCTTCTATGTGTCTAACTGATTATTTTCCTCAACTATTCTAGTTATGGTATTTTCGAATTTTGAAGTATTGTATTCCCCTCCATGTTGGAACCGAGAGCCTTCAAGAGTGTTAATCTGATTGCATTCGACAATACTGGTCTGGTATCCTTAGTTTTGATCTCTGCACGCTTCCTTTCTATCAATGGTGCACACTTCGACTATTGACTTCGTTGCTAAATTTAACTTTTGGTCTCTAAAGCGATTCATGTTATGCACTCTCTGCTCATACCGATTGCATACATTTGTGTCAATTTTAGGAAGTCCGTTGAGCATGTGATATCGATGGTGAATGAATATGTGATATTGATTCATGTTAGGACCAGTTTTGCTTTGAATGAGGATTGTTTGGCCTTGTTCGTGTCTTCATGTCTAATGGTTTACCTCGTGTGATGGTTCTTCCGGTTAGATTAGTACAAGATTCAGAACTCTTTTCAAGATTTAAGAAAAAAAGAAGTTATATACAATTATCTCATTCTCAATCAAGATCAGTATAACTTCAAACATGCATATCATTTATCCAATACTATGTATGTATAAACATTTTTAAATAGACGATTTGAATGTCAATATTTAATAGAGGTAGAAAAATTTATAGTGGACAATGATCTTTTCTTACTGAGTGACTCTAGATTCTTAGACCTGGTCTTCATTCGATTAACTTTAATCAAATTTGGTGATTAAGTATAGAACCAAACCATATACCTCATTATTAAAGAGACTTAGTCCATTCCCAATGAATTAAAAACTCCACTCCCCACTGTCCTTTGGATTGGACATTTGTGCTAATTGGCGTTGGAGTCAGGTTTTTGATCGGCATTGTGTTAGGGAACTTGATCATTGATGAGAATAATAGGTGGTTCTTGCACTACTCCAAGAGAATGGCAAAAAGATGGAAGAGATAGAGAAGGCAATGAACAATAAGGAGTTGTACATGCAGTCATATACTCTTATAATACTGATCAACAATGTAGTTTTTTCTGTATTTAGTTTGTACTAGAAAGGAAAAAAAAAATAGAGCATACAATATTCCTCTTATTATAGTATATTTCGTTCGAATATAATAGGAAGAACAAGAGCGAGTCGTGCATGCACTCCGTGAAGACTCAAGATCGAGGCCGAACAATCCTCATTCAAAGTAGAACTGATTCTGACCTTCATGTTAACGTGATAAGCAGCGAACACCTCAAACCACGGATTCAATTTATCTTCAATATCACACGCTTAATGGCCTTCCTAAAATTGTCACGAATGTATGCAATCGGTATGAGCAAAGAGTGTATAACGTGAATCACTCGAGACCAAACTCAAATTTAGCAATGAAATCAATAGTTGAAGTATACACCAGCAACCGGTTTTCAGTCCAGCGGAGGCGAGGGGTCTCAGTCTTTGCCTCACGAAAACAGAGTGCGAGAGTTTACCTTGAGTAAGGGCAGTGACTGGACGTGATTGACGAGTGGATCGGAAGGGGTAGGCCTCTGAAGCGGAGACGCTGAAAATTGAAACCAGTGAAGAGAGAGGGAAAAAGAATTAAAGGCAGTGGCAGTAGTGACAGAGAACAGAGATGAACGGAGTATGATTATGGAGGCCTCTGAAGTGGCAACGCCGAGAATCGAAACCACTGAAGAGAGAGTGAATGAGAGTGTAAGGCAGTGATAGTAATGACCGAGAACAAAGATGGAGTATGATTGCTGATGTACCGTGACCGGTTACAAGTTATGACAACAATTGGCAGAGAAAATGGAGGAGGAAAAGATGAAGATAGAAACCAGCGAGCTGGAGAGTGGAGGTAGGTTGGACGGTGATGTAGTGGCCGGAGGTTGAAGGTGAGGGATGTGGTGGCCGGCGAGGGGAGGAGCTGGAGATGAGAGAGGAGAGAGAAATTCCAAGGCGAGGTGTCCAAGTGAGATGAGGAGGGTGTTGACTTCCTGGGCCGGCCCGAACCGGGCCTTCGGGCCTGAACTTGCCTGAATATTTGTTTGATTCTATACCAAGCCCAGGTGGTTGGCGTACTGTGAAATTATGCTACTGGGCTCGGCTCCGACCGAAAAGTCAATTGGACCTTACCGCGAGAGTCAAACTGGACTGCTAAAGTTGACCGGCTCTCGATCCTCCGTTTTTCAAAATTTTAATTGTTGGGCCCGATATATCGATATCATAATTTATGTATATTAATCTTCTTCGAAAAATGTAATTTGAAATCATTGGCGAAAATCGGGTGCTGGTCAATTTGTTGTTGATTTGATCATTTGAACTCATTTACACTTACACAAAGATGCGGCATCAATTTTCATGTCAATTTATCACCAAATAATCACCAATTTTGGTCATGAATGCCACTGAATCAATTATGAATGTTGCTGGATGTTATTAATTAGGCGTGAATTGAAATGGTTTCGGCTTTACTTCGGTGTTTCTCTCGATTGTCCATAACCTAGTGCCATTGTGAGATAGAATATTATCAAGTTACCACACGTTCACAGTTCATTGGCTGTATGTTGCTGGAGGCTGCAATTTGAGTGTGGCTTCGGAGCATTTGGCTTAATTTGTTTGTCCTTTCATTTTCCCGTTATCAGGACTCAACATATTATTAATTCCATAGCCTTTCGAGTGTGTTTAAAGGTCATTTGTCATGACAATTTCAAGCAACGAATGCTGGAAATTATTGAGGGTCTCGGTTTAGGCATGAAACTGATGGGCATTGATGGAGATAATTCGAGGTTGAATCTCACGATTCATATCAATGCATTGGCATGCGATACATTTCTAAGGCTTTTGCTTGGATTGAATTCCATTTGAATGGGTGAATTGTGGGTTTACATGTGTTGAACGTTGTTGGTGGCTTCGGTTTAGGCATTGGCAAAGGATCCATTTCATGTCATTTCAACATTATTTAGTGTAATTTCCTTTGCATAAATAGTTAGGTCCGCATATGATGATGGGCGTCTTTAGTTTACTGAGTTTTAGGATGGTGATAAAACATGAATCCTTTTAGTAAATAGGTCTCGTTTAAGTCTAATTATGATTGTGGCATCTTAGCTTACGGTGGCTCATGTTCCGGGGCTTATTAACAAGATCATCTATATTTTTTAGCCAACATCTTATAGGGTTTATTTTCTCGTACTTTACTTTAGTACTATTCTGCTTTCAAGTGTTGATTTCATTCTTGATTTGGTGCGTTAGAAATCATATAGTAATTCAGATTTGATCATAATCATATACAATGATCAATTTCATTAATTTGATCTGAAAGCTTACTTCAATCTAAACAACTGGTTTCATCCAACTAATTGTGTTTACTCCAATAAGAATACCATGAATGGTGGCATTAAAGAGAATTCCAAGTTGCAATTAGTATAGGCTTGGAAGAGCCAGTAATAAGCTATGCACCATCTTTTTCAATAGTAACCGTTTGTGCTTACTTAATACTTCATTGGCTTTTCTCGAGGAAGGTTGCGACAGATACTACCAAGTAACTTGCCATCACGTGCTAAAATGTTATTGTCATTATACAATGGGAGTGAAGAACAAGAATGAAATTTTCTCATGTTGATGATAATTTTCGATGTGATAATGGACGACGAAGGTTTAGAAAGGAATAAAAGAAAGATGACTACCTATGCACTGAAGATAAAAAAAAATCTCTCCCTTTCTTGGGTAAATAACATAATTACATTAAACAAAATAAGTCAAGTCTCATGGCGAGAAGTATATGTACTCCCAGCGGAGTCTAATACAAAGGTCTTTAATAACATCTGGAACAGAAAAATAAATGACAAACCGCACATGTCATTCCTTTGCATGTTGGGCAAAACAATCCGTGTAAAAGACTAACATTATTGGGTAATTCTAATCTAAGGCCATCTCTTAACGTGATGTATCTATCACGATACGTTCACCGTTTGTCGAAGCTTCTACAGCTCCGGAGAGATTTATGTTCGCTTGTAATCTGTCCTAAGCACGGATATTTTGTCATTATAAATCCGGAGATGATGTATAAAATTTAAAAATGCTTTTAATCGATAATTACGATGTATACTACTAGAAACTTCTTACTTGTCAATTTTCAAGATGGGCAAAAGTCTTCTCACGGGTCTCTCAAGTTTGGTTCCTGAGTGGAAAAAAGCATGAGTTGTTACTTATGAGCACCAACTTTGAAATTACGATTGCACATGAACGGTCAATCACGGCATGTAAATTTGTACCTTGTCGATAAATGACTGTCTTTTCCCATTTAAAAAGAAAAGAAAAGGCCTGTTTCCTTGTAACTCTGGACATTACTTAAATAAATAAATAAAAGCATGGAGGCTTAAGCAATATGCTGAAATTGCACAGCATCTACGGTAAAACATGCATACATAATCTGTTCTATACTTTGTCAGTATCCAATTTTTCATGTTCATTGTATATTCAGTTATAACAACCTATGAAAATAGTGATCCATTCAAAAGTCAAGCGGTTAGACCAAGTACGCTTGTTATTTACCCCAAAAATATCTAAATTTTTTGCTTGTTTGCATCAGGCGATATCTCGAGTTAGATTTCACATCAAAATTGAATTTGTTATTTATTAAGATGCACGTGTGAGTGAATTGTAGTAGATAAATCCAACATCGGAAAATTGATGTGATATAAAATAGTTAATATATAATGATTGACCCATAACTCATTGGCTTAAGCTTTTGAGTGAAAGTGGATATTAACGGGCTCGGATTTAGGTTCTCCCTTGACAATCTCCCCAAGTGAAGGTATCGGATTTTTGCTGCACACTCCCAACAAATGGTATCGAAGCTAGGTTGCGAGTTCTGGATAGGTGGACATTATGGTGTAGCAATGCGGGCCTAAAGTTGATGTGGAAAGATGCCTGAATTAAGGGAAAATAGACCTAACATTAAGCTCACATATGAGGGAGATTATTAGGATACACATGTGAATGAGTTGTGTTAGAAAAATTTCACATCAGAAAATTGATGTGATGTAGAGTAATTTATATATCCTAATTGACCCATAACTCATTGGCTTAAGTTTTTTAGTGAAGATGAATTTAATTGAGCTCTCTCTTGGCATCTCCTTATCTTAGCATTTCATACATGCTTTGCTAATCCACGCGCTAATGAGAGCTCGGCCTTGAAATGATTTAAGAGGAGTCTCTCGGAATCAATCAAGCATATTCTTCTTGCGTTTATCCTAAACTACTCATGTCATGCTCGTCGTTGGGTGGAAATGGAGATTAGTTCTCAAGTGACGAATTCAGCGGTTGCATCATTGGCCTAGACCTCGGTAGCATTTATCTCTCTAGTACCACTAGTCTTTTTAATCTACTTTGTTGTGCTCACCATTCTGTTGGAACTTCTATAACTCCCATGGGAGTTATGCTTATAAGTTATACGTAATTAATGGTAATCACGTATATTGTATCATTATTTTTATATAAAGCGAGGTAATGATATATAAAATCTGAAATATTTTCAGAGGATGATTACCATCTTTTGTTTTTGTGATTCAAGGGCTAGGAATACTCCTCGGAATAGAGAATGACTCCCGTTCGTCCGCGTGAAAGACGGGCAAAAGACTTTTTCGGTGGCCTCTCAAATTTGGACTTTTTATGATAGGGCCGACCACGCATTTATGACTCTGCATGAACCATTAATCACGACATGTATCAGAATGCCACCTAATTTGTCTCTTGATGTGTGACCATTTTTTTCCCTTTTGAAAACTGACGCCTATTTGCTTATAACTTTTAACATTACTTTAGGTAGAAAGAAGGAAAAAAAAAAAAAGCTGAGAGACTTAAGCAATATGTTAAAATTGTAGAATATCTATGGCGAGACATACACAATAGTTTGTGTGATTGATCTTAATCATCACTTTATCAGTAAGGTTTCCCATGTTGGTTGTTGATTCATTTATACAAAGCTATGGGAATGTTGAGCTATTTAGGAGTCGAGCGGCTAGACCAATAGAAGGTGCATGTTATTTTCACCTAACATATTTAGATTTTTTCGGTTGTTTGTATTAAGCGATATCTCGAGTCGTGTACATAATGCATTTGTCTCTTTGATCTGATTGGAGGTAGGTCATTGACACTAAAACTGCAGAATTCATTAGTACTTTCTTAGGCGGTAGAAGTTGGGATTGAAAAAAAAAAAAACTAGATTTTGGAATTTCATCCTCACATTTCTCGTCTTCGCCACCTTAACTGATTTCTCTTCACAATTAAAAACCGGAAGATGTTATGCTACTAAGGTCGGGGCCGACAATGTGTGTCCGAAACACCGAGATGAACACGACCCAAGTATAAAGCATATACACTAATGATAATGGCGTGATATTGTCCTTTATTTGTTTTTGTATTTTTATTTTCGTGGTCATTATTAGAGCAAGTAGGTCATGGCAGAGACGAGTCAATATCATGTCACCGTCATTAGTGTTCATGCTTCATACTTGGATCATCTTTTATCTTGGTGGTCTATACATGCTTTGCTAATTAGGAAATAAATGACATCAAATTTTAAGTTGTAGTGACTACTTGTATTGATCCTAAAAGAACATATCAAAGTCAAAATAAAATTTTGCTGCTAGATAATATAAGATTATCTTGCATCCATGATCGAAAGCTTGAGATTTGTTTTGGTTGTTGTTGTCTCCCATATTCGATGAGATATATGAAGGACGCCGGGGAAGCTAAGTTGAAATTAATCTTGAATGTATCTTAGATGATGGAATATATATACACATATATATACATACACACATATACACACACATATATATAGTGCTTGAGTTGAATTATATAGGGTATACCCTTTTTCTGGTACAGGCAACTAAATCTTTTTGTTGGGTTCTTCAAATATATATGGCATTCTTGATAAACACGAAAAAATTTATATAATAACCGCTATTATGGTACTTAAGTAAATATTAGGAATGAGAACCAAAGTTTTCTCTCAGGGGGAAGATTCTCTTAGGAGCAAGGGGAAAAAAGGAAAAAGACCAATTAACTTTGAGTGTGATTTTTCAAATCTCTTTCCTTTACAGACTCACCAGAATCAATTCGAATTGAAAAGTAAGCATGAAAGTTGAGTTAAAGAATGATGGTAATTGCAAAGACACAATTGGATTCGCTTACAATATATGCTTTTTCCTTGTATCAATCACTTACTAATCAATTTGAATAGACAAGTAAGCATGAAAGTTAAGTGAAATATTGTGCTTTGGGCTCGTGACAATCACTTAATATAGGATACATAGATGAAACCATTGTCAACTGTTTAAAGAGCTTAAACTCTTAGATAAGAACGCGATTTAATATTTAAATATTCAATCACTCTCCCTCACATTTAGTTTGATATTTATTTACCTAGAACTAAGCAGTGGACATATTTAATTGGGAAAACAAATGAGGCCTAAAAAAAATTTGAAGTCAAGATTTCTAACTTTGATACCATGTGATTTTGTGAAATTACTGTCAATTGCTATAAAATTTTATGCTTTTAGATGAAAACATAATTTAATACTTAAATATACCATTGAATACATTGCATATTTTGTATAATCCATTATTCTCTCGGCAGATTACATTTAATTTTCCTAGTGGAAAATGAAACTACTTGCATGATCGCTCAATCCAGAGACGAGGATACAAATAGTTTTTAGGCCAACCGAGACAAACTGTGGACCTCATATTTTCACCTTGTATGGGAAAATGGTCCATTCAAGTTCGTAAGAAGAGGGAATATGTCACGGACAGAATGTAATGAGGTAACTTGCCCCACCCGTGCAATTAAAAGTGCTGCTCTTGTCGTCGTAAGGGTAGCTGTAAGCTTGAGGGCACTGGTCCTTGAAAATCTTCGAGTAGTTCGTCGGCGGGCATGTCTCTGGCGTCCTGTACGCTTCAGTGCAGCAGTACTGCGGCTCCTTGAATGCCAGGCACGCGCTCTTGCACGCCACGGTGCTCCCGTCTGACCCCTTCACCGCCAGCTCTGACGGGCACACGGAGTTGACGTTGGCTGCGCAGCTGGTCGTGGTGCACCCACTGCCGCTGCCCTGTGGGGTTATAGAGAGGGGCAGGTTGAAGCCGTCCACGAGGCTGACGTCGTAGATGTCGTTCTCGCCAGAGCCCGGTGCCTTGAGAGTGAACTCCGCCAAGGAGGCCGGCGGGATCGCCCCTGCACCGTTGCAGCTCACCTGGCCAGACCCACAGTCGGCGGTGGTGCAGATGAATTTGCCGGTGGCATCATAGGCGCAACCCGTTCGGCCCCAAACCCGGCCACTGGACCATGTGTCCGGGACATCATTGATTGAGAAGGATACACCTTTGGTGAGCTCGAATCCGGTTGAGGATAGCTGCCCGTGGCCCCCACCGGTGAGCGTCCCGGGCCAGACCGTGTAGGGGCAGTTGTTGGTGAAGGTGAGTGTGGCTGCGCCGGCTCCTCCTGCAAGCATGCATGCAAGCCATAAAATTGATGTACGCGGATTAATTATTTTCCTCCTGGGGTTTATCAGCGCGGGAATCTCCATAACAAAGATGGAAATTTGAACGCGGGACTTTAACTTTCGAATCCCAAAAATTAAAAAATTAAACTTAGGATCTTATTTTCTAGTTTTGGAAGAAGGTAATGTTAATGAAGAAATTTGTAATAGTTGAAAATAGATAGATTATGATGACAATGTGCTTACTTGCGAGGAAGACTAGGAAAGGCAGGAGGAGGAAAAAAGATGCTCTTGCGTCCATGATCGAGAGCTTCAGATTTTTTTTCCGTTTATCATTTCTCTAATATAGGAGGTATATATAGAATGCCGGGGAAGCTAACTGGAAATGACTTTGGAAAGTATTTTAGACCGTGGAATAAATATACGGGAAATGAGAACAACTCTTGCATGCCAATGTGAAAGAGGGGGCAAAGGACCGTTGGCTGGCCTCTCAAGTTTGGTTTTTTCTTAGAAAAAAAAAATGAGAAGATATTGAAGAGTATCGACTACGCAATTTTGACAGAGCATGGATTTAGCAATATGGTTTATCTGTTAGAGTAAAAATTATATACGGAAAAAAAACAGGATCAAAAGTAAATAAACCTCTAGCAAATGTTCATAGGAAATTCACGGAATTCGGCGAAATTATGGGTATACTCTACTAACCCAATCCCCTCGCATATTGATGGTGTATTTTAAATTAGAGGATTTGGATTAGATCTTGTGATTACCCTTTAGAAATGAACAATCATTCATTTTATATACCGTCTCCCATCAAAGTGATTATCAAATGGGCGGTTGTCACGAAACGATACGAAGTGTGGATAAACTGCATGTGGAATAATCGCTACTTTAAAGAGAGAATGTGAGTCCGAAAATGTGGGATCATATATATATATATATAATGTTCTCCCACTTGATTCCAATATTTTTTTCATACGGATTATCCGAGCAAATCCACTAAAACTTTATGCTTAAAGAAAAGAAACAAAACGCATGAATCATGGTGACATGTTCTCTAAGAACAAGTAATATCTTCAACGTATCACAATGCATCTTATTTCTTTAATGCCAACTTATATGTGACAACACATCTTAATTAATAAACCCTATATTTATTCAAGAACCAATGATAAATGTTATTCTCATAAACAACAAAATGTGTACATCAAAAATTGAGAATCAACATCACAATAGAATAAGAATTTCATACAACAAAAATCGTCCATATGACAACAAATCACATGATGGGACTTATTCTCATACTAGTTACATGATCCTTATATTTCATTGGTGGCATGCCTTTAGTTAAATGATCGGCTATCATCAATTTAGTACTAATATGTTATATGATCATTTTATTCTCCTTTGACGCGAAACAATTTTGGTTTTCAACATAAAACGTTCCTATGGTCGGGTTTTCAACATAGAACCATCGCTAAATACTTGAAATGGCGATAGGATTAGGAGGAACCAAGGAAGAGACAAAGAGAGAGAGAGAACCGAAGACGAAGGGAGTGAGGAGATGAGATCTAATCTAGGGTTTCTTTTAGTAATTTTTTTTTAATATTAAAAAGGTTCCGGTCCGGTCCGGGTGGATGGATCCGCCCATAGAACCGGGAACCGGACTTACTTTGACTGCCACTTTTGGCATTTTTAGCCAGAAAAACTGTAGCTCAATTATCACAATATATTTTTAATGGCTTAGAAATTAAATAAACAATTCTAAGCCCATAAATGAAACTCTTCAACCATACACCATATGAGGTAGCCTCAAAATAAAAAACAAACTTAGCCTCTATAATGGACGTAGTAGTCAAAGTCTACTTTGCACTCATCCATGATACGACTCTACCAACTAACATAAAAATATATCAAGATGTTGATTTTTAAGAATCAATGCAACTCGCAAAGTCCGCGTCAGAATAAATGATTACTTCCGGATTGTCAATCCGTCTATACATAAGAATGTAGCGTTTGGTACCTTGAATGTATCTCATCACTTTCTTTACAGCTCTCCAATTGTCCATACTTGAATTATTCTGATATCTTCAACATTCCCATAGCAAAGGCAATGTTATGTCGAGTACAAACCTGAACATATATCAAGCTTCCAACAACAGAAATATTTGGAATGTTATTCATTTGTTCCCTTTCTAGATCATTCCTTGGGCACTGGTTCAAATTAAACATGCCACCCTTCACAAAGGGTGATATACTTGGTGAACAATCTTTCATCCAAAGTCTCTCTAGGACCTTATTGATATAAATTTCTTGAGATAGTCCTAAAATTTCTCGAAGTCTATCTTTATGGATCTTAATACCAGTGACATAAGATGCTTCGCCCATATCCTCCATGTCAAAACTCTTAGAGATAAATTACTTCACCTCATGTAGCAACCCCTATCATTGGTCACAAGTAGAATATCATCCACATATAGCACAAGGAAACAAATTTTGCTCACAATCCATGACATTATCTATAAAACTAAATGAAGAGATGACCTCATGAAATCTTAAGTATCATTGGCGGAATGCTTGTTTCAAACCATATATAGATTTCTTAAGCTTACACACCAAATGCTCACATTTACTAGAGGAGAATCTTTTAGGTTGTTTCATGTAAACCTTCTCATCTAGTTTCCCATTAAAGAACGTCGTTTTCACGTCCATTTGATATAATTCCATATCAAAATGGACAACTAATGCCAAAACAATACGAAGAAAATTTTTCTTAGAAACAGGAGAAAATGTTTCTATATGATCGATTCATTCCTTTTGAGTGAATCATTTAGCAACGAATCTAGCTTTATATCTTTCGATGTTGCCCAATGAATCCTTCTTAGTTTTCAAGACCCATTTACAACCAATGGCTTTTGCACCGTCAAGTAACTTAACCAAATCCTAGATTTCGTTAGTAATAATTTCTCATGATTTACTAGTAAAGAAATCATAAAGGTACAAATGAAGATAATCTCCATAAATCAATTCATAATTATTGTACAACATATGTCTCAAATAGAAAATAGGCTCGTTGTAGCATTCTAGAGCCACAACTATGACAAGCAATGTAAATGGGTTATAGCAAAATCCATGTGGTGGATTACTGCAAATGGTTCATCTAGTAAAAGAGAGAAAACATGATATTTCACATTTCCCATTCCAAAAAGTATAGTGTTTTGACTCTTTTGCTATTTTCATGAAACATCAACATGAATCACAAAGCTGTAGAAAAGAAGAGTTTCGACTTTTTTGTTGCTTTCGTGGACTTTTGACATGAATTAGAGAGCTATAAAGGAGTTGTGAAGCTTCATTAGAGATACAGACGAGAAAGAGACGAAGAGAATTTAGGAAAATCCATTTCAAGTTCAAATTTATTCATTCTTCAATTTTATTTTCTTATATTTTTAATTATTTTTCCTCTCTTTTATTTCTTTTATATCCCATTCCATCATTCTTTAATAAATATTTTATTAAAAAATAAACTATATAATAAATATAGATACTAAATATGTGTATATATATATATATATACAGAATAAAAAGAAATTTAAATTTATAAATACATGATATGATATATTTTATTATATTCCGACTTTAATCCGGACTATGAAACATAGTCTTAGGTCATTTCTATACTATTTCAAAATAAAACTTCCTGTCACCATCTATTCTTCGCTAATTTACGAAAGCACGAACTAGATTATTATCCAAACAAAATTGTCTTTCCTTGTTAAGAAGAAAACTCTAACCTACATCAATATATAGCTCCATTGGAGGGGAACCACAAAAACATAGTTACATATTTAAAAACCACCATATTAAAAAGGGACAAATAGCGTGCCACACACCTGAAAAAAAAAATGAATAAAACCTAGCTTTAATACCATATTAGAATATTCAAACAAAAGAGTTTAATTTAAGGGGGAAAAGTTGTCTAAAAAGTCCTAAACCTATTGCTTGGCAGTTAATTCAATCCTAAACCTTTCAATTGTACTAATATAGTCCTAAACCTTTCGATAAGTTGCCAATTCAATATTAAACCTTTCAATCGCACTAATTTGATTTCAAACCTTATGAAGATTTGTCAATTTAGTCCTAAAACTTTTTAACGAACTAATAATGTAATTTTTCTGATAATTTTAAATTGGAAATCACTGATGTGGCGGTCCATTCAGCGTCTATTGTCCAATTTGACGTGGTGCACTAATGTTGACAAATTTTCACAATTTAAAAAAAAAATCAATTTTTTAATTAATTTATTAAATTTCTTTTTTTCCTTTGCAAGGTTGGCAAGGCAACTGGTCGAGGGTTACCAAGCCTTGCCGACCCCTGGGCAAGGATCACGAAGTCCTCACCGATTGTGAGCAAGGGATGCTACCCTCATGGGATTTAAGCAAGGGCTTTATGGCCCTTGCTCACCCTTGCTATGGTTGGCAAGACTTGGGTGAGTGTCTTGGCACCCTCGCCGACCATAGCAAGGCTCACGAGCCCTCATTAGATCCGACGAGGACCACAACCATTGCTTGTGATTGGCAAGGGCTTTGCAATCCTCGCCCTTGAGCCGGCAAGGGCTGCCAACCCTCAGCCAATGGTTTGCAACCTCACTTGCCACTGTGAAGGGAAAAAAAAAAAAGAGAGAAAAAAAAAAGAAAAAAAATTATAATTTTTTTAAAATTATAAAATTTTCCATGCTATTGCTAACGGCACCACATACAATGGTTGACAATAAATGGATCTTCAAGTCAGCTATTTCCTACTAAGATTAGCTGGAAGGACTAAATTGGTAATTCATTAAATTGTTTAAGATTATATTCACAAATTTATAAAATGTTTAGAGCTGAATTAACAAAATTAAATACCCACCCCGCGGTGGATGCGTTGGTTCGCACTCTCAACCCTCATCCGGGAGGGGAGGGGTTCGAAACTTCGCGCCCCCATTGTGAGACTTAAGTGGGGTGCTGTGGGAGGTGGGTCCCCGCGCTAGTGCCCTCGGGTTTGCGTCGCCGGCTACCGGCTGTACGGCGGTTCCCAGGTCAACAAAAAAAAAATTAACAAAATTAAAAAAGTTTATAATTAAATTGATATATTGTCGAAAGGTTAAGGACTAAATTGGCATAATTGATAGGTGGAGGACTAAAATAACCACCATATAATAAGGTTAGGATTTTTTTAATCAATTCTTTTAGTTAAAGGGAGATTATAAGTATTTAAAAATCATATAAACCCCATAAATAAATGTTGTGGGATTGTTTAGCATCATATATATTTATCGTAACTTGTTTATAGCTTTAGTAAGGAAGTAACGAAAAATAATATAATTAAGAGAGAAGCGGAGAAAGGATTTCAACGGATTGAGTTATTGAGTTATTTGGATGCTTGCGAGAAAAAATAGAGGAAAAGAATGTATTATGGCACAAATGCTTCTTTTACTTCTTTATAAATAGATGTAAAATAAGGGCTTTAGTGAGATAGAAGAATAATTGTGTTTATTGATAGATAAATCCCTCCGAATCCTTTCGAATCCCTCCAAATCCTTTCAAATTGCTCCATATTTGGAGAGATTTGAATAGATTTAGAAAATATATATATAACCAAACCAATTCTTCCTAATCTCTCCTAATTCTTTTAATCTTTAACCTCCGCTTGTTTCCCTTCATCCAAACGCGATTATGCTTTTAGTACCATTTTTCTTGCCTCCTAATCCCCACTTACAAATACGTGTAATTGCTTGTTTGTTTTAATTTAATATACTTTTTACACTCGCCTGCCAAAATTTAGATTTTAATCATTTTTTTTTCAATCAAAGAAACACTTCAGATACTACTACATATACACAATAGAAAAACGTGAAGTGATCAGAGTTTTCTTTTGCACCATTTCAGTACCTTTTTTTTTTTTTTCAAATATTATGACATTGAGGTGATCGATTGTAATGTTATGACATCAAAGTGAACGGCTTTCGGATGCATTTACGCTATCCGACCACACTAACGTATATCGACCATCAATTTCACTCAGCGCTAAGTGTATTTGTGAATTTACGATTGGTTTCGGGATAATTTGGGGGATCTTTTACGTGTGTTTGATGAGGTTTGGTGGGTCTTTTGTGTCGCGGGATCTTTGTTGGCAGTGAATGCGGACGAGTGCTTGTTGACAATGTCTTTGTCTTCTTCACCGTCCCGCCAGGGAAAGGCATGTCACATGGCTTCTGAAACATGTCATGTCCATTCCAAGCACGGAACTGTTCGTGGAATCCAAGGACGCGGAATCAATTTTTTACCCTTTAGTCAGTTGCTTGGTGTTTCCCAAAATTATATAGAAGGCCTCTCTTCATACATGGAGCTATCTATTTTTTTTTTTTTTTGGTAAGATAAGATGTATATTAACTTTTACCAACGGAACTTTACAAAAAGTAAGACTCAGCACCAAAAACTTACACTTACAATGACAATAGGTCACCGTGAGTGGAAGGGTACCAAGAGTAAAACAAAGAGGAAGGACTAAAGGAACAACAACCCTCTAGCAAGAACAAACAAAAACTGACACCTATGAAGAAAAAAGAGAGGGATCCAGTACCCAACTTCTTTGTAATCTTCTATTCCTCGGAGTGTCTGCCACATGCTTGAAAGTGAGAGCCTTGTCCTTAACAACTTTGGTAAGGTGATACTTTAAAGCTAGCACGACCAAAGTCTGCCCACGGAACAGTATATTATTCATAGCCTTCCAAATTATATGACAAAGAGCAGCAAAAGAGAACCGAGCAATAGTATGGTAGAAATCATCACCCGAGAGGAATTTAATGGCCCAACTAAAATTCTCCACCCATGATCTATTCGTCCACGGGAGGTTGCAACAGGAAGCCCAAAAAGTTGCCAGGCCAAAAGAGATATGGCACTCAAAAAATACATGGTCTCTAGAATCCGGAGTGGAGTTGCAAAGCCCACAAGAGACATTGGCAATTTGACCATAGGACAGCAGCAAAGCCTGAGTAGGTAACCTATTCTTAGAGATGAGCCATAAATGGAATCGATACCGGGGGATAAGTGTTTTATGCCAAACAAAAGAGAACCAAGGCACCACATTGCTCTTCCGACGAATGGTTTCACAAGCCAAAGAGATCGAGAAAGTACCTAATGAGTGCTGGAGCCATATTAGCCTGTCGAGAGCCTGATTGAGGATAGGTAAGGGGTGCGTCCACGATTGGAGAAATTCGTTGGTCTCTCGGCCTGAGGCGGAGAATAAGTCCGCTAGTTTCGCATGCCTAGGGAGCCCCGATCAATAAATAAAGGAGTCAGTGACGAACAAATTTAGAGGACCACAAGGATGCCAAGGATCAAACCAAAGAGAGATGGACTGGCCATACCCCACCCACCATTTAAAATATTGTTGGAAGTCACTTCTAAAATCCAATAATTTCCTCCACGCCCAGGAACAATAGGTATGCTTTTTAACTATCCAAAAGTTCTAGAAAGGTTGACTGTATCCATTTGCACAAAAGGAAATCATTATCTGTAAATGAGATCCATATATGTTTCAACATTGCTGTTGTATTACAATCTCGGAGATTGCGGATGCCAAGGCCTCCTTCTTGTTTCGGGAGATAAACATCTACCCAAGCTACTTTCACTCCCCCCGCCCTAAGGCCAAGGCCTTTCCAAAGAAATTGTCGAAGAACTTGCTCAATACGATCTAACACAGCTCTAGGTAACATGAAGATGTTAGCCCAGTACACTTGCATCGAGTGAAGGACGACTGACCTGATTAGTTGAAGTCTGCCCGCAAAGGAGAGAAAGCGTTGTGCCCAGGATTGGACTCTCGAAGTTATAAGGTTTACCAAGGCATTGCAATCAGACTTGGTAAGATGAGATGAGACGATAGGAACTCCGAGGTAGCGGACCAGAAGTACACCTTCCCTGAATCCGAGAGTCTGAAGAATAGCCGACCACGAGTGAAAGGTGCCTCCTGCAAGGAAGACTTCACTTTTGTTGAGGTTCGGTCTTAAACCAATCCAAGAGGAGAAAGTGAGAAGTCCTTCTTTAAGAGAAGACACTGAAGCCATATCAGCTTCACAAAAGAGGAAAACATCATCGGCAAAAAATAGGTGGGAAAGGCAAGTATGCTTACACCTCCAAAAACATTTAAACCCTTGTTGTCTAGATTGACAATAGAGAATTCTGGAGAATACCTCCATCACTAGAGTAAACAAATAAATAGACATCGAATCTCCTTGGCAAAGGCCCGTCCACTAGAAAAGAAGCCATTGAGCCCCCCCCCCTCGGTTGATTGAGATAGAGAACTCAAGAGTTCGAACATAAATCATAATCAAGCTAATCAAGTGCTTAAGAAAGCCAAAAGCTGGGAGTGTTGCTTCCAAAAAGGCCCAATCAACGGTGTCATAGGCTTTCTGGAAGTCAACCTTTATGGCACACTTCGGCAAATACGGATCAACATGGAACCCACTAAATAGCTCTTGAGCTAGGAGAATGTTGTCAGTGATTCTTCTGCCTTTGACAAAGGCATTCTGAGAGGGGCTGATCAAAGACGATAATAAGGCCGCCAATCTGCTAGCTATAATCTTAGTAATGACTTTGTAAATGGTGTTACAACAAGGAATTGGCCTAAAATCAGGAATTGATGATGCATTAAGAGTCTTAGGCATTAAGGCAATAATAGTATTATTCACCTCATGCAAAAGATTCCCAGAGTTGAAAAAATCCTTAACCGCTTCCAACATTGATGGCCCGACTACGTCCCAATTAAGCTTGAAGAAGTAACATTAAAACCATTAGGACTAAGGGCCTTCCCTATGGCTAAAGAGAAGAGAATGTCACGTATTTCCATCTCTGAAACTGGATGAGCAAGAGAGCTAGCCTGCTCGTCGCTCAAAGACTGGCGCACAATCCCTCGAATCTCCTGGACAGAGGGGCAAGAAGTAGAGTTCGAAGAGGCCAAGAGATTCTGAAAGTAAGACACAAAAACCTGTTGTACAACACTATGATCATTCACAAGATTTCCCGAATTGTCCATTACCGAGAGAATTCTATTCCTAAGGTGCCTTTTATTGACAAAGTGATAAAAGAATTTAGTATTTTGATCACTCTCCTTCAGCCACCTTACTCTTGACTTTTGTTTGTAAAAAGACTCCTCCTACATCCTAAGATCCGAGAAGTTCCGGAGCTGACTCCTTTCTAGATCCGCAAGCGACTAGTTGGTTGGATCAAGAATTAGAGCCTCCTAAGTGATCCGTAATGCTTGTCTCGCATTCGCCGTTCTAATGGAAATATCCGAGAAGGATTCTCTATTAAGCTGCTTCAGGTGGCCTTTTAGAGTATGAAGCTTGCAGCAAAGCTTAAACATGGGCGTGCCAGATCCCCGAATGTCCCACACATGAGCAAGAATATTGCTGAACTCCGGATGCTTCATCCAGAAATTAAAAAACTTAAAAGGTTTCCTTGAAGAAGAATAGGCCGCAACTTTAAGAACCATAGGAGTATGGTCCGAAATGCCCGGAGCTAGAAATGAAGCCTCCGAATAAGAGAAAACTTGGGACCATTTAATGTTAACTAGCACCTTGTCTATTTTCCTCGATTTTCTGTTAGCACTCGAGGAAGATGACGAAGAGTAACGAAAGCCAACATACCTTAAGTCTTCAAGCTTCGCCTGGGCTAGACAATGCCCAAACTCATCAAAAGAAGGAATCCATGAGGTAGAGCTACCTACGCAATCTAAAGGGTCCCTGATGGCGTTAAAATCCCTGGCCACCACCCAAGAATCCAACCAAACTGGAACCATAAGAGTCCAAATGCCCAGAGCTAGAAATGAAGCCTCCGAATAAGAGAAAACTTGGGACCATTTAATGTTAACTAGCACCTTGTCTATTTTCCTCGATTTTTTGTTAGCCTCGAGGAAGATGACGAAGAGTAATGAAAGCCAACATAAAGTCATCAAAAGAAGGAATCCATGTTCCCACATCTAAATGATAGTTAAAATCCCTAGCCACCACCCAAGGACGATCCAACCAGCTGGGCCCGAGTTGAATCAGTCCTCCCAAAGTTTAAAAAGTGTGTTCCCCATAAATGATCTAAGATTACCATGTATCATCTAGGCATTAGAGGAGGAGAGAATAAATCTCACCAGACTTGGGTTCCAGCCAACCTATATTCTACCCCTAGGGAAGTATCCATAGTTTGAAATCCAATTCCAGCCCACCAAAAGACATGCCGAGATGGAGGGGAATAGCGACTCAGGAACTTTGGTTTCCAAAATACCAACACAACAAATGTTATTGGTACTAACAAAGCTTCTTAATCCAGCTTGTCTAAGAGGGCCCATAGGACCCTTTATATTCCAAACTCCTACATTCATATGTTAATATATACAAGGAAGGAGAAGGGTTTTACCGCCTCTTAGCCACCCGCTTCCTACTAGTAGCCATCTTCAAAGAGGATTTGGGAACATAGTACACCAGGGAAGGGCCCTGAGACAAGCCAGGCAGCTGGTTGGAAGCCTTTGATGCATCAATTGACTTCTTAGGAGATTGAGACTAAGGGACAAAAGAACTGTCCAGTCTAGGGTCCTCCTCAACCTCCTCATCCGAACTACTAGCATTGCTAGCTTCTTCTATAGAATCTTCGACCAAGCTTGGTGAAGAGACTGGGATGGTTGATTCTGTTCGAAGAGCATCACTGGAAGAAGCAAGCGGTGCCAAGACTTCATCAAGCTGGGACAAGATTTGCTTCTTCTGGATCACCTTGGAGGCCGGGGGTTGACCCGAGCAAGACGCTTTTCCCTCAGGGAGAGAAGGGCCTGCTTCCTTTGATAAGTGCTTCTTTTTGGTAAGTGCTAGTTACCATCCCTCCTCCGCAGCAATCGGGACCATGCAACAGGAGCTGGATCATTCGCCGGCAAAGGAGCAGCTCCTAATAAGGCTTGTGGAGGGGCATAAACATGGTTAACTTCAGGAGCATGGGCACCATGGTCAGCCTCTGTCTGTTAAGGAATCTCAGGAGCCGGGGGAAGGGGGGAGGGAAGGTCTTGGGAGGGACACTTGTGGCCGAAGGTGCCACATTTAAGAAAGGACACAGGACGCCATTCATATTCAACAACAATAGGTCGAGGCTCCCCATTAACAATAATATCCACCGAATCACAGCGTTCATCCTTTGCAGATATCTCTATGCAAACCCTTACAAATGAAATCATTTTCATCTGCTCAGTCCTATGATCAACATATAAAGGTTTCCCAATGGCACTAGCAATAACGCTTATCCCAAGAGCCGACTAGAAAGCATAAGGGACGTTTTTCAATCTTACCCACACCGGGACAGAAGAGTGGTCATCCTTTTTAAGCTCAAGGAGCGGATGCCATTGTTGAAGAATGAGTGGAACTCTAGCAACAATCAGAGGTCCATCTTCAAGGACTTTCCTTCTAAAATCTTGGTATGGAATGTGAAAAAAGAAAAAGCCTTGGTCATTGACCATGACATCATGGAGATGATGTCCCCAAGTGTGTTTTAGAGCAACTTCAACAAGTTTAGATGGAAGTCTCTTTCCCACAAAATAACCCACAAGACATTCATTCCACTTTGGATCTATGACATGCAGGATATCATCCGAAAGAACAACCACCGGTTTCCTATCAACCAGAGAAGGAGCTACATAAGAGAGATTGTACCCTTTAGCCGCAACCTTGGCAACATTGGCCCACGATCGAGTTGGAGGGGGCTTTGAGCCTCTTGCCTGCTGTCTTTGGGTCTGGGATTTCAAAGAGTGAGCAGCAGTAACAGTCGGGTCTAGAGTAGAACCGGAAGGGTTCGAGTTTCCAGCTTCAACGATAGACTTCCCCTTATCCGTAGGGGGACGGGATCTTCTACATCGACTCCGACCCCGAAACCCAACTTGTTGGGCCTCCATTGCTATCCCTTTCTTTGTCATAGGCGTGTCCATACCCAGGTCGAGCCCAGCACACTAGTGAAGAAGGAAAACGGAAACCCTACTTGGAGATGACCATAGTTACCTGAAGAGAGCACGCTACTGAAAAGGCTTCGGTGAAGATGGAGGAAGGCTCCAGGCGCGTCCCCCCACCGAAAATCAGAGCAATCGATCCAGCGGATCAATCGGGTTCAGCCAAACAGCCGCACAGATGAACAGTATACCGAGAGGGTAAAAGTCATTTTCTGTTTGTGGAGCTATCTATTTCATCATTTCAAATATCCAAAAATCAAATCTATCATTTTATTTACAGATTCTTAACCAATTGCAATCTTCATACCAAAGACATCTTTTATCTTAGAGAAAATAACGAGTAACTACAATAACAGGACATTATACAAAGCATTTGTACTCTATTGTCTCCCAAGCTTTCCTCATAATTCATCCATAATTCCTATGGGCACCATAGTGAATCAATGACAACGCATTGTATTCCCCGCACCATTTTAGCATTTTTTTTAGATTATAATACTTAAATAATCGATCCAAATATTATGACATCAAAGTGAGCATTGTACGCAAATTATGGTACTATAGTATCATTTTTCCCCACTATTGAATAATTAACTATGAGAAAGTCCACCACGATCAATTTAATATTTAATTTATTTGTATTCATTTTTTTTTAAATAAACTTGGAGTGACACTCCCTGATGATAATTGCCACCACCGCCAGCACCGTGACAACATCTCCTTCCCTTCTCTAGGAGATCCTGATGCACACAAATCTGGCTGAAAAACTCTCAATGTTATCAATATTCCAAGGGTGAGCAGTTTTTCTTAATGACAATATAAAAATTGTATAGACTGCAAAACCTTATAAACTCAGAATATTAAAAATTAACAATGGGAAACTAAATAAAGAGTTATATGTAGAGTCCTACAAAATAAAATACCCACTGTGTTTCTCCCACCATTTAATGTCTGTTACTTCGTCTATATTGTTTGTGACATAAATCCCAAGAAGGAAATTCAAAAAGAGAAGAATCGTTTTGGTAAACCAAATTAGTTTTCTTGGTCATTCTTTGAAACCGGCCGAGGATAACGTTGGACTTTCAAAGTTGAATGCCATCTTTGGTTGTGTAAGTCCTTCACGACTTCAGGTGTTCCACGTTGAGGATGTGGCTCTACAATATGAAATGACATTCTCCTATTTGATAAAAAAAAAAAATTAACAATGAGTTCATAGCAGGCAATTATCTTCTGCAGATTAGAGAGCTTGGACAATCACTTTTTTTTTTTTGGGTTGCTTGATGTTCCTTTCTACAAAGGTTCTCTAAGTCATGCACATTTAATTTATACCATAAAATAATTCGGATATAAAGAAAAAAGGAAGTTGGAATGTGGAATATATCCTAATTCAGGGGTACTAAATTAACTTAATTCACCTCAAGACAGCAATATAGTACTCTGATGGAGGTCTTGCTCTAGTATTAGCTATAATGAGGATACAATTTGGTGGGTGATATAAATAAGGGAAAATGACATAAATGATTGATAAACTTTAATTCAACGGACAATGTGGTCCATGAACTTTTTGTTTAATGTGGCACCTGAACTTTTGATAAATATTTAATTTAGTTCCTAAACAATATGAAAATGTTCAATGTTATCCATGAACTTGAACTAACAAAAGGGCAGCAATTAACATTTTTACATAGTTTAGATACTAAAATGAACATGTATCAAATTTTCATGAGCTACCTTGAATAAACTAAAAGTTCATGGACCACATTGCATATTGGGTGAAAATTTAAGGATCATTCGTGTCATTATCCCTATAAATTACTTAAATGCCTAAGGAAATTTGATTTATGTGCCTGCAGATAATAGTATATAAAGTCTTTTTTTTTTTTTAATCTGATTCACTCGAGTAAGTCCGTATCAGATCAAAGTTCCGTGTCCGCTTAGTGCGCAGTGACAATTGGTATTAATTGATAATTTGTTTAGTAATTATTTAAGAATTAAGATTTAGTAGCCACACTGGGCCGATTCGATGGATAGTGACCTTCATGCGTAATGTAGCTGGGAGTGGAATTTTTAATTCATTTTGAATGAACTTAGTCTAATTTAATCATGAGGGATATGGTTGGTTCTATATTTAGTCTCCAATATTGATTGGAGTTAATCAAATCAGGACCGAGCTTGAGTATCTAGAATCGCTTAGTACATCATAGTCCATAAATTATTCTACCCCAATTAAATATTGTCACTTACATTTCAACCCCATTTTGATATTTTTTAAGGATTAATATCATATCCCCCACCAGTGTAGATTTGTATACATTCATTATTGAATTAGTGACTTGTATGTTTAGAGTTGGACCGTTTTTCATTGTGAATGTTATAATCAAATATAACTTTTTTTATTAAATGTGGAAAAGAGTTGGTAGGACCTGAACCTACCTAACTTTACAGACCCTTTAATTAAAATATTGACACGTGAAAATGTGTTTTACATCAAAGAATATTCTTACCCACCCATATATCTCTCTCTCTCTCTCTCTCTCTCTCTCTCTCTCTCTCACTTAGTTCACATTGATGGGATGGATTTGTTTCTGTACCGTGAGAATCAAAAGGTCTAAATATGTCATTTTATGAAGTAAAATAAATATGTCGGATGTGTAAATGATTCATGTAAATGGGATTCATTCTAATAGACTCTAAGACATTGGAAAACATATACTCAACATCTTTAGGACTTCTTCAGTCTTATTTTATTTTATTTTTATTTTGAAAAGAACTCATTAGAGATATATCTAAGAGATTTTTCATATCTCCCGTGATTTCATATATCTCCATTAATCATGCTCATCACTGATTGATTATCTACAATTTTAATTTATTGGTTAGTTATCTCATATAACCTATAAAATAGCTCATATACTGTTCATTATGAAACACACATAAACATACATGAATACACAACTCTTTCTTCCGCATATCTATACTTTTATATAGGAAATACTTAATGAAGTGTTCTAACTTTAAAAATATCAAATGACATTCATCTTTCGCAAAATATTAAAAAGAGATATTATCTCATAAAATATTACAAACCAACTATAGGCCATCTAAAAAATTCTCAAAAGGTTTTGCTGACGTCATCTTTATTTAAAAACTAATTTAACGATTTTTCTAGTTCAAACCATTCAAACTGACCTTGACTGCAAGAATTACAGTTAGTCTAAACAATGATGATGATTGATGATTACAGTTATTATTATTATTATGTTGTTATTATTATTGTTGTTGTTATTATTGTTGTTATTATTATTGTTGTTGTTGTTATTTATGCTCGTCAACTTTGACCTGTGGACTAGAGAACCGTGGTGATCCCTTCTTGAATAGTTCCCTACGTTATTTGAGTTTAATTATTACTAGCAAAAAATCAATTCTTGAACAAAACAAGGAAATCACATATGACTAGATGGAGATGAGTGACCGAGAAATAAGTAATTGCGGATTGTTTTATTACAACCCTCGCATGATTTCAGATAATTGGCCACGTCGGCCATCAAGCAATGAAAGCATAAAAGATCAATTTAATCAATTGACCACGTTTTTTCTGTCATGTGGAAATGTTGTACCCAATCTGCATTTTATGGAAAATTTATGATCACTAATCCAGTCAGCATTGCCATATTTTCAGATTTTCAAAGTATATAGCTTGCAAATATGGACAAAGCATAGTGGATGAACCCACAAAAGCACACGGTTCTAGTCCTATTTCAATTTTAATCTCCAGATCGCCGAACAGGCTGTGATCTTCTCATTGACGATAGCCGTGCAATTAATGAACATATTAATATCTATTACAGAAATAATAATTTCATCTAAAAAGGTGAAATTAAAATGCTATTTTGTAGTCTCAAGTCACGATGGAATACCTTCCTTTCCCACTATTGCCTGGGTCATATGCCAAAATTAATTTGCGCTAGTACATGTCGCGAGAAATAACTAGAAATACCGCAAGTCATATTATTGTATATAATAAAAAATTTCAAAAATTAATACAAGTTCATTAAAGTGGATTTTTTTTTTAAATTGACTCTTGGAGACAGAAAAGAAAATACATTCAAAACAAGGGAAAATTACACATTCAATCCTAAAGCTACTGTGAAAACATCAACCAAGGCTTAAACCTTTTTAGCGAACCAATGTAATCCATAAATGATACCACTTCATTTCACCAAAACTTTTCTTTAATAGTAATTCTCAGACGTCAGAGAGAAAATACAACCAAAAACCAATATTAGTCCTGAAGTTAACATTTTATCAGAGCGAGTTCCTTTAGAACATCAATAAAACAAGGCGTTGGTATTAAATTTGTGCATTCATTTTTCTTTTTCTTTTCTTTTGGGGGGAGTGGGTGGTGGGGTTTAAAAAGGAGGAAATTGTGCATTTTAAAATGGTAGTTAAACAAGGATCCCAGAATTAGAGGACTGTCGAACTTTACGATAGATCTAAAGCAATCAACCTACAAAAGCTTAGAGTATTTAAAAGTCATTGTAAACGTGAATATTATAAAAGTGTAAAAATATATGTATGACGCAAGTTGTGATATCATCACCACCCCGATTATCCTTTTTGTGGCGCTGGTTATGACATATGATGTGGTTAAAATTCAAGGTGATCAAATGTAGATAAATATGTTCTGCATTCTGCACTCGTGCCCTTAAATTATAAAAGAAACATATTATGGAAAACAAATAAGGTAAGCTAGAGATATTCTGGAGGAACTGAATGGAAATATTATTTTTGATCGACAGAACATTATTACACCGGGGAAAATAAATTAAAATACTTCAGTAAAATAAATTTAATATATCGCGTGTACAATGTGAGTATGCGTATATGAACTCTAAAAGATTTTGAGATCATGTGAGGAAGCTAGGCTATTAGTTGAGTGCTTGGAGAAGAATTAGAAGACCGCTGGCAGGGACCGGTGAGGGATTGTAGATGATCTTCTCATCCGGAATGACCTTCTCAAGCTTGAATTTTGTCGAAAGATTATGTATGAAAACAAGTATTCAAACCGAGCATACACTTTCCCAGGACACATGTGAGGTCTACCTCCAAAAGGAACATAGGTAAAAGGTGCTAGTCAAGTTCCTTCGAATCTTGAGGGATCAAATTTTTCAGGATCAATGAAGTACTCGGGGTTCTTGTGAGATGTATGTACCGTCCAAAATGTCTGAGAAAAAAAGTTGAAGAAGATCAATGCATATTATCACTAGTTGACCCTATGTATTGGGTAACCATGCGAGGAAAAGGGGTAGAAAGTAAACAATTACCTTCCATCCCTTTGGAATTGTGTAACCGGCAAAAGTAAAGTCAGTAATTGCCTCTCTAAATGCCCCTTGTGCAGGAGGACTTTGTCTCATTGACTCACAAGCCACGTTCCATGAATATTTCGTCTTTTGGATATCATCCCAATTCAGTAATTCACCCGGGACTTTAGACTTTGCAATCTCCGTTTGCTCTGTTGGTGTGACGCAAGTGAGTTAAATATATGTAAACAATGTTGGTTTTGCTTGAAAAGAACACCGCAACTAGAATACTTACCTTTGTAAATTTTCTCATAAATGTGGGGTAAGGAAGCTAAATAGTTCACTATCACAGTGATGGATGTACTGGTGGTGTAATGGCTTGCAATAAGTTATCCGATGATCTTGTTGGAGACATCCATTTTCTAATAGACACTACCGTCGTCATCCGCTTCGGTAAGCAATCGAGACAACAAGTTCCTGGACTTTGCATCTTTTCCCTCCCAAATCTCCTTCTTCCTTTGTCTGATAATGTTGAGAAGCTCTCGCCTTATGACTTTTCCTCCTTCAACTGCTTTGTTGAATGGCGTGCCAGGAACATTGATAGGCACCGAAGTGAATCCCGGAGCAATACGAGCAAATGGGTCGCCGAATTTCGACACGATTTTAGGGTCCTTAATGTTCATGAACAAACGGCATGCCAAAGCAAAGGTGTAGCTCTTTGTCAAGGGAAACACCTTCACTTTCTTATAAGGAGACCAATCACTCTCCAAGTGCTCCCTAGTCATGGAGTCTATGATAGGTATGTAATGTTGGAGTGCCTCGGGTTTTAGGAATTCCAGCAAGAAGCTGCGCATTTTCTTGGGATCATCCTTGTTGAACTTCTCCATGGTCTCGGGGAAGATGGTCACCTTCTTCATGGAGGTGGGCCACCAGGTGGCGATGTACTTGTTCTGGCCAGAGAACAAGAACTTATTGCCAGCGGCGCCGCAGAACACGGCCATGTCCTCGCCGAGCAACGAGGTACGGAAGACATCCAACGAGTACTTGGTGGTTTGGTCATTTATAAATTTCTCGGGACAACCACTCTTCGAAGCACCAACAAAATCTAGGGACTTTCCGATGATCGGCCATCCTCTTTTGCTGGGCAGCAGGTTAGGAGCGGAGGTTTTCTTTCGGAAGACGAGGAAGAGAAAGTAAAGAGAAACATAGAGGACGGCGAGGTAAAGAAACAGTTGGGAATAGAACTCCATCTTCTTCTCAGTCAGGCAGACACAAAGCTAATACTGAGAGGAAAGATGGCCGAGGATGCGATGGAGAAAGACCACCACGGATTGTCCCTTTATATAGAGGAAGATGGCATTGCCATGCAGTCAATTCATGGGGGCTTTTTCTATAAAAAAAAAAAATAATAATTATTGAGCTTAGGTTACGTGCTTTGTCCTCTTCCAAATGATAAATGTTCATGACTTGATGTAACAGACAGTGATCGGTCTCCAAAGTTGAAACTGCTTGGAAACATGACCTTCGTTTTCTGGACCAGGTAAAAGAAACATTAATAATCCAAGATGTCCAAGAATTACTGCTGCGTCGTTGAGGATAACTCGGAGGTGTACCCGGTGAAGGGAGATCTTATTGAGGACTGCCCTACGGTTTGTGCTATTCATATTAGTATTATTTGGTCAATATTTGTAAGCCTTAAACTCGCAACAGCTAAAGAAATAAACACGACAGTATTGACAAGAATACTTATGATTTTCCACAGAAGCTGCGGTTTTTGTGCCGGCATTTCAACATGATAGAACGTCATTGAATTTATATTTCGAATTAGGTTTTTTGACCCATATATTAGCTGATAACATATGCCCAAAAAGATGGAAGAACTAAATGTTTTCCATAAATAAATTATATCTATCAAACACTTATGTTTTGAATTGATATTTTATTAAAATCATAAAGTGTCATCACAGGGTCAAAGAAGTTAGGAGATGCATCCAACACAACAAAAGTGCATGAGACAAACAACCAGTGGTTGACTTCATTGTTGTTAAAAGAAAGAAATTACCTGCTTGTTCACAAGCCGTAACAGTTGCTCTCGTGGGTAGATCGAAGCTTGGTCACGTCAAGGGGAAGATTAGAACCCTTCTTGCGACAGATCCCAAATTTGATGAATGGCTAGCAAATGACCACAATCTGATGTCTTGGATATTCAATTCCATGGAACCAAAGATCTACGAGATATTTGCATATTGAGAGTCAGCCAAGGCATTGTGAGGTTTGGTATACAAGATGTATGGTCAAGCCAAAAATGCATCTTGGAACTTTGAGCTACAGCAAGGACATGCTTGTTCTAAGCAAGGCACAACACAATCTTTTCCTGAACACCTGGCAAAAATGAAGAAGCAATGGGATGAGCTTCGTCAATATAGACTTGCAACCCATAATGTGATGGATTATGTCAATTGAGAAGAGCAAGATAAAATCTTTTAGTTGTTAGCAAGCATTGGGCCTGAATTTGAGAACATCGAACTTCAAATTCTTATGAGTCCTTAACTGTCTACCTTTAATGAAGTTTGTGCCATAATGTAAATTGAGGAAATAAGGAGAGGTGTCACGTCTTCAGCTCCAATTGCATCAGGAGAGCTTAATGAACAATCAGGCCACAGTGCTATCAACACGAAGCAAGGAGACTCCACTACTTGGTTTGCCAAAGGAAAATCTAAGAAACCAGCACTGTTCCATTGTGCCCATTGCAATCACGATGGCCATTCCAAAGAGAGGTTTTGGGTTCTTCATCTGCATTTGCATCTTTCTAAAGACAAGGGTTTGGAAGCAAAGGTGGCAATCCACGACAATCCGAATGGTTTTCAATCCAAGTTGGAGGCTTTGTCTCAACGAGTTCAACAATTACTTCAGATACATGGCAACGGAACGAATGCTTTTGGAATTGAAACTGGAAATTTGGCTATGACATTTGGTAATGTTCATGCTTTCTTAGTTTTATAAAAACCTTAGTTTATTATTGACTCTAGGGCTACAGATCACATGTGTAGTTCTCCAAAGTTGCCATCCAATATTACTTAAGGTGTGTTGTATCCACCTAGTTACGTAGCTAATGGTGGGCAGGTTCCAACTAGTGGTGTTGGACAAATTAAATTTTTCTCAAATAATTCTAAACCATTATTGGTACTTGAATTATCCTCAAATTTAATGTCAGTTAGCAAATATACTAATAAGTGAAATTGCAATGTTATTTTTACTCCTCAAAAGGTGTTTTTTTAAAATCAAATCCCAAGAGGATGATTGGTGAAGGGAAATTGTAGAATAGGCTGTATACGGTGGACCTTAACTACGAAGTGTCAATGCTGCAAAGGAAGACTATTGCCACTTCTTGGTTGTGGTATTGGCATCTCGATTATCCCTCTGATCGGGTGTTACATGCTCTTGATATGACTTTAAGTTATGATTCCAATTGTTGTGATCCTTATCATTATGCTAAGCAGCATAAGTTACTTTTTCCACATAGCACACATGAATCATAACAAGTTTTTTATTTAGTTCAATTGGATGTTTGGGGGGCTTCTCCTATTGACTCTAAGGAGGGGTTCAAGTATTTTGTTACATTTATTGATGATAAATCCTGAGCTACATGACTTTGTTTGCTTAAATCCTAAAGTGAAGTATGACCGTGTTTCAAGATTTTTGTAATATTGTGAAAAATCAATTTAACACTTTGGTGAAAATTTTTCGTATAGACAATGAAACTGAATATACCAATCAGGCTTTTCAAATGTTCATGCATGGCCTAGGAGTCATTCGCCAAACCTCCTACATGGGAACTTCATAGCAAAATAGAGTTACAAAAAGGAAAAATAGGCATCTACTTGAGGTTACTTGAGCATGTTATTCTTGGGAAATTTACCCAAGACATATTGGGCGGATGCAATCCTTACTAATTGCTACTTAATCAATCATTTGCCTAGTAAGGTTTTGGGGTACAAAGTTCCAATTGAAAGTCTATTTGGCCAAAAATTTGGTATCTCCCTCCTAAGAATTTTCGGATATGTGTGTTATGTGCATTCTCAATCTGGTGACAAGTTGGATCCATCGACTCAAAAGTGTGAGTTTGTGAGATACTGAAATGTTAAGAAGGGATAAAAATGCTATGAACCAAGTACTAGATGTGTTTATATTTCTCGTGATATTTTCTTTGATGAGGCGCACAAGTATTTTGCTAGGAATCAAATTTAAGAGGAGCAAGATGACTATTCTAAATTTCTGCTTCCTATCCTACCTGTCGGGAATTCAATGTTGGATCAAGAGGAAATTTGAACAACGGCTGTTCAAGGGAGTTAGCCTGTCCCCAATGTCGTTGCCATTCTTGATACAATTGTCATTACAATAGATGCAGGTGATTTGGAAGTTGGGGCTAAAAATGCAATAGAGGTAGCTCCAATAGATGCAACACCCATTATCTCAGCCTCAACCCGCTGGTTATCACACATTCTAAGGCCTTCAACACGGCTCCATGATTTTTCAATATATCGTAATGGTTAACATCCCATTTAGGATTTTATTGGGTATGATAGAATTTCTTATAATTATTTAAGTTTCTTATTTGCCATTGAAAATCAATAGGAACCCAATACTTTCTTGGAAGGAGCAATGTGTGGGTGAATACGATGAAAGATGAGCTTCAAGCATTGGACCGTTAACATACTTGGAAACTTGTTAAATTGCCAAACGGGAAAAAATAGTTGGATGCTAGTGGATTTACAAGATCAAATACAATAGTGATGGTTCGATTGAGAGGTACAAAGCTTGGCTTGTCGCAAAAGGGTATATTCAAACCTATGAGCTAGACTAGAAGAAAATATTTACTCCTGTAGTGAAAATGAAAGTTGTTCGTGTCCTTCTATCTATGGCATTTAATTGTAGCTGGCTGTTGTCTCAAAATAATGTAAAGAATGCCTTCCTCCAAGGAGACTTGCAAGAAGAGGTCTACATGGATCTCCTTTCAAGACATCCCTTAGAGAATAATAAGGGAATGGTTTGCAAATTAAAGAAGGCAATATATTGTCTCAAACAGTCGCCTAGAGCATGGTATGGCAAAACTGAGTTCCGCACTCATTATATTTGGTTTCAAAAGGAGCATAGCCGATTATTTGTGTTTACTAAAGCAATTGGTGAAGGTATTATTGTTATTCTCTTTTATGTTGATGATCTTATTATTACTGGCAGTAACTTAACGGGTATTGCAAAACTTAAACAGTTGTTGAGCAATGAGTTTGACATTAAAGATCTTGGAAAATTGAGGTAATTTTTTGGCATAGAGGTAGCAAGTTATGATAAAGGTATGTTCTTGACTCAGAGGAAATATGTCCTAAATCTACTAAAGGAGACTAGTAAGTTTGGTGTTAAACCTGGTAGCACTATTATGAATTACAACAATAAGACCGTGTCTAAGGAATCACCCTCACAAGAATTGGGCAATTTCAGCGTTTGGTAAGGAGATAAATTTACTTGACCTTTACTAACTTGGCATTACCTATTTTGTCAGCTATGTGAGCCAATTTATGTAGAGACCTATACAAGGGCATATGGAGTTGTTAAACCAACTACTTCGATATCTAAGAGCTTCTCCAAGAAGAGGAATATTGGTGAAGAATAATGGTAATATAGAAATTGTGGGATTTACTGATGCTAATTGGGCCGAGAACCCCATGGATAAAAAAATCTACCGTAGGTTCTTGTACCTTTGCTGGTGGAAACATTGTTACTTGGAACAGTAAGAAGCAAACTATTGTGGCTAGATCTAGTGCAGAGGCTGAGTATCAAGCCATGGCTACCGCCACTAGTGAGATCGTATGGCTCCATCTATTACTTCAAGAATTTGGTTGTGATGCCATGTCTAAATCTACGAAGCTATTCTGTGATAATTAAGCGACAACTCACATTGCTTCAAATCCAATCTTTCATGAGAGAACCAAACAGATAGAGGTCAATTGTCACTTTGTAAGGGAAAAGGTTCAATACAAAACGATAGAGACACCATATGTTTGTAGTAAGGATCAACTTGCTGATGTATTCACCAAAGCTTTATCTTAGGGAGTATTTTAGGATATGGTGAACAAGTTGACATCTAACGATGTCTATGCTCCAACTTGAGGGGGAGTATTGGCGATATCGATAGGATTTGCGCTCCCATTCAAGGAAAGGAGAGATTGTACGATAATCTATATATTAATAGTTTTCCTATTTTCAGAGTTTCCTACTTTTCGGGTTTGCATGTAACCCTTATGTACAAATTGTAGAAGAATGTCTTGACAAAAAAATAAGAAAGTTGAGAGTTTTGTCCGAGAACGTAGGCACATTGCTAAACCTTGTAATCTTTTTTTTTTTTTTTTGTGATTGACTTACTAAAATTCAACGTCCAGGTGATGACGGGCCATCCTTTTTGCCAGGTGGCAGGTTAAGAGCGGAGGATTTCTTTCGGAAGCCAAGAAAGAGAAGGTGCAGTTGGGAATAGAACTACATCTTCTTCTCAGTAAAGCGGACACAAAGCTTATGCTGAGAGGAAAGATGGCTGATAATGACGATGGAGAGAGGCCACCAGGGATTGTCACTATTTATAGGGGAAGATGGCATTGTCATGCAGTCACTTCAAAAATAATAATAATAATAATAATTACCGAGCTCTGCGTTATAAAGTTTCATGACTTGGTGCAACAGAAAGGGATCGGTCCCCAAAGTTGAAGCTGCCCTAAGAACACGACCTTCGTTTCCTGGACCTGGTAAAAGAAACATTAATAATTCAGAAAGCCCAACAATCACTACAGTTTCGTCAAAAAATAAATCGGAGGCGTACCTGGTGAAGGGAGATCTTATGGAGGACTGCCCTAGCGCTTGTGCTGGTCGCAATAGTATTATTTGGTCAATATTTGTAAGCCTTAAGCTCGTAACGGCCAAAGAAATATCCACAACTACATTGACAAGATCACCAACGATTTTCCAAAGTGTGCCGGCATTTCAACATGATAGAAATGCAGTTGTATCTCATGTTTTGAATTTGGTTTCTTGACACGCATATTAACCAAATATGTTAGGGTCATCCACGTCGATTGTGAAAATGATATATGGTTAGGATAATTCATCCCAAAACAATGCAAGCATTCAATGCTTTAGAGTAGTCAATTTTATTTTTTTTGGTAAACTAAGTCAATTTCATTACCCAAAAATTTGGAGGACACATATGTTATGAATGTTTTTATTTTATTCTCGAATTATGCTTTGATAGATATTTTATATAATATATATATATATATATATATATATATATGAGTAACTCAGAGAACCGCATGTATATTGGGACAGCAAGACAAAAAGACAACCAAAAAGCCGTCGCAACATATCCTCTCTTATTCTAACAGTCAAAGTCGACGTGCATATAAAATCTGATGCCACACGACGTCGCTGTTTCAGCATCAAGTTAGTTTTAGCTTTGACCATAGACAAGAACAACATTTCGTGATCTTGGAGGTACGTCGTCAACATCGAACACCTGAAGAAGGCGAGGACGTCCAACCTTAAAGCCCAGCTTCGTCCTCGGCGAGTTAAAGCAGAATTCCTTACTATCGATTTGATGCAAACTTATTATAATTCTATAATTCGAACATTTCTTCTAGCCGGCCTAACATATTTTGATATAAAATAGCTACTTAACGCAGTAATTCGAAAACTTAAAAAGTTATCTACTACTTTTTTTCCAAAAGTAGTTGAGGATACTTCTTTATAGATCTATATTGAAAATGAGGATGTTAAAATTATTGCATATCGTGGAATGAATCTTATTGGTAAACATAGGAATTACCAGATAATACTTGGTATTAATTTGGCATTTTCATTGTATTTCACATTAATAATTGATGAAAGAAATTAATTTTCATTGATATATAATATAATGAAAAGTACAAGAAAGGCGCGATTATATCGGATTAATTTTCATTGATATATAACATTTCTTCTTGTCAGACGACTACATTGTATGTATTTTATAATAGGACTGTCCACATATTACACTATGTCTTTAATGTATATCAAATAGATAGATTTAATGTCTAGAATTCAAATAAATTAGATGGTAATTTGCAGAAAGCATTTTGAATTCTTTTAGAATTTAGAGTCAAGGTAATTCGATAAGAGCAATGGCCAATATACTGCCGCTAATAGTAACTAAGTCTCATTTCGATAGATCTAGGTGCACGGTATTATCCAAACATCTCTCCATCTCATTATTAGAGTGAAAAATATTTTTTTTCCATCATCTTTCCAGATCAGTCATGATCTTCAGAACTTTGATTCTAACTTTCCATGAATTTTTCGTTTCTCACATTCAATTTAAATATAAATTAAAGTTGATAATGTCATTTAATTTTACTGGAATATAGGAGTTACGGACGGCGGGAGAGGGGTAGAGAGAGAGAGAGAGGATAGGGCTTGTATTTCTTTGGGCCTCGCATGTGGCCTCAAGTAAGATGGGCGGGTCTGATTCCTAATTGGACTGAGTAAGGACACGCATGATAAAATTTCTACTTCTCTATTTCTCTGTTCCTTGGAATAGGTTTGGAACAGAAATCTGTTTGGTAACGCAATTTGATTTTTCTATTTCTGGAACAGATTTCTATTCCAAAAACAGATTTGAAGAAGAAATCATAAGCTAAAATTTTTAACTTCTTAATTTTTGAAATAAAAATTGAGAAATCAATTTCTGGCAAGAAATCGAAATCAATTTATGTTCCAGAAATTTTGTCATGCGCACCCTAAGTCTTTCTTTTCTTTCTTCCTCATTTCTTTTACATTTATTTATTTGTTTGTTTGTTTCATTATTTGTTCTTTTTGCTATTATTGTTATCTTTTTGTAAAAGTGTATGCTCAGCAAAATTGAGGTGTCAACGCCATCCTTGTGGAGAGACCTCTTGCGTTCTCTCCAAGCATCCCTACACTAACTATTCATGAAGAAGGTTGCCTAAATACAGTTGGAGCTTTTGTGGATCCTTTGAATTAGCCCAACCGATTCCAAACATCCCCAAGTTGGATTTTATGTTTGTTCAGTTTTCCAAATGGCAGGTCTCTTGACAGATTGACGATATAGACAAAGTGCTCAACTTTTTCATGTTCTTCAACTAAGCCAAGCAAAATTCCTTCGCAGTGCTTCATCCTCGGTTTCCCATTAATCAATACCATTTTCCATGTACAGTTCTTCAACCAAGCTTTCGAGAATGCTGGGTTCGATAACTTTGAGCCTGGTGCACCTTGTCAAGTTCAAAAATCTCAACTCTGTTAGTTCACCTATTTCTTTCGGCGGCCAAGCGGCTGTAAAGTGTAAGAAAGTTAGGAGCTACAATTCTTTCAGCTTTCCAAGAGCAATTGCATTCTTTCATTTTTTTTTTTTTACCCTTTTATTATTACTTTTTTTTTTTCTTTTTTACAACAAAGTATGTTTGACATGTCAGCACAAAATAACGTGTCAACAATGAGCCTTGGTGAATCGCCCATTAGGCCGGGCAGGACCTAAAGTGCATTTTATGTGATTTAAGTACACCCCAATTTAGAATGTTAAGAACTCAAGTGCGTTTCATGTCATTTATCAGACAATTAATTACACTCCTTAAGTAATCAATTGCCCGCTTTATATAATGTGAAAACAAAATCGCGATGTCTTATATTTGGTTCCTTAAATTCTTCTTGCTAGCCCATTAAAAAATCTCTTTTTTGGTTGCTAGCCCATTAAATGGTCTCTATCTCATGTGGCCATACAAAGTACTCAATTTGGGGATTTGATCCACGTGGAATGTGCTGGGTCTTCACATAATGAGAAAGTAACGATCTTCTGAAGAGTGATTATGCACACTCCGTAAAAACGTTTTGCCATGAGATTATTATCCGAGTAATCAAGACGATCTCAAAGATTGTCCGTAAGAGTGGCATCACTTAATCATGAAAACCTAACTATATTTCATGGTAGAGATTCATACACGAAGAGCTTAGACATTGGGCACATGCACATAGTTCTAGGGTAGCAATTCCACACACGAATTTAATGAACGCACGACCTTATGGATGAATTCGAATGCTCTGCGTCTTATCTTCAATTCAAACCTGATGTCCAGACTTTCCTGAAATGATTGTGGACAGGACTTACCGAATTCGTCAATTTTTTCGTATTGAAGTGAAAACGATGAAGACTGAAAAAGTCATAGCCTGGCTTGTAGCTAACAAGTGGCCTTTCAATCTCTCCAACCTTATCTTTGGCCGCAGATCGCTCTCATGACCAATAAAAATAGGAATTGACCAAGAAGAATGTTAGATAATATAATATTTTATGATCTAATTTTCCACATTGTATACCACTGGATTCTTTTGGCTGGGTGAAAGAAGACCTGTTTTGTCTTTCACTCTTTTACTTCGTAAGATTTCTTACTCAATTGGTCTCTCCATGTTTCAAAGTGTAATATATTTGTTGGAGTACATAAAAAATTATCGAAGTGTTTGCTTATTAGCGGCCATTGTCATTTATAAATGGGATATATTAAAAAAAAAAAATTAGCTCCTAAAATATTGTAGAATAGACCACTTATAATGAGGACCCGAATAATTTCTTAAATAATAGTCGTGTGGCAACTTTAGACGTTAACCTAATTACTCAGATTCTGTTTCAAGGCTTGAGACTTTTTGCATGGTTGCAAATTGGAATGCGAATTGAAGTGGTCGAGAAATTTGCTTTTAACCAGAATAAAAGAATTTCCTTTTGTTGACCCGACTTGACGTAGTAGGTCAATAACATTTTATTAATTAAATGAAATAATATCTAGGTGAAATTAAGTTTCTTAATTAAAATTTTGATAAACTATCCTCACTTTTTCCAATCACACGTTATTGAAGTAATACATACTTTCTCTAACTTGGACGTGAATTTGTTCAATTCATGCCTCTTGCGCCATGTATCGTTTCCTGAAAAAGTGAAAAAATATAATTTGGTGGAGACTCATTCTCTAGGCGATATATCATTAGATCATCGTATTAAATTGAGTTTTGTACTTAAAAGCTGGATCCACATCCGAAAATTATAATTAGTTAAAAGAGATCTTATAAAATTTTAGAGACAACTGCTAACTACTTTAAAAATTTAATATTTAAATGTTTTAACAGATTCATCTTAATCATGACTTCATGCAAATCAAGATGTAGCATGAAAATTTTAGTTGTATGAAATAATTAATCGTGCAATATCTCTAGTTATTCCTTGTCACAAGCACGTAATCATGTAATTTAATTTTGGCATACGTATGAGGCGATCACATTTTTTTTAAGCGATTACATTTTTAAGATGAGAAAATGATTAAACAAAAACTGCCTCGTAGTACGACAACGGAAAAGGAAGGGGTTCCATCGTGAGTTGAGACTACAAAAGAATTTTAATATCACGGAAATTATTTATTTCTGTAATAGATAATAATATGGTTTATGTGATTGCACAGCTGTCGCCAATGAGAAGGTCACTGTCTGTTCAACGATCTCGAAGGCGCCCCTGGTGAGTATAAAATTTAAAAGAAAAGGACTAAAACCATGTGCTTGTGTGTGGTCATAAGGTATTAGGTCAATATTTGCAAGCCATAACTTTGAAAATCCTCAAAATTTGACAATGCTGCCTGAATTATTACTTACAAAATTTCCCAGAAAATGCAGATTTTGGATACATGCATCTCCACGTCAAACGAAAAACGTGGTTGATTAATTGCATCAATTTTTAGGGCTGCATTTCTGGAAGGCACATATCATACGTTACCCAAAGATCATGCAAGGGTTGAAAATAAAAACCATCTGTCATAACTTATTTCTCGATCACTCGTCTCCATCGGAGTCATATGCGATTTTCTTGTGTTATTCACGAATTATTTTTTGCTAGAAATAACTAAACCTAATTTACTAGAACCTGCCTAAGGTGTGAACTCGTGCGTTGCTCTTCAATCCTCAAGCCAAAGTTGACAAGTCTAATTGATTTCATGAGGTATGAACTCATATTCAACACTATTTTCAAGGACAAATATAAGCATACTTCTATTCAGTTTTGTCAGTTTGCTATCTTTTCTAAAGCCTAGTCTATTATGAGCGCACGAAGAAAACGACGCAGTGGACTGAATCTCACCTACGGGCGTGACGTGATTGAGAAAGCGGGACATGTTTCCGTCATGTTCTGCATCATTGGTTGACGTGATGCGCGAATATGAAAGGATCGCAAAGCTTATGTTCAGAAACGTGGAAGATAAGTGGGGAGAGCGAGCATGCGGGTCACTAAACCCTTCGAATCGATGGTGTTACGTGTTGCCTTTCATCTAATACTTCATTGTATTTGATGTCACAAGTTTCGCATCTTGTGGCAAATGCCAAATGTATGTCTGATCCAGTCCATTTTATCTCGATTAGCATCTTGATCTATGTTTTCTTGCTTATCTGTGGTCGATTTGAGGACGATCGCCTCGAATGGCCTCAATCCAAGGTCACTGGGTCGTGCTCAAGGAGCCAGAAGCATCGAGGAATCGTGGTGATGGTCGAGGGTGGAAGTGATAAGGCCGACGGGTGAAGAGAAGAGAAAGGAAATGAAGGGAAATATAGTATCTTCTTGTTTGGTTAGAAAAGAAAGGCATCTAATTATATCTTTATTACTAATATACGGAAAAAGACATTAAAAAACTACACATTCATATTAACAACATAAAATAAAATACAATGGGCATATCCACATGTAATATTTTCAAAATTGTTCACCTTTATTATAGAGAAAATTCTAACAAGAATTCTCCACGCACCACGGTAGTAAATATCATGATAAATATATGTTTATGTAAAATTATAGGTTACTTGCGATGCAGTGCAGAGTTATTATTAGTTTTGTGAAAAAATGCACCAGGAAAATTTGTGTACTGTGAACGATTAAAGTACACGTTAATTTCATGTGATCAGTATGAATAATGAAAAAGCACACATTAACAACAAGCATTAAAACAAATGTCATGTTTAATATTTACGGTCTAAAAATTTATTATAAGAGTACTTATTTAATCAAACAAATGAAAAGGCAGAGTATACTGTAACTTATTTGAAAATGATTAAAAGATACGGACAAAGTTATTGGAGATACATCGTCCATAACAGGATAATTTAAGGATCACAACATCTCAAGTTTAAAGAAGAAAAACATGAAAGAAAATGAAAATTAACAAGGGAAAGTGTTGTTTACTCTTCGTGTTCTTTTTTTTTTTTTTCCGGGCTAAAAGTGCGTTTTGCTTGTTAAAAGGGAACGCATGTTCCAATGACAAGTTTATTTTATTTTGTAGATATAACATAGGGCAAACATGGAAGAGAGAGAAAAAATATTTGTTCCTCCTACAATCCCTCCAGATTTGGAGTTATTCAAGGGGATTAGAAAAAGTAAGGAATTTTGGGATCGTAATCCTGCAAATTCACTCCAGATCCCTTAATCTCAATCCCTTCTACCACAAAGGAAGTACTTATTTAATATTTTATCTGCTCTCTAATCCGTCCGAATCACTTCATCCAAACTTGTAAGAAAGAAAACAAGCATGATAGTACAAAATTTGAGAGAATTATAAAAAAAAAAAAAGAGTCTTAAATCTATTATAATTATACCACTGAGTCATAAATCTTTTAATTATATTAATTGAGTCTTAAGCTATATCACATTTTATCAGTTGAGTGAATTTGATTAGTTTTAGCCAAAAATCGCTAATGTAGACGCCCGCCATCCTAAGTGACACAATTAGCGCTGCAGTAGATATTTTCTAATAATATTGTAATAAGCATCCACCTATGCCAAGTTTTTACATTCCTTGTGTACTTTTTCCCTAGAAATTTGTTTGCCGTATTTCGGAAAAAGTTATTGTAGTCATTTGAAAAATTGGAAAGAACAAATATATACTCTATAAACATCTTACAAAATAACCGACCAAAGAAAAAAAAAACACTTACAAAACGATTTTAAAATCTCATGACGACGCAGTTAATTGGGGCATCGAGGTATATCCAACTTGGGAACTAGACATTATCGGTTTGATTCTCATCAATTGTGTACAAATTCTAAGTTAGGGTCCTTGCATAGGTTAAAGTCCTAAACTTAATCGGTTTATAGAGCTTACGGTATGCCTATACCCCAAAAGAATGCTATGCAAACGTAGATGACAGAAGAAAACCCAAACATAACCCTAAGCACTTTATAACAAGCATCACATTCTTTCATTCATTTATCGGCATTCTATGTCTTATTGAATAACATAGTAGTAAAAAAATATTTTTTCTAAAATAATCTCTTGTATCGTTTAAAATTAATCAATGACAAATATTTTCATTATCGACAACAATTTATATATAAACAATTCCATGAACAATAAAAATAGTTTTATTCATCAATATTTGTAAGTGACTCAAGTGATGTTTTTTGGAAAATATTTTTTTAAAGATAATCTTTTATTCACTTAAAATAATTGGTCAATGAAGAATATTTTCATTTTCGACAACAATTGTTTAAATATTTTCTTGAATGATTAAAATATTTTTTATTTATTTTTTTCAAGCAATACAAACAATTATACCTATGAAAAATGTTTTTAAAATCATCAGTTTTTGGCAAAACAAGCACGTCTTTAATTAAGACGCAATCAATATCATAATCTTTTGTTTGTAACTCAGAAAATATTTTACTACAAATTTCTACACTAATGAGAAGTTTCAATACCTAAAATACGAAAAGATTTCCAAAAAAAAAAAACCTTTCAAACTCGGTGACTTCGTCTCAATTGTCCCCTCAATCTCATCGGCGACAAAAAATTTCGCCGATTGATTGCGTGTCATGTGCCATATTTCATTCCATGATAGGGACATTTTTGTCCTGAACTTTTTAAATTTGAGAAAAATAAAATATCTTAATTTCACATTTCACTATTCATGAAGAAATAAAATCAGTTTTAAACTAAGTGAATAAAATGAACAAAGAGTATCATTTAAAAATTAATGATCAGTGGATACAGTGTTTTGGATCTATTTAATGAGCTTTCACTTTTTTAAATATCTCGAAAACCGCAACTTCTGAAAGGAATGGGTTTGTTATTTATTTATTTTAATTTTTTCAATTCGAAGTACATCGACAAAAAGTCCGGAAATTTCTTTGCGAAGGTGGAAACGGGCATTAAACCAAAATCATTATTAGGAATTTGGTGCTGGCTGTTATTACGTTCAAGTCAACCAAAATCATTTTATTGTTTTAGTTTTGTTTGACAAGATATATATATTTTAAATCTCTATAATTGGCACGAGCAATATATATGATACAAAATTACAATATCTGCACCATCTTGAAATAATAACTTCTGGAGGCAAACCCATGTAATTAGGAAGAAAAATCGTTTGCGCAAATCATTTTATTTGCGTGAGACGTAGCACTCGATCTTGATACAATGTGCAACCTTGTATTGGATTATCATTTATTGATGTAGGCAAGTTGTCCTACACTCAAAATAATGCACCATTCACCAAAAGCTTGCACCGGCAGAAAGTCTTGACTAGGCTTTGCAAACGGTTTCATGGGCCCTCAAGTAGTCGATATTTTGTGAAAATAATAATATATTATGAGTCATAAATTCTTGAAATAGTGAATCCCATAATAATTTTTAATTATTTATTATTTACTTTTCTATTATTCAAAATAGATTGTTATCCTCATAGTAAATTAAAGACAGTCACATAATTATCTTTTTTTATTTATTTATGAGCAAAATGAGAAGAAAATGGATTGATATGGATTGGGTTTTGGTCACAAGTACATAAGAAGGTAAACATCTGTGAGGACAATTTCTATTTGTGAAAACAAATTCGTACGTGATCTTAACTTCACCTATTAACGTAAACTTCGGATTCGCAGCTGGCCACCTTCGCTCAAAGCCATCTTATCTAGTAGGACCATAACAAGTCAAGAGTCAAGCCAACGACGACTTCGAACCTGATTTCACGTGGATCAGAAACACGAGTGCCACGCTCGAGAAACTGTAGCCTAGTCATCAGCTGACGACAGGAGGGGCATCAGTTGATGACGCCCATCCGGTCAATAGTCATTTAAAAATGGCGTAGCAGAAACGGTGATGAGCAGGAGTGAACTCGCAACACAAATCAAGGCGTAAAAAATTGCTTACGGGTGAGAAATTAGAGAAATCTGTTTCAAAAAAGTTATCGAAGTTGTTTGAAAAATCGAAAAGAACAAATATATACTCTATAGCAACTTGCAAAATGATTTTAAAATTTCAGAATGACGCATTTAATTGGGGCATTGAGATATTTCCAACTTAGAAACTGAACATTATTGGCTCGAATATCATCAATTGCGTGCAAATTGCTTTGAATTAGAGTCCATGCGTAGGCTTAAAGTCCTACACTTAATCAGTTCATGGGGCTTGAGGTGTGTGGCGCCTGTAACCCTAGATATTGAAAAAGAATGTTATGCAAACCCTAGATAATAAAAAGAAAACCCAAATATAATCCTAACCAGCAAAGAAGTTTGAAAAATGAACAAAAATCTAAAATAATGGAAAAAATAGACAAAAAATAGAAAATTGCCCCCCATTTGGTCACAACATAAAGCATACAACGAATTTTTATTATTGGTATCATGGTCTCGTAACTTTTCGAGGATAAAAAATTAAGGTTGTTTTCCCACGCGTTATGCAAATTTTTCAAGCCCGCCTTTTGAACTCCTAGTTTAATTAACCATGAGACCACCCCCACAATGTGGTTTCACATGTAGATTTAAACCTTTGGAGATCTCTCCCCTCTAAACAGATAGATGTTAATGACTACTATGGAAAGGGCCATCGGGACAATAGGATTATGATCTGACCCTAGGTTTTCACAGTGACTTGCACTTCGTTTTCATGCTGACTCACATTTCTTTCTTCCTTTTTGCCTCAAAGTAGAATTTAATGTAATTTTAATTTTTTTTAAATAATTTAGAAATTAGGACTTTGTAAAACATTCAGGACCTGCTTCGTGGCACGGGCTGAGTAATTTTCTAGAATTTTTTAAGCCAAGTCTTCTCTCACTTTTGACTTTAGTCATTTTATATTCTTCTATAATTTTGGAGCTACGAGGCACGAGCTGAGTCAAGTCTTCGCCGGCTCTTTTACCATCTATAATTTCCTACAAAATGAAAAAAATTAGAATTTGATCGAAATACATTCTATAAATAGTACGTCACGATATCACCTTCTAAGATGGAGCCTAGATATGGAAAGGTGAATCTGAATTCGAATTTGAGAGAGAGAGAGAGAGAGAGAGAGAGAGAGAGAGATTTCCTTCTTAATTTTGCATTAAAAAAAAAAAAAAAAAGATTGTGTACAGCATTTCCACATCCAAGAAACGTGATTAATTAATTACATTAATCTTTAAGATTGCGTTACTTGAAGGCGTAATTAGCTCTTTTATCACTTTAATTAATGCACATTATCTGAAAAATCACATAAAGGTTTAAATAAAAATATCCACAATAACTTATATCTTGTTGGTCTTATTTTATTTACGAATCAATTATTTGCTAGAAATATATAACCTCATAATAACTTAAGAGAACCATTCTAAAAAGGAACGCTAAGGACAAAAGACAGGAAAAGTTCCAAAAAAATCCTAAATCCATTGTATTAATACTAATTTAGTCAGAAATCTTTCAATTGAATCAATTTAATCCAAAACCTTTTCACATTTGTACCGATTCAATCCATCCAGCCAAATTTAGCCGATCAGTGCTGACGTGACAATTTTTTAATAATTTTTTTCTTTTTCTTTTTTCTTTCTTTTTTGCTTCTTCCTTTTCCTTTCTCTATTCTTCCTCCTTGCACTTTCCTCACAATGGCCAGCGAGCTTCACCGATCACGAAGCCCTCGCTAGCCGTTGGCAAGGGTCGTGGCCCTTGCTTGGCGTCACCCAGGGCCTCGAGCAAGGTTGCGGCCCTCACCCAGCCTCGCCCAAGGTCGTGGGCAAGGCAACTTCACCTAGATCTGCCTAGGGCCGCTGACCACTACGAGGAGAGTCCACGGGGGAAGAAGAGAGAAAAGAAAAGGAAAAAGAAAAGAAAAAGGAAAGGAGAAAAAGAAAATAATAAAAAAATTCAAAAAAAAATAAAAAAATTATTTAAAAATTGCCATGTCAACGTCCGGTCATCAATGGCATCCACGTCAATACTGACTGGTTGGTCGGATAGACTAAATTAGTACCAATATGAAAAAGATTTATGACTTAATTCATATAACTGTAACAGCTTTTTCAGTATTTTTCCTGACAAAAGACAATTACCATGCACTACTCTCTAATCCACAAACTAGAACCTGACGACCCATTAATAATTTCATAAGATATGAACTCATATTCAACATTATGTATTTTAGAATTTTGGATTGGACTTCAACTTTACAATGATAAAAAAATACCGTTAGTAGTAGTAAAGAGTTCGGAATATTTGGAATTTTAGAATGATAGAGGCATCATCAGAAGGGGGTTGAAATATAAGATTATATTCGACAGAGGTAGAAGAATTTTTGGCTGACTATAATAACCTAAGTGATTTATAGATACTCAGGGATGGTCTTCGTTCGATTAACTTCAATCATTCAATATCGTGTTTATAAAATTACAGAGGACCAACCATGTCCATTATATAATTACGGATCAATGTTGGAGACTAAGTACAGAAGCAACCTTATCTATCATATAATTAAAGAGACTAAGTTCATTCCATATAAATTGAAAATTCCACTCTCAACACCTTGCGCACTAAAGTCACTATCCTCTGAATTGGCCCATTATGGATACCAAATATAATTGAATACTTCACCTGTCGGATTCTTCATGATGGAAGAAAGAAAAAGACGAAAAGCTGAACTTCTGATAAGGACGCACTCACTTGGATCGGATAGAAAAAGGGTGTTAACAAATATTATTTGCAAGCACAAGCATTTTCACTTGTTGATATCACAAACGGAATCCTATTCTTATTATAGCTAATACTGGAGCAAGATGGATCTCACTAAAACTGAAATAAATAATAATGTTGTTAATGAAAGCAAATTGAAAATTAAAATCCATACCAAAATAGACAGAGAAAATATAGCAAAAAATAGATTTTTGAGCACATTTTTTTTTTAACTCAGTAAACAGGTAATAGCAATTGAATTTTAAGCAAGTAAAGTCTACGTGGTAAATTCAAATTGCTTATTAACTCATACAGATAAAGTCTTGGCCCTACAACGTCATTCCATGATAAAATAAAACAATTTCCACTCCCAGCTAGATATAATTTAACCAAAATCTATCTTAAAAGCTATGTTCTTGAATGGTAAAAATTAATATATAGTTGGTATAATATATTAACTCAACAAAACATATTTGACTGGTAGCTTTTGCCTTCATTTTTACATGTCAAATAGAATCTAAACAAGGGATAAGAAGAGATTGCCTCTAGTTTTAACTTTTTCATTGAGATTGAATCAAAATGTCATTTGAAGGATCTGATACGCAATAAAATAAAATAAAAATCCACATACTCTACAAATGGAAATAGATCCGAATTTGCGAAGAAGCTGACAATATTCAAACTCTTTTTTTTTAATAATTTTTCTATATATGTTTATGTTGGTCAATTTTGAATTGAGACTTTGAGGCAGCATTTTGTATGTCTGATTGACGAATTTTTACTTGGTAATTTCTAAATTCAATGGATAACGACCCTAAGAATTATAAATATTTAAGAATTGTTGACATTAAGAAAAAAATAAGATAAAATATATTTAAAGTGCATCTACTTATATATGCCCGCAGAAAGTGCGAGCCAAATTTGTCTAGATTGAATCCACAACTAATAGAAATTCATTTCATTGAGAATTTTCTTTAATATTATTCTCAAATAAGTGAGAAAATATAGCCAAAAATTAATATTAATACTGAAGTTGCCATTTTATCATAGCGAGTATCAAATTTGTGCACTTTTTGGAGGGTTAAAAGGAGGAAAATTCTGCATTTTTAAATGGTGGCTAAATAATCATCCCTGGATTATGACGTGGTTCTACTTCAAGGTTTTGGATCAAGACATGATCAATGAAGTTGATAATGTTCTTTCACATTGGGAAATCACTTGCTATCGACTATAGTCTGCAACAAATTATGCAAAATGGCATCAACACTCGTGCTCTTAAATTATATATATATAAAGACAATTATACAAAACAAATGAGGAAAGATATCTGGAGGGACTAAGTGAAAATCTTATTTTTGATCGAATTACACGGGGTAAACTAAAATAAACAGACTCCAGTAGAATGCTGAGTGTACAACAAGAGTATCTATATATGAGCTCTTAAAGCTTTTTAAATTATTAAGTACACTAGGCTATTAGTTAAGGGGTCGGAGGCGAATAAGAAGACCATTGGCGGGGACCGGCGATGGATTATAGATTATCTTTTCATCTGGAATGACCTTCTCAAGCTTGAATTTGGTCACTAGATTGTGCATAAAAATGAGTATTTCGAGCCGAGCATATTCTTTTCCAGGGCACATACGAGGTCCGCCTCCAAAGGGAACGTAGGTGAAAGGTGTAGGTCCATTTCCTTCAAACCTTGAGGGGTCAAATTTCTCCGGATCAGGGAAGTATTTGGGATTCTTATGAGTTGTATACACGGTCCAAAATGTCTGCGAGGAAAAAGTTGAAGAAGATTGATGCGCATTGTCATTGCTTGTAGATTCAATGTATGAGTTCATTGGATAACCTAGCCAAGAAGAAGGCTCAAATGTGAAACATTTACCTTCCATCCCTTTGGAATCGTGTAACCGGCAAAAGTGAAGTCAGTGATTGCCTCTCTAAATGCCCCTTGTGCAGGTGGAGTTAGCCTCATTGACTCACAAGTCACGTTCCATGAATACTTCATCTTCTGGATATCATCCCAATTCAGTAATTCACCTGGGGCTTTAGACTTTGCAATCTCCATTTGCTCTGTTGACGTGAAGCAGATGAGTTAAATATATGCAAACTACATTGATTTTGCTTCAGAAGAACATAGTTAGGTGGTCATCTTGTTTATCAAAATATAGCTAGAACGGTTACCTTTGTAAACTTTCTCATAAATGTGGGGCAACGAAGCTAGATAATTCACTATTACAGTGATAGATGTACTAGTGGTGTCATGACTTGCGATAAGCAATCCAATGATCTTGTTGGACACATCCATTTCGTAATAAACACTACCGTCATCATCTGCTTCGGTAAGCAATCGAGACAGCAAGTCCCTCGACTTTGCATCTTTTCCCTCTGAGATCTCCTTCTTCCTTTGTCTGATAATGTTGAGAAGCTCTTGCCTTATGACTTTTCCTCCTTCAACAGCTTTATTGAATGGCGTCCCGGGAATATTGATAGGTACCGAAGTGAATCCCGGAGCAATACGAGCAAATGGGTCGGCGAATTTCGACACAACCTGAGGGTCCTTGATGTTCATGAACAAACGGCATGCCAAAGCAAAGGTGTAGTTCTTTGTCAAAGGAAACACCTTCACTTCCTTATAAGGGGACCAATCACTCTCCAAGTGCTCCCTAGTCATGGAGTCCATGATAGGAATGTAATGCTGGAGGGCCTCGGGTTTTAGGAACTCCGGCAAGAAGCTGCGCATTTTCTTGGGGTCATCTTTGTTGAACTTCTCCATGGTTTCGGGGAAGATGATGACCTTCTTCATGGAGGAGGGCCACCAGGTGGTGATGTACTTGTCCTGGCCAGAGAACAAGAACTTGTTGCCGGAGGCGCCGCAGAACACGGCCATGTCTTCCCCGAGCAATGAGGTACGGAAGACCTCCGGGGAGTATTTGGCCGTGCGGTCGTTTATGAACTTCTCGGGGCAGCCGCTCTTCGCAGCACCGACAAAGTCAAGGGATTCGCCGATGATGGGCCATCCCTTTTTGCCAGGCGGCAGGTTAGGAGCGGAGGATTTCTTTCGGAAGATGAGGAATAGGAGGTAAAGAGAGATGTAGAAGATGGAGAGGTAAAGAAACAGCTGGTAATAGAAATCCATCTTCTTCTTCTCCTCAGAATGCAGACACAAATACTGAGAAGAAGAAAAAGATGGCTAAGGTCTAGGATGGAGAAAAACCACCAGGATTGGGATCATATATATAGGAGGAGGGGATTGAGGTCACCATGCATTTGGTCTAATTTGACGAATTTTTTAAGTAATAAATATATTTCTAGACCGTAAATTGCGTGCTTTGACCACTTCTGCATTTAAGTTAGTTCCATATATGCCCATATAATGGAGAATGGGAGTGCATATACTGATCGATCTGAGTTAATGCTAAAGATATAATACAAAGATGGAAGAAGAGGTGTTGCACGTCTTCAATTTTCACTTTTATGACATAAACATTTCTATCGTCAAAAGAGTGAGAACTCCGGTACTCAAAATTCACGATTACAAACGGAGACTAGCGCCACGGTTGTTGTCCAAAAATGACTGTATCAGACCATCTTATGCATTGTGTTGGTCATTTGTGTTTGGTCTACGTACTTAATTCAGTTAGCCTCATTAACCCTAACTGAAAATATAATATCAAGACTGACAGGAGTACTTGTTAATTATTTGTAACGTGAAGAGAGCTTAATTCACCTCCATTTGCATGGTCATGGATATAAACTTGGCCATGTTAATTTAGATCCTCTAAATTTAGGAGATATAGAGATATAGTAGCCAATATATATGTGAAAAGATTACATTTGTTTGTAGTAATTTACATCTTGACTATGTACTAATTTAGAGGTTTGAAACTAGATAAATTGAGCGAATCCACTTTCAATTAATTAAGATGTGGTCTATATCGTAATCTTCTATTTGTAATTCAGTTATATTTTATTACAAATTTCTATGCTAATGGCCTAGGAAATCCTCAGGGCAGATGAGCATCAAGTCCCAGAGAACCTTTTTTGTTGTTTACGATTGCAAGTCAAGATCGCAAGTCAAAAATGACGTGCATATGTAATTTCACATGGTGATTAGATGCCGTCCCCTTTTAGCTCATTGGCTTTGGAGAGGAACGTCATTTTATATTTGCTTAAAGATCTGGCATCGACGTCAAAAATATGAAGACAGTTTTTCAATCTAAAAAGTGAAAATTTTCAAAAAAAAAAAAAAAGAAAAAAAAAAAACCCTTAAGTGCGACAATTTTGTCAAAGTTCCCAAAATCGGATTTATCTAGAAAAACTCTTAAAATTGGTGACTTTGTCTCCATTAACCTCCCATCTCACTAACCAAATATCTTTGTCAGATTATGGCAATTGCATGTTGCATGCCATATTTCACGCCACAGACAAAAGTATTTTTGATTTTCCAAAATGTCTTATTTGAGCACATACATCTCACATGCCTAGGAATTTGATACAAAATATTCAAATTTTCCAATTAATGAAGCCCTAATCCCCCAATCACTTGATAACAATTCTTCGCCCAAAAGGGATAAAGATGAAATCCCAACTTGCTAAAGTAACATGGAGAGTGACTTTGCTATGGATTGATAAGGCGATTACTATCATTAAATGTGACACTGATGAAATTATAGCACGCGAGAAAGTTCTTTTAGGGTTGCTTTTGCTTGTTTGGTATGATTTGTCTTTGCAACGTCTTTCCGTTTGTGCAAATCAATGCAACTAAGTTCCATTTCGGGACTTCAAATGGTATCCATGTGCACGTTTTGTTGTTGTAAATCGTGCCATCATGACCCGTGCGGTCCCCGTAGAGTGACATGTACGGGTGCGAAGACTTTTGCTACCGGCGACATGACATGTGGCGTCAATTGAGATGAATCGCCAGCCTCATGGAGTTTTTTTAGTCAAACCCTACAAGGGGTTCTCTGCGAAAATTGCCCCACTTTGAGGGTTGAATGCCATTTTCCCCGGAAAATTAAATAAATTTCTTGTCAGTAATATTATATTTATGTATGTGGTTAGGAAAATGGGAATTCATCATATATATCTCGCTAATGACTAATTAAATAAATTTCACTATGAAAATATCTAAGGCGTGCAAAGCGTTTAGAAGCATCTTACGTAGATGTTACTCATCATTACTCCTTGAAAATATAATGATTTCATGTGGGATAGAGTATGTTTAATTAGGCCTTTATTTCTAAAACTTGGCAGCGGATGGTCATGTGATAAATAGGATGGTCAAGATATAGTTGCTAACAGGAATAAGTAATTCAGTTTTGAATTTTGTGCAGGAACTAATCTTCATTTTATCATTATTTTAATATAGAAATGTGCTCACATGGGTTCAAAGATCGCTTCGCAATCAACCCTTTGAGAAAGAGCAAATAATTGCTTTGCCATTATAATTTTCTTGAGACTATATATTAATCACCAGCTTCCTAAGAAGATATTTGATTGTGACCGTGAATAAGACGGTGAATTATTTCCCATTTTGTGTGGATTTTCTTGGATAAATACATATATTACATGGTAATGTTTTTCAAAGTACAAGTACAAATATGCCCCAAAAAAAAAAAAAAAAATCAGTCTCTCTCTCTCTCTCTCTCTCAAATTTGCTTCACTTGTGTCTGGGGTTCTCTGGAAAATGATATGAATCTTCTTTTATGGAGAATTATCAGCATATATATATGTGTGTGTGTGTAGGTGTAAAGGAAGCCAGTCGGAAACCAGCTGAAGTGAAAAAAGCTTGAAAATGAAGATCATTAAATTTTATGTGTCAAGCTATGACCGAAAAAAAAAATCAATTTGTCAAGCATATAGTTTAATGGTAGTTGAAAGCCGAACTAATCCCAGTTTTTCTAGGAAAGAGATTGTTTTTGAGTTATGGTAGTCAGCCAGCGTTTTTAATTTTTTATAGTATGTGATCTAAATGATTGGTGTTTCGACCCAAAAAAATAATCTCGATGATTGGTACTATTAAAATGATTGAAATATACTAAATAAAGTTACATTAAAAAGTTATGCATAATGAAGCATTTTGCTATTTTTTCGCAAATAGTTTATGGATGATATTAATTTTTGTCAATCCAAAATGATGAAATTTCACTGACATTTTAGAAAATATTTTTAAAGCAACATTTTGATTTAACTAAATTTCATTTTAAGTGAAATTTCGGATGGAACGAATGGAACCCTGGATGTCCGCTTTTTTTTTCTTTTTGCACTTTCATCCTATCATCCCATTAAATATATCGTGTATAAACGACAATTGATTAGAAAAGGTTTGAGGTGATATGCACAATAAATGTGAAAGTTTGTGAATAAGTGATGGTGTTTTAAAATAGTCTATATCAAAATTTTCTAGATTGTTGATCCATTAATTTTCTAGACAATGTATAAAAAATTAAACTTTTTCAAAATTCTTCTTTTCGACAAAACTAATTGTTGCAGAAGTAAACTCTAACATTAATAAGAAAATATAGTCCTCATAATAAACAAAACAAAAATATGTGAAGTTCTTAATTATGGCAACTAAATCCTATGTAAAAAGAGAAAAGCTAAAAAAGAAGGAAAGTAACAAAATTTAGAGCTAATGCTTTAAATTACAATTGAACGATTAAGGGTAATTTTGCCTTTTTGGTAAAAAATTGGTAGATTTAGTCATATAAAATTAGAAAGGAAAAGTGTTAGAAAGTCATAAATCTATTATATTAGTACCAATTTAGTTATGAACATTTTAATTGTGTTATTAACTTTTGATCTACTGTTAATTTAGTTATAAACATTTTGACCTAAAGTCAATTTAGTCATTCTAACTAATTTTCGCTAAATATTGCTACTGTGAATGTTGAACGATTTATGTAGTACCATTGGCGCTATCGTTTATAATTTTTAATTATTTTTTCTTTTTGTTTCTCTCTCTTGTCTTCTTCCTTTGCAGGTGACCGACCACCAACCATAGCCAAGTCGGCTAGCCTCACCCAGCCATGGTGAGGCTGAGCATTAGCAAGGGTTGGCCTTGCCAAGGCTAGATTTGGCGAGGCCAACCCTCATCGAAGCTCGGCCTTGCCATGGCCAAGCGAGGCCAACCGGCTTGGTCATCACATGTGGCTGATGGCTGGTCATGAGTAAAAAGAAAAAAAAATGAGAGAAAAAAAATATTTAAAAAGTCAAAATATTATTAAAAATTGTTAACGCCGTTAATATCATGTAAGCCAAGCGGCACTCATGTCAACAATATCCAGCTAAAATTAGTCAGAACAATTGAATTGATACCAAATCAGCAAGGTTAAGACTAAATTGATACTATGAAAAAATTTAAGATTAACTTAACACTAATGTAATAGGTTTAAGATTATTTTCACATTTCAAGATTAGAAATAGGCCACCCAAAAAGACTCTCCTCGATGGTGTTATTCTTCGCATCTAATCTTCTTGGCGTAGTCCAGTTGATAGTCAGCTGGAAGATCACGTCGGGCATGAAGGTTGAATTGACACATGGTAGCTAAAAGCAGAAGCAATTTTATTAGCCTTCGCTTCTAATCCGGTTGGTGTAGTCCAGTCATAATCAGCTTGAAGATCACGTCGGACATGAAGGTTGAATTGACATATGGCTGGTAAAAGTAGAAGCAATTTTCTGACTTTTTGGACACTCTTCGATTTATTTATGTATGTATTTGGAAAAAGGGAAATTCATGGCATATAATGCTAATGACAAATTAAATAAATTTCACTATGAAAATGTCTTAAGTGTGCAAAGCGTCTAGAGACATCCAACATAGATGTTAGTCATCACAACTCTTGAAAAAATTAAAGGATTTGATGTGGGATAGAATATGCTTAACTATGTCTTTAGTTTTAAAACTTAGTAGCTGATGGTCATGTGATAATTAGTATGGTCAAAAAATAGCTTCTGCCAGGAATAAGTTATTCAGTTTTGAATTTCGTGCGGGACTAATCTTTGTTTTATCATTATTTTAATTTTGGAATGTGCTCGCATGCGTGCAAAGATCGTTTCACAATCAACCCTTTGAGAAAGAGCAAATAATTTCATTGTCATTATTATTTTCCTGAGAGTATAAAGTAATTATCAGCTTCCTAAGAACACATATGATCGTAGCCTTACTTGGCACCAAGTATCTTTTCTAATTATTCCTCTGCATTATTGCCTAGACCGACTGTAATTCTTCTGGTCAACGTCTGCATCAATGTTTGAATTGAACCTGGTAATCACATGACATATAAATGTATAGATTCTGGCAAATGAAAGGGAAAAATCTTTTCCGATGATGTCAGACATGTTTATCAAATTTAGTTGGTTCCACTTATTTTTTTGGGTTTTCTGGAAAACGATAAAAATCACGCATGTTTCTTAAATGGTGAATAATCAGCATATAATTAAATGGAAGACAAACATATATGTAAATGCAAGCAAGCCAGTCGGAAACAAGTTGAAGCAATTTTCAAATTTTGCCAACTAACTTCTAGAAAGAGTCTTTCCAACCTATTTTCATTGAAAATTGCCCACATGACCGTGTGCCGTTTGAGATGCCAAAGATAATCAGACCACCATGTTAGCAATTTTGGTTGGAAAAATACAGTGAAATTTCATGCAAAAGTTTAGGAATCATTTAGCAAAATTGAGAAATTTATGATTGAATTGATATTTGTATAAAAGGTCTAAGGCTAATTGGGTAACTTTCCCGGATTGGTACAACTAAAATGAGTATAATCTTCTTCTGTAGTATTATGGATGATTCCTAAATTAACAAGACCAACTTAACGAACAAGTTATCCCTTAACCTCTCAAACATTGTCGTTAAAAGAAAATTTTCCTCGTAAAATATTTATATAAATTCTCTCGAAATAATCTAAGCTTTCGTGAATCTTGTCTATAAGGGGAAATTTATCACTTCTGTTCTTTTCTTTCATATGCATTAAAAATGCTTCGCTCGCCATTAATTAATTGAGCAAGTCCATGTAATATTTTTCTTCCATGACATTTCCAGCATAATTTATCAGTCCAAAATTTTGATAACGATGGAATTATGTGGTATCAAATTAATTAATTGATTGATAATGCAAAAGAGAACTAAAATATTAAGGAAATATATTTGACTAAAATACGATAAAATAGTAAGACCATGTATCTATGAAAAAGGAAAATCAAATTTAAACAAAGCAAATGAAAAATGAAAAGAGAGTATCATAAGGTTATGTTCGGTTCGTACAATGTTTTGGATCTATTTTATGAACTTCGATATTTTAAATGCACTTAAAACTAAAATATATCTTGTTATGCATTAGATTAGGAACTCAAGTTCATCGGAGATTTACTAAAATTGCTCATGCCAAATTATATAGATATAAAAGTATATATATCTTATTTAAAAACGAATAGAAGAAGAAATATTTTAAAAGATTGGTTACCTTGAATTCAATAAAAGGAAGCATTAATTTCTATTATAATGTAGAAGAATGGTAAAAGATTTAAGCATTGAACAGCGCCCCGCTTGCCCTCCGTGACTACGTGACTAAGAGTGATTATTGTAATGTCAATTATTATAATATTTTCATTGCATTATTGAAAATATCATCACTTACAGTTTTTTCCTATAATTGAAGGGTTAAAAAATCAGAGTTTCATAAAACAATCTAAAAAATCTATAAAAAATAATTGCAAAAACTATAGATGTTCACGATTACTGACTACCATTGGCCAAAAAGATTACATTGGGAAATTGTCAAATGGTTTATGATTAAATTGGCCAAACTGAAAAGTTTATGACTTAATTTACATCCATACTATAGATTTAGGACTTTGTTGATAATTTTGCCTTTGAACTTGCAATTTCGTGATATACATACAATTCTTTTACCAATAGGCTATCATATGTACGGTGATGGTGAACTTTACAAACTCCAATGTTGATGGATTGCGTGGAGCTTATGTGTTCCTCGTTTAATAACCAACAAAACCTACATGAGAATTGAATCTGGACCGAAACCAATTGAGAGAATCAAAGTAATCTCAGAGTGACATGGGACTAGTTCCCCTTTCAAAGCGATCTTCTACCAAATTTTATGTGGATGAATGTATCTTCATTGACATGATTGGGCAACAGGAATGATACTGATTTTGGATTCTTTGGGAGACACTAGCAAACCTTGCATCATCCCGATTAAGATCATCATCTCAACTTGGCTTCTTATATTTCAGGTTTGTCCGTGTTCGATCTATCCATTGCACGGACAGGATACGGTTTTTGAATATTAACTATTGCTCGGTATCGAATTATTACAAAATCACACCAATCAATACATTTTATGGGTGATTTTAAGAAATTGACCATGTAGAGATTGAATATAAGACGTCTCGATCCACGAGAGAATTAATTTGGGTCAAAATTATTTTAGAAAATTCTCGACGTTTAACCCCGTAAATATAACTACCAAGGATTGTTAGGGCAACAGAAACGTAAAGCCGACACGATTCATCATTTAACGGTCCTTTGGTCTTTGCGAAGAAATTTTCGGATTCCATCGATGGACTTGGAATAAAAAAAGAGAATAAGAAAAAAAAAAAAAAACTATTCCGATCAGAAATGCCGCAATTCCACAATATGAATGAAAGATTCGTAAATGCCCAGCTTAAGTCGCCTTTGCTGTTGTTGTCAAGTTTGAGGAAAGAACCGCAGCGATTTACGATGGAAAGGCGAATTTAACTAATAATGTCCCTTTTTTGGCTAGAAGTAAAATTTTCATTTCAAAGAACACATTGCAAACTGCATGAACACTTATATTAGAACAATAAATAAAAGAAAACTCTATTAATACAATATTTTTAAATTTAATAGGAGATTGTCTAAAAGAAAAGAGGATGCGGTGCCTATTTGATTCATTGCAAGCACAAGAACAGCTCTATTATTCACTCGTTGATGTGGAATTCAAAATTATATTATGTCAATTATCTTGAATTGATTACTTCTGGAGCCAAATCGAGCGATGATATTACCGCAAAGGAACATTTATAGATTAGTCTTCTCCGGGTCACCAAATTTTGCTCTTTTAGATTAATTTCTAGTCTATCCATGTAATTAGGGAAAAAAATTGTATACATCTGCAGTGTTGATTGAGTTGTAGTTATATCTAATATCTTTTTATTTTCATAACTCGCAGCACCTGATCTTAACACAATTGTCTAAATGTTTTGTTGAACTATCATTCTTCGAGGTATGCAAATCGTCCTGCACTCAAGAGAGGGCTCCTTCATTCATGAAAAGCTTGCACTAGCAAAATGTTCCGACTGGATTCACAAACGGTTTCATGGATAACCAAATCTCTGCACTCAGTCAGACTCCTGATTTATAATGATAATATAAGAAAAAATGGATTGTCATGGTTTAGGATTAGAATACAAGTACTTTAAAAAGATAAATATATATCTAGGAGGACAATTTCTATTTGTGACAACAACTTTTTACGTGTCCTTAACTTCACCTATTAATGTCAACCTCGGTTTTGCAGGTACCCATCTTTCCTCAAAGCCAGCTAGCAGGACCATAGTAAGTCAAAGTCAAGCCAACAACTTAGAACTCATTTTACACGGTTCTGAAACACGTATGTCATGTTCGAGAAGCAGCAACCTAGTCATCAGCTGACGACAGGAGGTGCATCAGTTCACAAAGCACATCTGGTCAACAGTCATTCATTACGTATCATCAACGAATATGGGCGGACTTATCAAAGAATGTGAACTAAATATGAATAAAAAAATTATTAAAAAGGAAAAGGAGTCACTTACATAATAGAGTAATCAATAAACAATTGACTAAATGATAGCTAATTATATTCAATAATAACCATGTCTTGCCTGATGTAACTAACGCATGATTATGCCGTATTTAACATGTTTCATTGTTTTGACGACGGTCATCAAATGCAATTACTCCAAACCGATAGGCGAACAAGTAGAGTATACTAGGGGCACTTGAGAGAATCATGTCAACTCAGCAAAATGACCTCGTAACTTTAAAATAAGGGGTGCTCTCCAATTGTTTAATTAGGAAAACGGCACATATCAATTCTCTGGCATGGATGAGTGAACCATAGATTTTGTACGTACATGCTAAAGCCTCATAAGATTATAAAATAAACTACTATACACACATTAATGATATGGACATGCTATGATCATATCATATTTTGTCATATCATGTGACTAAAATTATCTTGCACATCTTGATTTTAGGAAAAAATACCAAAAAAGTCATAAACATATTGCAATTGTAACAATTAAGTCGTAATTGTGGTAATACAGTCCATCCAGCTAAATTTGGTTAGGCAATGCTAACGTGGGCACCGATCAACAATTTTTTAATAAGATATATATTTTTAATTTTTTATTAATTTTTCCTCTCTCTTTTTTTTTTCCTCTTCCTCCTTTTTCTTGCTCTAGTGACCGGCCAAAGGCGAGGGCAAATCGCCGAACCGAGGTAGCTGGCCAATGGCAAGCTGGGCAAGGGTGAGCTTGCTCAGCCACTAACAAGGCAAGCCCTTGCCAAATCCAACGGGGCGACGAGAGCAAGGTCGAGCTCACTAATCCACTAGGGAGGCTCGCCTCACTAGATCCAACAAGGACTTGCCTCACTAGTGACTAGGCAAGCTTGCCCTTACCTAGTGACGGTGAGATGAGCTCACCACTGGCCGGCTACCTCAGTTTGGCGACCCGCCCTCACCTTTAGCTAGTCGCCGGAGTAAGAGGAAGAAGGAGGAAGGAGGGAAAAAAGAGAGGAAAAAATTAATAAAAAATTAAAAAAATTAAATATTATTAAAAAAATTGTTGATCAGCATCCATATCAAAGCCAACTGGCCAAATTTGGCCAAATAAACTGAATTTGTATAATTGCAAAAGATTTAGAACTTAATTGACAAAAAAAAAATAAGTTTCTGATTGAATTGGCAAAAATATATTAGGTTTATGACTTTTTTGATATTTTTCCCCATGAATTTATCGTAGCACGGAAACACACAAATTTTATATTTTTAAAAGGCTCAACAATTGCATTTTTAAAATGGCGCAACAAAAAATGTGATTAGCGGGAGTAAATTTGCTAAACACACTCAGGCACAAAAAGTCCTCTCAAGTGAAAATTTAGAGAGATCCCACGCCCATATTATTGAAATAGTGATCAAAGTTGTCCAAAACATAAAAAAGAATATATATATATATATATATATATATATAGTAAACAACTCACTTAATAAATTCAATTTGGGGCATTGAGATATTTCTAATTTAAGAATTGTATGTCACTGTTTGAATCTTATCAAATGTGTGCAAACTATTGTGAGTAAGCGTAACTTGCACATGCTAAAGGTCTAGACTTTATTGGTTCATAGGGCTTGCAAGGTATGTTATGTCCTTAAATCATCAAGAAAAAGAAACTATGAAAACGCTTGATATAAGAATACCCAAAAATAACACTAAGTTCAAACTATTGTGAGTAAGAGTAACTTGCACATGCTAAAGGTCTAGACTTTATTGGTTCATAGGGCTTGCAAGGTATGTTATGTCCTTAAATCATCAAGAAAAAGAAACTATGAAAACGCTAGATGATATAAGAATACCCAAAAATAACACTAAGCAGTAAAGAAGTTAGAAAAAAAAAACAAAAACTAAAATAACAGAAACAATAAACATAAAAAATCAAAACGTGCCCCCATTTGGTCATGGCATAGGGCGCAAAATGAATTTTTCGTATGGGTATTATCAACCTTGTAACTATTTTTGGACCAAAAGTTATGGTTGTTTTAGTTTTTTGTTTTTTTTTTTATGCGAATTTTTCGGGTCTGCTTGTTGGATTTTTGGCTACACAAATGCTCCAAAAAGTCCCGAACGAGGTTTTCAAACTGATGATATGGCTGTCATAACTCTTCTTGGATCAAAAGTTAAAAGGGCCTTCTGCTTTCAAATTCTCAAATTTTATTTCATTCCCAATAACCGTCCCAATCATGTCATGGTTGGGGAGATGGCTTGAGAGGTAACGCCCAAAAAGGCGGGCTGATGGCCCTTACCTTTAATTCCATTTCAAAATCCTTCAACGCAATGATGGGGCCCCAGGAGGCAACGGCGGAGGCGGCAGCATGGTTCGTCCAACAAATAGAGAGAAGCCCAAGGGAAGAGAGAGAGGCCTTTCTCCTTTAAATTTTTAGAAAACGTAAAGAGGAGGATGAAGTTTTGTAGGGAGGGAGAGAGGGAGGACACAGAGTGGCAGTAACAAAGGAGATGATGGAAAAGTAACGAACGGAAAGAGAGGAGAGAGTGTTTCAAAATTTCTGCAAAGTGGGATCTGCATGGTTCACGTGACAATATTCAAGTGGACAGACCTTTTGCTAACTTGGTAAAACTGGCCTATGTAATATTTTTTTCCCATCTGTATTGTTTAGCTACCATCAAGTTGATGCAAAAGATTGTGGAGGTGATAAAAGTTGCCTTGTATTTTTGTTGGTGTTGGGATGACTATGCTCGAAGGGTATGACATCTTGTACCCTACTTGTTCTTTTAATCATAAAAGGAATGAGAGTTACCTTAAGTGGGCATGTATGGAATATTCATCTTCCTCTCTCCTCTGCTCATTTGGGCCGAGGGAAATTCTCGATATCATTAAAACGAATATGAATGCAATCTCAAAATGCATGAGATAAATATATTTTCTGGACAAGAGTGTTTAGTCAAAGTTAAAATATTACATCGATAATATTATAAGTATGTGAATAATCTAAAACTTCATGAGCTTACATGTGATTTGCATGTGACGTGCAGATAAGAGAAGTTCGACTCGCACATGATTTGCACATGAGAAATGATGTTGATGTATTATTTTACATCATTTAATCATGTTTGATTCGAGATTTTGGACGTTACCATACAATTCAATTTTTCATCACCTTGCAATCAACTAGGGACTAACTAATGAACGTCCAAAGTTACTGACCCTCACCTGCAATCGTGTTGCCATAAGTTCAGTAAAGATGCTCATTTCCGGTGGGGCCCACATACACCAATCTACATTGTCTAGCTAACATCATTAAGGGCAAAAAATTGTGGAGCCGATAATAGTGGCCTTCATTTTTTTTTTTTTTTTGGTATTGAAATGACTATGCCCGGAAGGTAAAGGCATCTTGGATGCTGCCCGTTCTTTTAATCCTAAAAGCAATGTGAGTTTCTTTGATTGGGTATGTATGGCATGTTCATCTTACAAGCTTGTGAGTAATCTAAAAAGGTAATGAATTTTCATGTGATTTGCACATAGTTTGCACGTGAGAGAAGTTCGGCTTGCAAGTGATTTGCATGTGAGAAGGAGTATTAAAGTATTATCCTATATTGCTTGACCGGATTGGATTTGGGTTGTAATCTCCTATGCACTCTACACAATTTTGTCTCTTCAGCCCTTTTTTCAATTGTTTCCCTCTACCCCCTTCTCTCGTTTGCACCCTTTACGTGGCTAGAAATCATTCACCTACACAATGAGCTGGAAAAGAAAGAGCAACCAAACGAAGAAATAAAAAGAAATATTTTTTTTTTTAACTCTACACCCTCACCAATCGTTGCTCTTCAAATTGCTTCCCTCTTTTTGCCGATTTCTCTCCTTGAACTGTGACTCTCGATAATTCAAGGAGATGCTTTCACGATACGATTGTCGATACCAAAATTTTTGTCAATAATTTAAATATGCATTTTTCCAGGGAAGGAAATAAACAAAAATATTAAAAGAAAATAAAATCGATTCATGCCCCACTACTCCGTTTGAACTCAATCCATAGCCCAATCAAGATAACAATTCATATCGGCCACGCTCGGCCCGTGTCCCGCGCCGGAACTGAGCCCAAGTTGGATTCGTTCAAAAGAATTTGGAAAGCAGTAAAATGACACGCGTCGTCCTCGCTCGAGAGAGGGTCCCATGAATGACACGTATCGTCGATTCAATGGACTATCGCATGACGTGGCATAGGATTTGCATGCAATATTTTCTCGAGGTGACGAACGGGACCGTAACCTCCCTCCCTCCCTCTCTTCTCTCAACCGACTGGATCTCCCACGTAAAAAGAATGGATTTTTCGCCGGGAGTCGGGGGGAGTTCCCGGACGGTTTCTGCTCCTCCGTCGCCTTCCGACGTCGTGCCGGCCGCCGCCGGTCGATGCCAGTCGCCGAGGCTCCACATCTCGCTCCGTTCTGCCCTGGATATTGGCCGAGAAGCGCGAAGCTCGAAGCAGTTGATTCTCTGATGAAACTCGATCCAGACTTCAGAAACGGATCACTGAGGGCAAGACAATGCTCTTCAGAAGCGATTCCTTTTGCTCGGCTTGCGAGTTCCCAAGTCCCTCAGCCCTTTTTCTTTCCGAAGATGACGACTCCCCGTTGTTCGACGGATGGAGGTAAGTCCTCTTACTTTCTCTGGTTTCGATTTTGGTTCGATTGATAGGACCGATTCCTCATCGGCTTTCTTTTCCATTGCCGTCTGGACGCTGTTCGTTACTGACCTTCGCCAACTGCCGCTCCCACGGACGCATCTGTATGATTTCGTTCGGCTCTGTTTTCTGGTCAAGAAGCTTGAAGTTCCTAGTTCTCGGTTGAAGCTCTTTCGCTAGCGTCGATCTTCACCATCGATTTTTCCCGGACTTCCTCTTACTAGTTCACAACCGGTCGAGATCTGGACGCTTCCTCGTCAAGGTAAATTGCATAGTACTCTGTCTCTGTCTCTTATGAACGAAACAAAAGCCCGTCTGTTCTACCTTGTTTTGAAACCGAGATCCATGATTAGAGTTATGAGCATTGCTCGAAAACTTAACTAGTTCTGGTGACTCAAACTGTTGTTTGTATGAATCTTGGAAGACAAAAAGCCTTACTTCCATGATTCTGCTTTGTTCTGGTGATGCACATGGCCTTCTCGACTAAATGTTTCTAAGAAGATTTTGCGAAGTAATTTCTGTTGTTCGTTGATTTGATTATGTGAAGATTACTTTTGAATGATTATAAATCAGGTTATCGGTTATTAGATGAGGTAAGTCATGCTTACCAAAATTTGCTTCTGTGACTCGCTGTTCTGCCTCGGGGTTCTTTGATGTTTGTGTGTTCTGAGGATGGTCTGTGGTATAGACAGTTGAAGACATGAGGTGCAGCCCTTTACTTGAATGCTCTCTCCTGTTGATGTTTAAGGTTTGTGCTTCTAGGGTATCAATTTTGAACTTCTTTGCTCTTCCTGGGTATGCGTGTTAATCGACCATCGGCGATGTTGACTGTAGTGGCGAGGGACAATGGTGGTGGTTGGTAGTCATGCTCCCGCGGCTGATGATGGTGCCCCGGTGGTGATGAGAAGTAATTGATAGTGTAATACCGGGTGGTTCTCTGCATAAGATTTAGGCAAGTTGTCATCTAATCCATCCTTTACAAGCATGCAGTTAGAAGAGCAAAAGTGAATACCAAGAAAAAAGATGAGAGTTCGGGTGCTAGGTGAGAGGACTGAGAGACTATGGATTGAAGGGAAAACTGATAAAAAATAATAATAAATTTCGAAAAAAAAAAGTGGAAAATTGGTTAGAAAAATAGTCCATGATTAGGTTGTTAGATTTTAGTTATAGAGTTAGTCTAGTTTTATTCAGATAATAAATATAGTTTAGAAAAAATTCATGATTCTCTCTCCTTACACATAAGAAAATTAGTTTCTTTAGGAAAGTGGGCTCACATAGAATTAAGCTCATGTTTAGATGTAAGAATTAGTTTAGTTTTGTTAGATAATACACATAGTTTAGGAAAATTAAAACTTTCTCTCGTTTAGATAGAAGAAAATTAGTTTCTTTAGGAGCTTGGACTCAAATTGAATTAAGCTCATGGGGTTGCTATTCTGAAACTCAATAACTGGACCATGTTATATTCTTTGTGCAACTTGTACCAAGTTACTTTACTACACTTCATTTTTGTTCACTCATTCTTTCATTACCATCTTTGATTGAATTGATTGTGACTCTTTTATGTTCGTTTTTCTAAGTTGTATTTCCTTTTCAAAGTTGAGTGGTTAGGTTTCATTCTAGGATTATAATAAAAATAAAAACATCACATGGATATCTAACTTATGATGAGCGTAGATCATTTCTATATTCAGCTGGTTCTAGTAACTCTAACACAATCAAATTTGACCTGGTAAATTAGTCAGTTTGGTTCTCACCAGGCTTGGCTTTTGACACAAGGATCTTTTAGAATGTTGCAAAGTCTAGTTTTATTGTGGATGATACTGAAAATGCCGGGATGGAAGATGTTGAAGATGGGATAGCCGAGGAGGATGATTGTTCTAATTTTGTTTGTGCACTACGCGATAATGGAGGTAACCTTTTATGTTACATGTCTTCCTCCTTCGGTATTCTTTTTTTGATATGTACTTTTTTTCGGTATGTTAATTTTTGGAAATTTAGTGATTAGAATATTATTGGTTCCAATTATTTAGGGCATTCTTCATTTCGATCCCTGTTCTCATTTTAGTCCCTAAATAACTACTTTGCTACTATTTTCATCCCCCATATGGCATTCCAATATACTATTTTGGTTTTAGAGGGGTGAAAATGGTCTTAAAGTACTTGTTTAAGAACTATACATAGAAAACGAACGTATGAGGACCAAAATAAAGAACGTGTAAAATACTTGGGACCAAAATTGTAGTTTTTCTTTTAGTGATCAAAGCCTTTCAATTGTTTTGGTGCTATTGTATCATTTTAGTTCCTATGAGAGGTCCGTATGAGTGTGTTCCTTATAGTGGCAATGGCAATATGGAAAATATGGAACCAACCATGAGTATAGTCCATTTTCATATTCAACTTATTTTAATAAACACAATTGGGTTTAACATGGTAAACTAGTCAATCTGATCTGACCAAGCTTGGCCTTCAGAAGTTAGTCAGCGTTGCTCGGGGAGAGAGCCATTCCGCTCCCTCGACAATATTGGGTATTCCAACTTGTTTCTACTACTTGCAGCCACTTCTACCATCCTCACTATCTAGCAAAATTGCTCCATCACAAAGATGAAGTTTCCACAGAAAAAACTTAAGCTGAGGATTGTTGCAGGAGAAAGTTCCACATGTCTAGCACATGACTATTCCCTTTGCAATCAAATAGAAAACAAGTAGGAACATGATTGGCAAATTTCTGTATGCAGATGATCCCCAAGCATTACCATAAAAAATGCTTGCCAAAGTATGTTGTACTAGACTTTTAGATTATCGTTGCTTTAGTTTCATTGTAGTTGTTCTATGTTGCTTCACATTAGGGGTGATTGGCTCCAAGTTGGGCGGTTCCCACCATGAAATCGGGAACTGTTCACTAAGAAACGGTTCCAAAATATTAGAATTGGATACTACCTGTTGATCCTATGAATCCATTGCCGGGCTGCAATCGCTATAGAATTGCATTCGGTGGCGCCATTTTGCCCAATGATTTGGGTGAGTTAGGAGTTGTCGACATCTCTAAAGATGTTTCCAATATAGAGCCTCATAGTGGCGGTGTCCTCCAAACATGAAGAAGAAGCGATGGCTCACACACAAACTCTCTTCAAGTACAATCTATACAGGGCAAAGGAGGAGGAGATGGTAGGTTTGAAAGGAAAAGGAAAGGCGAGGGGCTTGAGGTTGAGGATTGGGATAGAGAGCTGCTTTGCATTGGACAACTATGAATGGAAGGTGTGGGAGTGACAAGAGAGAGCGCAAGGCGACTCTAAGAGAAACAAAGATAATGATTCTGATGCCATGGGAAGAGAGGACGCAGAGCAAAGCAACAAATGAAGCAGGAAGAGAATTGTTGGAGCCGAAGGGAGTTGGGAAAGATCAGTGGGTAGAATTATATTAATCAATAAATGAAACTGTAAGTAAATTGTAAAAGGCATGAAACCACCCCCTGCCCATACCATTGTATGAAAGATGCATGTTTGATGCACGGGCTTGTTGGTGCCGAAAATTTGGCCAACTAGTGACTTCATGCATTAAACATGCATTTTTCATGCATTAAACGTCCCTCTTTTGTGCAATGCACATGCATCCTACCAAACCAATTGCATTTAAAATAGTAAAATAAACTAACTTGACACGATTCTGTAACAAAAGATTTGCCAAAATTGTTATATAACATTACAAACACATATGAGATCCGCCACAAAAACATTTTTCTGTTTTATGGGTCTCCAATTATAAGAATCAGTACATTGCAAAGAAGAGGTTTGATCATTTATGCAATAATAAGTTCAGTGTTAGGAAGAATTGCACATAATTAGTGAGGGACCCTCTACATTTGAAACAGCTACATAAACCAAATAATTTTTACTTATGCATCAATTCTACATGGCCAGAGATCCAAAATCAAGACAACATCGTCAATTGTTTTATATGGACACTTTTCCAGTAAATTCCTCAGATCTTGACTTTCAATTCTCTAGTCATTAAGAAAATAGAAAGTAAATAACGAGAGGGGCAAGTAGATTAGCTAATAATATAGTTACTCACTTTGTTATTCTCTATTTCATCGCGGCAATCTTCTTAGTTGGTGTAGACATGTGCATTTAGAATTCAACTATATCTCCCATATGATGATTTCGATAGTGGTTAGTGATGGCCTTAGTAGCTAGCACACTATTCGGAATTATTATCTTCTGATTGTCATTATTCAAGAAAATAGTCGTTAAGATGTTTTGCTCTTTCACCACCATCTGAAATACAATGTATCATGGTTTAGAAACATATGTTTTGAACATCTGTTGAAAGCACAAAGTTGTATTTGCTTGTGTAACTAAACCATAGTGACTTCACAATGATCACCGTTATCAAATGGATGCATTGCGAATAGGAATAATCGCTTCAAATGTCATCTTGCAGGAGTTTCCAAATATGAATATCACAAGTAGTAATTGGGAGCTTATGGGAAGCAGAAACATTTTCGTGGCAATTTGTAACATATAAAAACATATAATCATTATGAGGAGCTAACTAGAATGTTCATCTCCAAAGGAGCTTGTTAACAACCATCTTTGTGTCATTCAACTTCATTTTTTGAAAGGATTAAATTGCACTACATCCAAATGCAAACTTAAAGCTCAATTAGTGGACACTGCAACTATATAATTTCAACATATGTCGATAGACAATGTAACCACTTTATCGGGGTAACTCAAATTCGAGAAGATCGCATTTATAGGTTAGTGCAATCAATTGGTTTCATTATGTCCACAATTTTTAAGAAGCAACAACTAGTTTTTTTTTTTTTTGGGCTATTTGAGCTACACAATACGGTCTCATTTTGCATCTAAATTAAAATTGGGGATTATCAAAACGAAGTTTTGTTTTACAATCGTCCTGCTTGCATGAAGAGTGAGTACTTTTACGGCAAAATTGACAAAACTTTCCCGCCTGCATGAAGAGCAAGTACTTTTACGGTAAAATTGACAAAACTTTCCCGCCTGCATGAAGAGCGAGTACTTTTACGTTAAAATTGACAAAACTTTCTTGAGTTTAATATGTTGAAGTTTCGCTTGACAAGTTAGATCGACATTTGTAAAATGTGTTTGAAACAACTGGTGTTTTCTAGGGTGACGAAGGGGGTTATTGGAATAGATGTTGATATAACTTGCTGAACCATAGTTCAACATATTAATCTTTTGAAAGTTTAGCGGAGGTTAACATAATAGATCCTGCTCTTCATGCGAGGGGGGTAGTTGTGAAACAAAACTTTTTACTAAATGAATATTTTTAGAGTTAAGTAAAAGTACTCTCTTTAGGCTTAACTTAGATGCAAAATGAGAATGTTTTCAATAGCTCAAATAGTAAGTAAACTAGTAGGTGCTTTTGAAAAAAAAATGTAGACATAATGAAACCAATTGATTGCATTAGGCTTGTAATATTTCCAAATTGAAGTTATCCCAATATTTATAATGTCTTTCTAATGTCTTTCTACATCTAATGAACTTATATAGTTGTTGTGTCCACCAATTGAGCTTTAAGTTTGCATTGGATGTAATGCGGTTAATGCTTTCAGAGAATGAAGAGCACTAACTTTGACTCCGGATTATACTAAAATTGCTATGAACAAACTCCATTGGATCATGAACATTCTAGTTGGCATCCTCATAGCCGTTATATGGATCTTTATAATAGGAATTGCCACAAAAAAGTTTCTACTTCCCATAAGCTCCCAATTGCTAGTTGTGGTATTCATACTTGAAAATTCTTGAAAGATGACATTGAAGTGATTATTTTCTTGTTTGTGATGCATCCATTTGATGTTGGCGATTGTTGTGAAGTCGATGGGGTCTAGGTACACAAGTATATACAGCTCTATGTTTTTGACAGATGGTCAAAATATATGTTTCTAAACCATGATGTATTGTGTTCCAGATGGTGGTGGAAAAGATAAACATCGTAACAACTGTTTTATTGAGATACGACAACCAGAAAATAGTAATTTCGAATAGTGTGCTTGCTACTAAGGTCATCAATAACTACTTTCAGAATCTTGATATCGAAAATGCAATTGAATTCTGTGTGCACATATCTACACCAATATAGAAGAATGCCGTGATGAAACAAAGAATAACAAGGTAGCTATATTATTAACTAATATACGTGCTTGATTTAGTTATTTACTTCCTGCTAACCTAACGACTACATGATTGAGTGTTCAAATTTGAGGAATTTACTAGAAAAATGTCCATGTAAAACAATTGAGGATGTCTTGGTGCTGGATCTTTTAGCCATGTAGAAACAATGCATAGGTGAAAATTATATAATTTATGCCAGGAGACTTGTTAGCCCAACTTTTCACATGCACAACACTAGTGTAGGTTGTATATACAATTTTTGCGTTTAAGAGTCTGCATTGCCTGTCATGTCACGACAAAGGTATATTAAAGATAGGGCCATCAAATGGGTGGGTTGGGTGGGATTTGGGTCAAGTCGAAAATGATCCGACCCATATTGACCCATTTAACTCGTTTTGATCTATTTTTATGCAATGTAAATTTCCCAACCCAATTTACCAAATCCCATTAATGGTTAATGTAATATAAGAGAACCAATTTAACCCACTTTAAGCCTTTTATGTGTATATATTACTTGGATAAAAATTTCGTGTCAGATTAAAAAAGTTAATTAAACAAAAAAATTAGTAAATAAAATAAAAAATTGTAAGAAACTTATAAATTGAAATGACTTATACAGAACTCTTACCATTGACATGAAAGTAACATTTGCTTATAAGCACTCTTCTAAAATGCTTCTAAATTTGTCAATTCACAAAGTTAAAACTTAAACTGTGATAGTTAAAATTTCTATTTCAATCTTGATTAAATTTCGATCTAGATAAGAAATATTGCTCCAATATGTCTATGGATATCTATCTACCAAAAGAGGTCTCGATTACTTAACTTTTTTGACAATAAAAAAAATTAAGTACAAAAATTTCAATGGACTTCTTATAACCCATACCCAACTCAATTCAAATCCGATTCGATCTGACTCGTATTATTTTCCTCCTTTATTTCTATTTTCTTATTCATCTTCTTTCCCCGTCTAGCCAAACTTGCTCATCTTGCAACTCGCATGTCCACAATACGCATAGGGAGCACGTAAAGCGCCACGTCATTGCCTGCTCTTGACATCGCCGCAACCTCAAGCTCAAAGAACTGCCACTTTGCTTCCCTGTATATTGCTAGATCTCGTCGCCTCATGATGGTTTTCGAGTAATGTGAGAGGTCGACTACAAAGATTTTTTTTTTTTTCTAAAACAAGTGCAAAAAAGAAAAAAGCCTCCCCCTCCCCTCCCCTCCCTCCCTCTCTCTCCCCCTTCCTTATCCCCTTCTCCTCCTGCACCATTTTCAAGACTGATAGCAGGAAGCTTAATAGGAAGCCATGCCCATATTCACCACTTCCAACCGAAGAAGAAGAACATGACCCTTTAGTTGAACATGATCATAATAAGCACTGGAAACGAGCCTCATCTAAGCTCAGCTGAACATGACCCTTCAGTTCCAAGGAAGAGATATAAGCACCGAACCAGAGCAGGATAAAAGCAATAGACTTTATTTAATTCCAGCTTAAACATTTTGAGCTATAAATTTTTAAGAAAATAGGTCTCGCAACAATTTATAATTATTTATGATTTGATTTTTTGTGATACAAAATTGATTGTTATTCTCGCAATACATTAAAAACTGTTGCGCAATTATTTTTCAAATATTTTTGTAGGCGAAACAATAAAAGATCTAAGACCATCGAAACCTAACTAAAATATTAATCGCAACCGGAAATGGAGAAGCAAAACAAATGCACATACCCAATCGTCGAGGCGAGAGAAGGAATCAATGCTCGATGTTGCTTGTCCATGAAGGACACGTAGAGCAAGAGGAGACTAACCAGCGCGGAGAAGATTCTGGGCGCGATTAGCAGCGAACAGAGACAAGATTCGCCTCCGCAACATCTTCCCAACACCAGCAACCGCCATGGGCAAGCTAAGGTCCTGCCTCCAACACCCAAAAACTCGTTTCCTTCAACCGATTGATGGTGGGAATCGGGGGATAATCCAGTCTGGTTGAGTGAGTCGGCACATACAAAGAACGGAGCAGTCGAGCGAAGAGAGAACCAGCGAAGCAAAAGAAAGAGGCAAGGCATAACCGAGGGTTTTATTTTTAAAAGGGGCAAAATTGGACTTTTAATAAGCTTTTTAGAGCCAAATAGGAAACTGACCAAATTTCATTAATCTATCGCTTCAGCATTCTAAAAATGCTGGAAGTTCAAGGCTAGCTTTTATCTCAAAGACCATTAGAAATGATTGTCAAATATCCCAAATTTTCATTGAGGGGCTTTGGGATTCCAAAAAGTTTTCAAAATGTTGAATTACACGCACTTTGAGAATATTTCCTGTGTCAATCATGTTGTGAATTGCAATTCACGTCCATCCATTCCGATTATGTCACCACCTTTGGTGGGGGAGAGAGAGCCTAATTGGGTTCCAAATTCCAAAGTGTGCACCCAATATGTGTGCGTCAAGATCTGCCAAAGCGGGGAAGGAAAGGCCGTCACGGTGAAGGCGGCAGTCACAACTGCTTTTGTCATGGTGGAGGGTCAATGTCAATTTATATCTTTTCTTTTGGGGGAAGGGCAGGATCGAGCATGAAAGAGAGATGGGCGGAAGAGATATCATTTGACATTACTCTCTTGTCACATGTCCGTATTTTAATAGATTGTCTATGTAAAGTTGGATAGATTCAGATCTGGCTGACTTTTCCCATGTCTAATACACAAACAATAAAATAAAATGAAGTATAATATTTTCACTGTCAATCTTATGATCGGGTCCAATATCAAAGCGAGACTCGCTGAAATATAAGTCTCAATTAACATTAAAAAAGAAAAAAAGAAATGGGACCTCTTTGAAATTGTATTCGAAAGCGGTGCACAAAATTTATGGCGAACTAAGATGAGGTGAGTGATTATAGATTAGAGGCCGGTCTTCGTCCAATTTAACTCCCATCTACATCACATGCACTGAGATTATTAAAAACTTAACAATTGAATCATTAGCAAACAAAATGAGTTTAATGCATCACCTGTCGGATCTTTCGTGACGGGAACAAAAACGACGCACATTTTATCAGCAATAGGGACTTCGCATATATCCAGCAACTTGTCTTTTAACTTAAACATTCATATTCAACCTTAACTATTCCTATATAGTCAATGTACTATTGTTTAAATGAATAACAAGTCAGACATTATTCGATGAAATGAAATATTGGAAAAACATTTTAATTATAACAATTGAATCCTAAATCTTTTCATCTTTTACTAATTGAGTTCATCTAGCCAATTTGACGAGAAATCGCTAACGTGAACATTAATTATCCTATATAGCACGACGGATATGGAAGTGAATTTTTTTTAATAATAATTTAGAAATTTTTTTTAAAAAAATTTCTCATTTATTTTCTTAACGTTTTTTAGATACAAACCAGTGACAACCCTTGTTGGCCACAAGGGAGGGCCACATTGCCGTCGCTAGATTTGGACAAGGCAAGGGCCACATTGCCCTCACCCACATCTAGTGAGTCTGTGGCAGCCCTTGCTGACCCAAGTCCAACGAAAAGGAAAGAAAATAAAAGAAAAAAAAATTCCAAAAAGTTATAAAAAATAAAATATATATTAAAATATTGTTAAAAAATGTCTACGTCATACTGAGCATATCATGTAAGACAACTAACATCCACGTTGGTGATTTCTTATTAAAATTAATCAGATGGATTCAATTGACAAAAACTAAAAATATTTAAGACTTGATTGATATTATTGAAATGTTTAGAACTGAATTAATAAAAGTACAATAGTTTTAGAAAATTTTAGATATTTTTCCCTAAAATATTAAATGGTGAGTTGAACTTCTGAAATGATGAGTCAATACAGTGTAAGAACATGAGACCATGGATCATATTTTGCCATCAATTTTTTCATTGATTGAAGGACATGTCAGCAAATATTGCTAATGAAAGGATGACATTGAACTTCTTAATAGTTTAGAGACTACACAGTATATTTAGTAATAATTCAAGCATCATATTAAATGATTGAAAGTCTAAAGTCGGTACAAATTTGGTCAAAGGTTAGGGTAATGTTATTTTTCTTATTATTATATATAAAAGGTACTTCTTTAATTTAGTAGAGAACCATGAAAAAAGAGGAAACTCACATCTTCATATGATTAATCACACAAAGCATCGACTTTTTTTTTTTTATCATGAAATAAAAAACAGTCGTTACAAAAAAGGAATATTAATAATAAATAATGTAAGACAAAAAATTCAACGGAATGGAAACAAAAAGATAAATGAAAAGAATCACACGCATATATTGTTGTGAATATAGGTCAAGCGAATTAGATAAAATTAGTCAGAAAAAAAAAAGAGAAGGAAATTGGACACCGATTTACGTGGTTTAGTTCGAATATTAGAACTTACTCCATGGGAAAAGTTGCACGGAATTTCACTATAAAAATAAGCAATACAATAGAATTACAATTACAGAGTACTCAAATGTTCTTTCTTAGTATTTCTAAACCTCAATTACACCTAATAACTTACACAACATTTAACCCCTCATAATTTCTAATAAAATCTTACTTAAGGAACTAATTAAATTTTAATCATAAGATTTTAACTGGCTAAAATACTAGAATATAATTATAACGAGAAAAATCTCCTCACGAGAAGAACTCTTTGTTCCCTCGACCACCGAATGGACGTTGGTGCACTTCTACTCCAATGGCTCTTCTCTATTTATAATAACCAAGAGAAGTCTCTCTCAATTGCAGGGTGAGAAGTCTCCTTCACTCTTTCTCTCTCTTCACGTGGTGTCCCTTTTCTTTTTCCTTTGACGCACGAAGAGCTCGTGGCTCTCCTCCTCTCTTTCCGCCTTTAATGCAAAGTTAAAAAGACAAACAAAACCTACATTCCTTTTATCTTCTTCAGTTTCTCTTGCACCTAACATGTCAGATCGTGACAACATGAACGCCTTACCGACCCAAAAAAAGGACAAAATGAAAGCCTTCTTCTCGCATTCCTTCATTTAATGGGGCGTTTAACAACCCCAAAGTGAACCGTCCAAGCCATTCATTTCTTTCACTTGCAGCGGTCACAAGAACACACAAAAAAAAAAAAAAAAAAAAAAAAAAAAAAAAAAAAAGCCGTCTGCGACGCGCGCAAAGAAATTAATGCACGAACAAACAAAGTCAAAAGAAAAGCTGGACGTTCGTTAGAGACTTACACGCTTTAACTTGGACCCTATTTATTAGAAGAGCTCAAACTCAAAATATATTTTCAATATATATATATATATAAGAGAAAATATAGATATTATCAAAAACAAATTATGCAAAATGGCATCTATATATGGATGTGACATTATTACATTGGGAAAAATAAACTAAAAAGACTTCAATAGAAAAAATTAACAAAATTTTGAGTTTACAACGAGAGTATCCATATATAAGTGCCAAAAGATTTTTAAGATCATATAAGTAAGCTAGGCTATTAGTTAAGGGGTTGGAGGCGAATAAGAAGACCGTTGGCAGGGACTGGTGATGGATTGTAAATAATCTTTTCATATGGAATGACCTTCTCGAGTTTGAATTTGGTCACAAGATTGTGGATGAAAATGAGTATTTCAAGCCGAGCATACTCTTTTCCAGGGCACATGCGAGGGCCGCCTCCAAAGGGAACGTAGGTGAAAGGTGCAGGTCCATTTCCTTCGAATCTCGAGGGATCAAACTTTTCAGGATCAGGGAAATACTTCGGGTTCTTGTGAGTTGTATAAACTGTCCAAAATGCCTGCAAGCAAAACACATATTGTCATTGCTTGAGGATTCTATCTATTCACTCATTGAAAAACCATGTCGAAAATAGGGTCATAAGTAAACAATTACCTTCCATCCCTTTGGAATTGTGTAACCGGCAAAAGTAAAGTCGGTAATTGCCTCTCTGAATGCCCCTTGTGCAGGTGGAGTTAGCCTCATTGACTCACAAGCCACGTTCCAAGAATACTTCATCTTTTGTATATCATTCCAGTTCAGTAATTCACCCGGGGCTTTAGACTTTGCAATTTCCATTTGCTCTGTTGACATGAACCAAGTGAGCATATTGAAGTAGCCATCTTGTCAATGGAAATAAGAAGGACGATTACCTTTGTAAACTCTCTCATAGATGTGGGGTAACGAAGCTAGATAGTTCACTATTACAGTGATAGACGTACTAGTGGTGTCATGACTTGCAATGAGCAATCCAATGATCTTGTTCGACACATCCATCTCGAAATAAACACTGCCGTCATCATCTGCTTCGGTTAGCAAACGAGGCAACAAGTCCCTCGCGTTCACATCTTTTCCCTCCAAAATCTCTTGCTTCCTTTGTCTAATAATGTTCAGAAGCTCTTGCCTTATTACTTTTCCTCCTCCAACTGCTTTGTTGAATGGCGTGCCAGGAATATTGATAGGCACCGAGGTGAATCCCGGAGCAATACGAGCAAATGGATCGGCGAATTTCGACACGACCTCAGGGTCTTTAATGTTCATGAACAAGCGACACGCCAAAGCAAAGGTATAGTTCTTTGTCAAAGGAAACACCTTCACCTCCTTATAAGGAGACCAGTCACTCTCCAGGTGATCCCTAGTCATGGAGTCCATGATAGGAATGTAATGTTGGAGAGCCTCTGGTTTCAAAAACTCCGGCAGGAAGCTGCGCATTTTCTTGGGGTCATCCTTGTTGAACTTCTCCATGGTTTCGGGGAAGATGGTGACCTTCTTCATGGAGGTGGGCCACCAGGTGGTGATGTACTTGTTCTGGCTAGAGAACAAAAACTTGTTGCCGGAGGCGCCACAGAACACGGCCATGTCTTCCCCAAGCAGCGAGGTACGGAAGACCTCCGGGGAGTACTTGGCCGTGCGGTCGTTTATGAACTTCTCAGGGCAGCCGCTCTTCGCCGTGCCGACGAAATCCAGGGACTCGCCGATGATGGGCCATCCCTTTTTGCCAGGCGGCAGGTTAAGAGCGGAGGATTTCTTTCTGAAGACGAGGAAGAGAAGGTAACGAGAGATGTAAAGGACGGCGAGGTAAAGAAAGAGCTGGGAATAGAAATCCATCTTCTTCCTCTACCCAGAATGCAGATACTAACACTGAGAAGAGAAAAGAAGCCAGGTTTGAGGATGAAGAGAAGACAGCAAGATTGTGGCCATTTATAGACGAGATTTGTACGAAGTTGTTATAATCTCATTTCGCTCTCTTTCCACGTCCTTTGCAAAATGTAAGTGTGAACACACACATTAAGTCACGTGCTTTGACCCCAAGTGTTGTCGAGGCTGTTTTTTCTCCTGTTGGCCAACTTGGCTAAATTTTTTATGCTGTTGATGTGACGTGACATATTATCAATTATATAAAATAATATTTTTTAGGTGTAATTAAGTTTTTTATTAATATTTAATAAAATTGTCTCCACTATTTTTTTTACAACACGTTAGCCTAATTTATGCTTTCTCTAATCTTGAGTTAAATTAGTTTAATTCAAGCTAAAATACATCACAAGTGCCAAAAATTTGATACGGGTAGACACTTAAAGCATACATAAAGCAATGCAATTTCATTTTTTATTCCTAGAACAAATTTTTAGTCTAGAAATAGATTTAGAACAGAAATGAGAAGTAGAATTTTTTTATTTCTCTATTTCTGGAATAGAAATAAGAAATAAAGACTATTCTCATTGCTCGTCCTCGCCACTAGCTAGCTACCCACTAGCCTTTTGCTACTTGCTGCCCACCGCAGATCACTTACCGCCGTTCATTGCTGTTGCCAATTGTCAACAGCCGTTCACTGTTGCCATTGCCCACTAGCTGCCCCCCCCAACCGGTTGCCACCGATCACCCACGTTGTTCGTCATTGAGTAGAGGGAGAAATTTTATGTTGTTATTAAATGAATTTTTATTTTTGAAATAAAAACTTTGTGTTGTTATCAACATATTTTTGCTCATAAATTCATCCAGAAATAGAATTAGAATAATATATTTTTGTTCCGAAATCAATTTCGGATCAAAATGGTTATCATTCACGTCTTTAAATGCCAAAACTTCCAAAATGTATACATGAGTACCATTTAAAAAAAAAAAAGGACGCTCAAGTGCCAACATTGGCAAAGGAAGCCGAAAATCCAACGTAGCTTATTTTTAATAATATAAGTAGTCTACGTGGCTCGCCAAAATGCTTACTCAACAATAAACATGCAAAACGATGTTGTTTTGGCCCCAAATTAATTTAATATTAATTAAAATTAAATTAAAAAATTATTTTAAAAAATCAGCAATGAACATGCAAAACAACATTATTTTGCCCTCAAATTTATTAATCTAATATTAATTAAAAATAAAATAAAAAATTGAATTATTAAAAAGGGTAGGCAGCAGGGTTCAGCGAGGGCTGTGGATGCCCTTGCCGAATGCTGTTGCCTGCCTTTGTTTTTTTAATTTAGTTTTTAAATTTATTTAAAATAATTTTTATATTAAAAATCAATTTTGGGGCTTAAAGAGCCTCGTGGATAGTTTTTCTTAAAAATATTGCAACGTGGATAATTGTTTTTAAAAGAATTGCCATGAGGGTACACGTCAGTAAAAAAGGTCGTTAAAAAATGCCACATCAACAATTTAGTCATAATTTCTTGCAATTAACACTTAAATGTTCCATTCTTTTTTCAATTTTGATATTTAAATATATATTTTGGAACTTTTGGCACTTAAATGTCCACTCGTGTCAAGTTTTGGCATTTGCGGTGCCTGGCACTGTTTAATTCATCACTCGTGTCCCGTCAACCATTCCCTAAAATACAGAATTTGTTGGGAAACATTCTATAAGTCATGTTGCATTATCATCGCATTAAGTCGAATTGTGTAATTAAAACACGATTTTGAAATCGCAAATCCTAACCATTTGAGAGAGATCCATCCTAATCGTGTGAGTGTCGGCAAATCAAGATATGGCACCAATTTAGGAATATCGCCATGTGCTTTTGCGTCGTCATCCGGTTATTTGGTCAATCTTTGCAAGCTATAACACTTCGAAAATCCCAACATGTGACAATGGGGAGAAGTGTTAAAAAAGTCATAAACCTTTTCAATTTGTGTCAATTTAGTCCTAAACCTTTTTTTTTTCTACCAATTTAGTCATAAACCTTTTTACTTGGCGTCGATTCAATCCTTTCTGGCCAATTTTGACAGGATTTTGCTAACTGGGTGCCGGCCTGTTGACATGGTTCCATCACTTGCCCGCCCAGCGCCAGGCCAACTTGAGGCTGCTCAAGCCTCACCAACTCGACACGAGGCCGCCCTCGAGGCGAGCCGGCCTCGCCGACCATGGGCGATGTTTTTGCTGGATATAATTAAACCCAAGTAACTTGGAGAACCTTTCTAGAAAGGAACAAAAGATGGTTACCATGCATTGCTCTCTATTCCACGAAGTCAAAGTTGACGAGCATATAATATCCCCAGATATGTACTCATACGGAGTCATACTTAAGCATCTTCCTCAAGGACAAAAATGTCATTTAATATTCTAAAGCTACGAACATATGAAGAAATGAGACGTCGTCGTAACGCATAGCGGCTAACCAAATGGCAATTCAACCTCTCCAACGTTATCCTCGGCCGGTCGCCGAGAATGACCCGAAATTTTGTCTTGGTAAGAAGATTTTTTCCCTAATTTGTTTTTTTTCTTTTGGGTTATATCAATGATGACAAAAAGAGATCGGAGAGATGCATTATGTAGTTTATAATAAAGCTAGTAGTAGCAAAGAGTTCAGAATATTTGGTATTCTAGGACTGTGCTTAATCATTTTTTACGGGTTACAATTATTTTAATCGTTGCCTTATTGCCTTGACTAACTGTAATTCTTCAAGCGAAGGTCAGCTTGAGTAGTTTGAACCATATGATAAGAACGTCTTGCAAATAGAAATCACTAATCGGTTTGTATAAAAGAAGAAGACGTAAGCAAAAATATTTAAGAAACTTTTTAGATCACTTATAGTTTTGGTTTGCGATGTTTTATGAGATTATTCTTTTTCAACATTTTGCAAGAGATGGATATCATCTGACAATTTTTAGATTTAGAACACTTGAGAAGCATTTCGCCCATAAAATCACTTTTTTAAAATAAAAATAAGAGAAAACTGAAAAAGGTATACGGTAGCTTGTGGCATAATTCTTCTATGTTGATTTAAATTTTCTCTCCTAATTATGCTCGCATAATTCTTATGTTTTTTCTCAAAATTTTCCACCCAAATTATTTTTCTGTACTAAGCATGGTAAATTGAACTTCAAGTTCCCTAGAGTGTGTTTCGTCCCCTCTTCTGGAAATTCTGTTGATGATGAACTTGGATTCTGAACTGAATGAGAGTTGAAAATTTGACTGCTGATGTCCAAATTGGAGGTCTCCATCTTTCTCCTTTCTCGTTTAGATGTTTCTTTTGGTTCTACATGATAAAGTTAATTATGTGCATTTTAAAATTCTAATTCCCGGCTCATTGATGTTACAGCTTATGCAATTTTAAAGCCAAAGCAAGTGATGATATTACGGCGAATGAGCAGTAATAATGTCGGTCAAAATATTTTGCTCTTCATTCCATTCTCTTCTTTCTTATATGCATTTGGGGAGGCAAGCATTGTGGAAAAGTTATATATTCATGTTTTTTTGTTTTGTGAAAATCATTATAAAGTTTTACGTTAACCTTTCTGTAAATTCCCCTTGTTAAACGTAATTGTACCATCTCTAGTCTGGAGGTATTCATCTCTAGTCTCGTCTATTGGTGGGCGTGGAAGCTTCAATTCAAAGTGGATCGGCTTAGGGTAATTTAACATTAACCGAATGAAAAACATGTTTCTTTTTTTCTAAGAAAAAAATATTTTTTAAACAATATTTTTTAATGCTTATATTTCCCTACCTTTGCGTGTTGTCCATATATTAATCAATTTTTCAGTTGGCTATCTTCGCTGAAGTCATCAATTTATCAATTATGAGGGTGTGAAGTCAAAGCCCAGCACATAATGTCTTGAGTCTGTTAGACGGAACCCCATACGCATGAATCATTACATGCGTAACATATTTGTTTTATCTTTTGTGATACACGTTCTGCGTTTCGATTCAATTAATTAGCCCAACACGAGAAAACCATCCTATCCATGGGAATTAAGTAATATCGTATCCAAGCGGTGACCGACAGATTGCGTCATCTCTTCCGTCACAAGTAGGTGCAATCCCGCTGCGACCGATTCGAGGGCACGAGCCAGACTCGGTGACTCAGCCACAAAGAGAAACGCCATTGTGGGTCGATCCTGGCGATGCGAGGGGCAACTGTGGCTGCTATCCTCAACGTTGTCATCGTCATGGAGGAGCCACTTTTGCTTGAAACGAGCAGTGGGGTTGTAAGCGCATTTACGGTTAGTCTTTCTGCCAAAACAATAGCAAATAATTTAAGCACAATGAGCAAGAAGCAGTGTTGCTACACATTTGACTGCCCATTTTTGTTCAAACACCGGTATGCTTTTGTGCAAAGATTAATTTTCTTTGAAGGGATGATCGGCAAAAACAAAATGATCATAAATTGGAGAAGGAAAGCCAAGATAGTCCGAATCAATTTAACCTATTAAGTTTCTTCCCGGAATGAAAGAGAAGAAAGAGCATGAAAACCAGGTCATGCGACAAAATTAAGTACGTTACATAATCGGATCACTTGCTCCACTGCATTCAGAGAACATGGCAAAGAATTCTTGAGAAAGTTTCGATTCTTCCTCCACGACTGATTTAGAAAATTGTTGGCATGCAATTTTTTTATTTTTTTTTTTATTTGGACATTCAATCTTTAGCTTTGTATTTTGTGAAAGCGAATCATGAGTTGTTTGAAAGTCCTTGCCCTAAATTGCCCTCATTATCACAAAACATCTACTTCGATGATTCTACATTCTAGGATCCTCTACTTTGGTCTTAAGCTTATTGGGGGCGATCCTAGGGTCGCATATGAAAAAAAAGGACCTCCATCCCATGTGCAACATTGACTGGCTATAGCCAGTTATTTGCAGTTTACTTTGGTTGTAGACAGTTGCGAACTCAAAAAGGAATTTATGAACTGTAAGATAATTTTTGAATTTGCAAATATCTAAAAACATAAGGGTAAATTAATGACGATGAAACTAATTTTGTGAACACGGCATATAACTTACAAACATCATTTGGCATTTATGATACAATAAGGTATGTTACTACGATTAGGTTTTGTTGACAATTTACCAAGAATTTTGACCCAAAAAAAAAAAAACAAGTTACTAAGAATGAGTATAATTAAGATCATCAAGGATTAGCACTCGTTCAATTTACTAATTATAAGGGAAATTACAGGTTGAAAGATGAATTATTTCCTATATGATAAATTACTATTTGGAATTATTTCCTAAAAAGTAGAATATTGTCTTAAGAAATTTTACTACTTTTAAGGTAAATTACACAGTTTGTAACATGAGAATGCTTACACTTAGTAATTTCCTTATAACATAGTAAATTACCTCAAACCATTGAATGTGATATAATAGTTGGTTGACCTAAAGCTATGGTGAATGGCTGAACTCCTCACCAATTGATTGCACTTACGGTTCGTAATATTTTATTAAAAATAGAAACATTCCTTTACACTTCGTTTGTTGGGGATATTTTCACTAGAAATTATCTAGTATTATTGTAATTGCTTTATATAGTCATAATTGGTAGTTCGTTATTGTTTGTATTTTTTCCATTATTAATAGTGAATTCCCTTTATATTTCATAACTCGACAATAATATTCCTGAGTAACTGTGCTACAATGGTGTAATTTTTCTCAACATGCCATAACTCGTTGTTCCTGTCCTTAATAATTATATCTCCAACAATTGTAATTTTACTGAAATCGCCATCATCTTAATTGTACCAGTACTTACTACATTCATTTTTTGCATAGTAATTTACTATACAGTTTGTAACAAGAATGCTTTAATGGTAATTACCGTCTTAAAAGATGTTATTACTTTGATGATAGGTTATTTATTTTGTAACGTGAGAATGCTTACACCTAGTAATTTCCTTGCAAAATTACCTCAAACCATGGCGTGTGATATATTATTTGGTAATTGATTTTAAGCTATGGTAAATTTGATAATTCCTCGTAATCTGATCGCACCTATTATTCTTAAATTGTATTAAAATTGTAACATTCATATACACCACTCATCTCGGGGATGTTGTCACTAGTTATCCAGTAATATTATAATTTTCTTCAATTAGTCAAAATCGGTAGTTCATTATTTTTCCATTATTAACAATAACTTGCTTCCATACGTCGTAACTCGTCAGGTCATAACTTGTAGTTCCCGTCCCATAAAATTATACCTCCGACAAATATAATTTGCTCTTAATCCTCACGATCTCAACTTCACTTCTAGTTAGTACCTTCTTTTTTTGTACGGTAATTGAGTGATACAATTCGAAACAAGAAAATCCTATCACTTAGCAATTAACTAATGGGATAATAAGGCACTTGAAATTGTCATTAAAGACAATACTTATGATAAATAATTGACCACAATAATCGTAAAACTTTCATAAGTACGTGTAAATGGTAGTTAGCACTCTACCTTTATAGATAGTAAATAACCTCAAGTTATCGTAAGCCTCAAGGTTTTATTCATCGTAATTTTTTAGTATTAAGCAGCCTAAAGGTATTGTAACTTTCTCTTTCCCTATTCTAAGTAAATTTATGTAAATGATCCTTGCATTCTCCTCAAATTCGAAACATGGAGCCTATCCATAAGTAATAATCCTTTTGGTTGTTATAATTTTTCTTAATTAATCATAAAACTTACAATTCTACCGGAACAAACTTCCATAGTTATCAATAAATTATTGCTTTAATATGTTTTGGTTGCACTTATTAAATTTGATCCCATGACTGAAATTTTCAGATTTTAAATCCAAAAAGTTATATTCTCACCACCACAATTCAAATCAAGTCAAATTAAACAACCATCCATAATACATCTAAACTCCATCTTTCACATAGGTTCAACATGCTTAATAAACCATTTATTATTTTCACAAGCACATACACACATACATGCATACTCAAATGTATCGTAGCTAAGTCGTCTAATCGGCACACTAAACAACACATTGCGCTGCATCTCCTCTTTGCATGGCCTTAGGGCTTAGGGCACTTCTTCTTTGACAAACACATTTGCAGCAATATACAACCACTAAGCTATAAGATCCTCCAGCTTCCATTTTGTCCAGGCTTTGCAGACCAGTTTCAGGACTTTGGGTACCAACTTCGAGATTAAGCGAACAACGTTACACAAAAAAAGAAGAGCCATAAATCCAACCCATGCTAGCACTGCTCACCTAACTATTCCATTTATAGAATTCAGTTTGCTCTCCCATGTGAAGACAACTATGGAGATGACATAAGTCACCAGCGTGAAGGTTATCGTGACCTACATAGTTGGCATTGCAATCCACGTGGAGATCCGATGCCATTTTAGAGGAAGACCATTTACGAGAAGTATAATGATGCTAAGCGACGCGCCAAGCTTATTGTGTTACATGCTACAAAATACTTGATCCAAGTACTTATCTATCATTACAGATTCACCTGCAATATGCGTTGCTTTCTTTCCCTTGCGCAGGAAATCACTTTGCCAAATGCCACCGTGCAAGGCAATACTGAGTTGGAATGCCATGGTACCTATGAATGTTGCCACCACCATTAATGTTTCATGCATTCTCTTTCTTTCAGTCCCTTTCTTCCTCTTCTCCTACAGGTGGATAAGAGATGGCGACTGAGTTATTGGCACCAACTGTTCGTGCGGGCGAGTCTAGATTCCCTGAAATTTGATGAACGAAATCCTTAATCTCTAGGGCTCTTCCCTTGCTTTTGCCCTGTGCTAATAGGCCAAGTGATGTCAAACCTATGGAGTTTGTAATATTCGGGTTTACTCCAGAGGTTTCACAGCACTCACCCTATTAACACAAGGTGAAAAGCGTGGAAAAAGCCTAAAAAATTGTGGATTCCGTTCCTCAAACTTTAGAGAATTACAAATCATCCAAACAAATGGTCCATGCAAATAACATGCTGCCTTCCATCCACTTGTAGGATAATTAAACAAAAAGGGAAAGAAAGAGAAAGTGGCAAAACAATATATTTAAGACACTAATGGTGGTGACGATATTGCTAGTTGACATGGCATTTCAAGCAGGTATGACCCCCATGTAGCGGCATTTTACAAGATGATTTAAAGGGTAATAAAAGTTATACAACACATTTTGCAGGAAACTTTGAATGGCCCTAAGGTACCCATATGAGTATAAGTTCCTCGCAACATGTAACACCTTAAGCTTCATTGCATCGCTTAGCATCATTATGATTCTTATAAGTGGTCTTCCTTTAAAGTAGGGTTAGATCTTCACGAGATTGCAATGTTGGCCATGTGGGTTGCGATGACTTTCACGGCAGCAACTTATGCCATCTTTATTTTCACACTAGATAGCAAAAGGAATTCTGCATATGAAATAGTTGGGTTGGCAGGGCTGACATGGGTTTTATTGATGGCTCTTGTTTTCCTATGCCACCTTGTATGATTAATCCTGAAATTGTTACGCAAATTCCCGAAATTGATACTCAAAGTCCTAAAGTTCATCTATAATGCCTTGAGGAAACAGAAACGGGAGGACCTTACACTTTAGTAGTTGTATATTGCTACAAGTGTTTGTCCTCAAAGAAGTGCAGTGAGCCATAAGACCATGCAAGATTAGATGCTAGATAGCATGCATCATTCAACACGCTGACCATACAAAGCATTAATAATACATTTGAGAATGCATGTATGTGTGTACGTGCTTGTGAAAACAATAAATGTTTTTGTTGGCTAGGTCCGCCTCATTTGTGGCCCAGCCAATATGTAAATAAATAAATAAAAGAACAAAAAGAAAGAGTGGTTACTTCATGCGTGTGTGCCCAAAAAGTGAGGAGGGAGAGAGAGAAAACAAAAACCACCGAAAAAGGGAGAAGAGAAGAAAAGAAGAGGGCTGTAATTTTGTGATCCCCACTCAAAGGCCAAAGGTTGACGGAATCAACTCAAATTTGAATATGTTGCTTGTGAAACCAAAGGGAAGTAGTTGATGGTTTTCATTCATCGAGAACCACCTCCAAATTCTCCAATTGTGGTTAGGATTTTCTTACTCCAAATTTGTTTATCCACCTATGTGGTGAGAAAATATTAGTGTAATGTTGTTGTTGAGTCTCTAATATGTGACTAGAGAAAAATATTTTGTGTATCCCACTATTTTTGGTGATTAATTGACATTTTTGGACGTTCTGTGGTTTTTCCCGCATTGGGCTTTACACATTAAATCCTTAGTATCATTATTTATTTTGTTTACATATTATTTCGGCATTATATTCGCATATTGTGAGGACATATATTGCTAGTTGTTGCTTGGGGTTAAGAGAATTTCGGTTGATTTAGTTTCATGGGACGAATTGATCCTAAATTGTGTTTGGCTCGCGGTGAATTATTATCTCCGATTCTCCCCAATAAAGTTGTATCAAAGTTAGAGTTGAGAAATATGTTATTAATGGAGGAAACTAGCAACACTATGTTTAAGTTAATTGCCTCAAATTATTCTATTTGAAAGCCTCGAATGGAAGACGTGTTATATTGCAAAGACTTGTTTGATTCGATTGAGGGTGATGAAGTCAAAGGAGATAAGGAGACAGAATGAGAGAGAATGAATTAGAAAACATTTGGGTTTATCCGACAATGGATTGATGATAGTTGTTAGGGATATCCCTTATGATGTTTTGAAGATGACAAAATAAATCAAAGGATACTAACGTGCTTAATAGTTAAGTAATAGACCATGCAGATGATAGAACATATAAATGATATCGTCAAAGTCTAAAGACAGCCAGAAGACTGAACGTAACACATGTCCAAAGTATATTATGAAGATTTCCAGACTTTTGTGTCAAAGTCTGAAGACAACTAGACTTTAGTGTCAAAGTCTGTTCTACATCAAAAGTCTACACACTTTGACAAATTCCAGACTGAACATGAATGAAGAACTAGAAGACAGACTCTATGCTGAAAGTATATACTTGGAAGAACCAGAAGATGGACTTTATGCTGAAGCCGAACTTATTCAGACTGTGTCGAGACCTTAAAGCTAAATCTTTCAGAAGCAGAATATGTTCAGACTCAGATTGCAAAGTCTATCGCACTCAGACTCAGATTGTAAAGTCTATTGCTCTCAGACTTTACATCCAGACTCGACAAAACGTAACTCAAGCCCCGAAGATATAACGGCTAGTGATCTGGTTTGAATTCCACATCAAGATTGATTTGATTGATTCAATCTAATTGATTGACAATTAAATCTTGAAGACAAGAACTTTCTATACAAAGAAGCTTTACTTATGGAAACCAAGATTTCGTTTGCATGGGCGATCGGAATCAATTTGGGATTTTACTTTTGTCACTCAACGGCTACCAAATCTTCTAGATACATAGCTGTCCAATGGGTAGATTGGAAGACAATCCTTAAGATGCTGTCCAACGGTTAGTTTAGAATTGGAGGAGTATTTAAGGAGATGAAGGACTGATGAGCAAGTAAGAGACGGAGCGTAGAATTTATAATTCCAAAGTCTGAGCGACCTTCGATTATACACTTGTCTCTTGTGAGCTTAAACATTTATGATCTTGAGAGAAATACCGAAAGAGTGACTTAGTGAGATAGTGTGATCTACTACTAAGTGTTTGCACTCAAAGTTGTAATCTCTTGTTGATTGCATAGTGGAATCCAGCCAAGAAGGCTGTTAGCGTGGGAGAGTGGACGTAGGCTTGGATTAAGCCGAACCACTATAAACCTTGTGTTCTTATTCTCTTCCCTGAATCTCTTTATTTTGTTCATAGTTCTATTTAACTGCTAAAGTCTGATCTCGCTCAAAGTCTGCTGTTCTTCAGACTCAGTTTCAAAAGTCTGTTGTTATTCAGACTCAAGTTAAAAGTAAAGGTTTTCACTGTATTTTGCAGAATCTGTTTTTATTCACCCCCCTCTCGGTGTTCATACTAGCACTCTCAATTGGTATCAAAGCCAAGTGCTCGGTTTATAAAAGTGTTTTTACTTTTGAGCTAAAGATCTTCTATGGCTAGTATCTTGGCACCAGGACTTATGGAAGGGTAAAGCAACACGAGACCACCATATTTTGATGGAAAGGAATACAACATTTGGAAAAAAAAAAATGAAAGCATTCCTAAGATCCAGAGATCCCTTGCAATAGGATGTTGTGGAAAAAGGAATCAATCCTACTGCTGCGTCTACATCAAATAAGAACGGCAAAGACAAAGAAAGCAAACCCCCTACTCCTATGTCTCGGACAAAGATGTCCAAAAGAGAAGCGCTTGATGTAAAAGCCATTTATTCTTTATATTGCGCCTTGTCTCCTGTTGAATATAACAAAATTTCTTCATGTGAAACAGCTAAGGAAGTCTGGGATAGACTTCATGTTACTTTTGAAGGGACTGATTGTGTAAAAGAGACGAGTAAATTTCCTGCTTGGCCAATATGAATCCTTCAAGATGAAGCCAGGAGAGTCGATTGGAGATATGTTCGATCGTTTTACAGAAATTGTAAATGGTTTGGCGTATCAAGGTCATCCAATTTCTTCCCAAATGAAGGTCAACAAACTCTTGCGAGGTCTCTCAAAAGATTGGAATCATGTTAAGACCTCAATCAAAGAGACTCAGAGGATTATGCCACTCTCCGTTAATTAATTGATTGGCACTCTTCAATCCTACGAAGTGGAACAAATCGTGGATGAAGATCTCGAAGGTAAGAAGTCCATTGCACTTAAATCTAACATTGATTCTGATGATACAGATTCAAAAAATGACATGGACGACGAAGAACTTGCTTTTATGATCAAGAAATTCAAAAAGCTAAGTAGAAAATGAAGGAAATTCGATGGAAGAAGACAATACAAGCAGAATGGGCAGAAAAGAACCATGAAAGAAGATGACGAGCAAGGAAATATATGCTTGATGGCACATTCAGACTCAGACTCAAATTCGGAATCAGAGTCTGATTCAGACACAAACTCAGAATCCGATGAGGAAATTGAAGTAAGCCATTCAAGAATTCCTACTAAAGTTCTTAAATATATAAATGAGCTTTGCTTAAATCTCAAATCTTTTATTAAAAGAATCTTCGAACTTAAAAAGGAGAATTCTCGGCTTAGGCAACAGGATCTTTCTCAAAAAGAAAAGTTTGAAATTTTGCAAAAAGATTTTCTACAAATAAAAGAAAGTCGAGATTTACTTGTCAAAGAAAATGATTTTTTAAAGAAAGAATTTTCAAATATTTCGACAAGATTTTCAAATGGATCAAAAACATTAGAGCATATCCTTTTTATAGAAGTTCCTTACTATAATAAGTCGGGACTTGGTTTCAATAAGGAAAGTGGTTCTCTAATTAATTTTCCTAAAGTCAAGGAGAGACTAAGACAAAGACCTCCAAACGCACTTTATAAAAATCATTTTCAAAAAGTGTTTGTAAAACCTATTGGTGGAAATGCTCTCAAGTGTTCAAATTGTGGAGATTCGGAACACTTTGAGAAAAAATGTCCTAAAGCCTGGAGACCTATTAAGGAAGATTGGGTAAAAACAGCAAACTCTACTAACTCTCATGGACCCAAGAAAAAATGGGTACCAAAGAAAAGATGAGCTGTTTTTGCAGGAAATAAAGGAAAAGAAGAAAGAAAATTTGGTAAGAAATGTATTTTTTTATTCTCAATTTGGTTTGAGTACACAATTTAAAATTTCTCATTATACTTGATATTCGATATATCCTTGGTTGATTGAGATTTTATAATGATCATATCTTGTCTTATTGAAGAAAGAATCATATGATTTGTTTTTTGTGAGTTGAGATTTGATTTAATACATGTGATTATTTGAGATAATTCAGATTATTTTGTCTAATTTTTGTACTCTCAGATTTAGTCATATTTTGTTAAGTGAAAATCTGTTTTACATGATGATGCAAGATATTCTTAGTTATTCAAGAATTTTATTCTCTCTGTTTTTATCGTACTATGACTAAGTGAGAATTTATTTTTTCAAAATATCATTGCACATAATATTCTTTCTTTGAATACTTTGTTATGATGAATTAAGAAAGAATATTTGATTTCATATTTTGCTCTAACGTCATGGAAGGATCCAAATTGATAGATACCAAAAAGGAAATGAGTTGATTCCAGGAAATTCAATAAGAGAAGAATGATTGCGAATCTACGCAAATCATGGTGCAATAAAAAAGACATCACATGCGAAGATTGGTAATAAATTTTTTTTGGGTATATTTCAAACATATACCTTGGGTAAGAGAATATTTTTTTTTTTTTCAGTCGGCCTTGCAAATCTCTACATACATTTATCATGATTTTAGATGATTGCCTACGAATTATATATTATTTATATTGCAAAAATCTTTTGTCATAAATATAATGCATTGCTAGTTTTTATTTGACTTGACATGTGATAGAAATATCATCTTTCTTTTTGTGAAATGCATCTATAATGTATTTTTGAGATTTATGGTCAAGGAAATCCCTTTGATCTCGAAATATATTATTGCATATTCATGGATACTCTTGCTATATTCTTAAAAGATGTCTTATATCTAACAAGTTTGATCCGCAAATCAAAGGAATAAATTACGTGACTTTTTTGCAAAGATTATTATCTATTATACAAGATTTTGCAGGTGGCAATAGAATCTTCTATATGAATTTTGGAAAGCTCGATTAAAAAATTATGGAGATTCTATACTATCTTCTGGAGGCTCAAAAATTCCCTTCCTTATGCAAAGTTTTTGCAAATTGTTAAGGAAATCCCTAATATGTCGTACGAAAGTTCGTTAAGTTTATGCAGGTTGAATTTGAGAAGAGCTTGATTGAAGAAAATAAATTTTTGCCTCGAATTTCAAAATGCAAATGATCGTTGTGGATATTGTCGCTATGAAGGAAATAATGGAAAATTATTCTGCTCAACGTGCACAAGCCACAATTAGTGCTATTCGCAAATATTGTCATGATGATAGGGGAAGAAAGCGAATCCAAGAGAAATTAAAGAATTGTGATCATCTTAAAAAGGCAACAAATTGAGGGGGAGCATTGATCAATTATGAAAAAATCTTTTTGAATTGATCGTGATCTTGATTATTATGGAAAGAATGAAAAGGTAAATGTGTTAGAACTTACCAAGTTCTACAAAATCCGGTTAGTGCATTTTTTATTACCTTTTGTCATTAACAAATCTTTTATTGATATTATCTTATCATGACAAAAAGGGTAAATAAATTTTATAATTCATCCATGATTTTTATTGGATATTTGTTGATATGATCGAAGTGAGCTATATTGCATATTTTTAATATTCGACTTACTTTGTAAAAGCTAATTTTTGGAAACTATGTCTCATGCAAGATATATTTGTTATTATTTTATATTCTCTACGTGATAATATTTCTATTGTTATCGCTTTTTGATTATGACAAAAAGGGGGAGAGAATATAAATATGCATATGTGTTGATTGATTGATATAATTTATTGCATAATATTGAGCTGTGATATGTTTTCTATATATTATTATGCTCAATCGATTTGCTATCTTATGTTATCTTTTAATTTGAATTACATTGCTTTGATTTATCAATATTTTAGAAAGTGTGATTACACATCTGCATATTCAGAGATTGTTTTGTCATCATCAAAAAGGGGGAGATTGTTAGGGAAATCCCTTATGATGTTTTGAAGATGACAAAATAAATCAAAGGCTACTAACGTGTTTAATGGTTAAGTAATAGACCATGCAGATGATAGAACATATAAATGATATTGTCAAAGTCTGAAGACGGCCTAAAGACTGAACGTAACACATGTCCAAAGTGTATTATGAAGATTTATAGACTTCTGTGTCAAAGTCTGAAGACTGCCAGACTTTAGTGTCAAAGTCTGTTCTACATCAAAAGTCTGCACACTTTGACAAATTCTAGACTGAACGTGAATGAAGTACTAGAAGACAGACTCTATGCTGAAAGTCTATACTTGGAAGAATCAAAAGATGGACTCTATGCTGAAGCCGAACTTATTCAGACTGTGTCGAAACCTTAAAACTAAATCTGTTCAGAAGCAGAATATGTTCAGACTCAGATTGCAAAGTCTATCGCACTCAGACTCAGATTGCAAAGTCTATCGCACTCAGACTCAAATTGTAAAGTCTATTGCTCTTAGACTTTACATCCAGACTCGAGAACGTAACTCAAGCCCCGAAGATATAACAGCTAGTGATCTGGTTTGGATTCCACATCAAGATTGATTTGATTGACTCAATCTAATTTATTGACAATTAAATCTTGAAGACAAGAACATTCTATACGAAGAAGCTTTACTTATGGAAACCAAGATTTTGTTTGTATAGGCGATCGGAATCAATTTGGGATTCTACTTTTGTCACTCAACGGCTACCAAATCTAGATATAGAGCTGTCAATGGGTAGATTGGAAGACAATCCTCAAGATGCTGTCCAACGGCTAGTTTAGAAGTGGAGGAGTATTTAAGGAGATGAAGGACCGATGAGCAAGTAAGAGACGGAGCGTAGAATTTATAATTCCAAAGTCTGAGCGACCTTCGATCATACATTTGTCACTTGTGAGCTTAAACATTTATGATCTTGAGAGAAATACCAAAAGAGTGACTAAGTGAGATAGTGTGATCTACTACTAAGTGTTTGCACTCAAAGTTGTAATCTCTTGTTGATTGCATAGTGGAATCCAGCCAAGAAGGCTGTTAGCGTGGGAGAGTGGACGTAGGCTTGGATTAAGCCGAACCGCTATAAACATTGTGTTCTTATTCTCTTCCCTGAATCTCTTTATTTTGTTCGTAGTTCTATTTAACTGCTAAAGTCTAATCTCGCTCAAAGTCTGCTGCTCTTCAGACTTAGTTTCAAAAGTCTGTTGTTATTCAGACTCAGGTTAAAAGTAAAGGTTTTCACTGTATTTTGCAGAATCTGTTTTTACACCTATTCACCCCCACTCTAGGTGTTCATACTAGTACTCTCAATAGTATGTTCCATCATAGTGCTCAAGAAACGAAAGTGGATATTTTGTGGAAGAAATTACAAGATCTCCATGAGAGGAAAACTCCACAAAATAAAGTTCTTCTACTTAAACGACTTATAAATTTGAGATATAAGAAGGGGAGTAGCATGTCGGAACACTTGAGTGAATTTCAAGATGCTGTAAATCAATTAACAAATCTTGAGATTGATCTTGTGTGCATCCTATGACTATGGTTTAAGAAAGCTTGTTCAATAATTATTCTTCTAATTGTCATAGAAAATAGGGCGAGTAGTCAATCAAGAAGGTTTTAAAGAAATGATAACCACAACAAGTCAAGAGGAAGGCTGAAATCAAGACTGAGGAGGAGTATGAAGTGTTACAATTACAGTAAGATAAGACATTATGCAAAAAAGTGTTGGTTGCCAAAGAAAGATAAATCTCATGATAGAATTGGAGATTGAAAGAAAGAAAAGAAACGAGTTACTACAGCAGTTGCATCCGATGGCGATATTATATTCGTATGTGATGACGGATATATGAACTTTACATGCCAAGACTTTACGTGGGTTGTTGATTCCACGACTTCTTTTCATGTCACCTCACGACGTGATTACTTTGCTTCTTATCACGGTGGTGATTTTGGTTGTGTTAAGATGGGAAATAGTGGTGTTTCTAAGGTTATTAGCATGGGAGATATTTATTTGGAAATCGATGTCAAATGTAATTTGCTTTTAAAAAATGTGACACTTTTTAGATATTCGACTTCACTTGATCTCCACAGGTGCCCTTGATGATAATGGTTATTGCAATTCCTTCTTTGATGACTAAAGATTCCATATTAGTGGTAATGGGTAAGAAGACAAGCTTTCTCTATACCATGCAAACTAACTTGATTAAAGGAGAGGTAAATGCAATGGAGGATTCCTTAGTTGATTTATGGTATATGAGCCTTAGTCATCTTAGCGAGAAAGGGCTTAAAACTCTTGCTAGGAAGAATCTTCTACCATTAAAAGAGAGAAATTTGAATGATGCAATTATTGTCTTACGGTAAGCAACATAGATTATCATTTCATAGTTCCTCTCCACACACAAAATCAAATATACTTGATTTAGTTCATACTAATATTTGTTGCATTGATGCTAAAACGCTTAAGGGTGCGTTATATTTTGTGACATTTATTGATGACTACTCTAGAAAAATGTGGACTGTTACTTTGAAATCTAAAGATCAGGCGCTTACGGCTTTCAAACAATTTCATGTTAACGTGGAAAGAGAAATCAGGAAGGAGCTTAAATGTATTTGAGCTTATAATGGTGGTGAATATAGAGGCCCGTTTGAATATTATTGCAGGGAATATCAAGTTTAAGAAAACTATTCCGAAGATACCACAACAAAATGAAGTAGCAGAGAGAATGAACTGAACAATAAATGATCACATTTGGTGTATGCTCTCATGCAAGGTTGCCTCATCCATTTTGGGGTAAAGCGATGAGAATGGCAATAAACTTAATAAATCTTTCTTTATCATTTCCTCTAAAGGAGGATATTTCGCAAAAAGTTCGGAATCGCAAAGATATTTCCTACAAACATCTAAAAATGTTCGATTGTGCATATTCTAAGAGATGAAAGATCCAAACTTGATAATAAGTCCAAATAGTGTATTTTTTTAGGTTTTGGACATGAAGAGTTTGGCTACAGGTTATGGGATCCAATTGCAAATAAAGTCATTAAAAGCCGAGATGTGATGTTCTTTGAGTATCAAATTATCGAAGACATTGACTAGGTGCAGGAACTAAAGAATATAGATCAACATTCAGTTAATTTCAACCCAAATCCTCCTCCCATTGGTGGAAATCATGAAGAAATGCATGGAAATCATGAAAATGGTGAATCCTTACATAATGTTGATTCTTCAGTTGAGAAGCTGAAATAGTTGAGCAAGAGCAGCCCATTGAACTAGTTGAGCCTATTGAGCAAGAGTTACCTATCTTACCTCAAGTTAGAAGATCTTAAAGAGAGCGTAGACCTTCTCAAAAATATTTGTCTTATGAGTATGTATTTGCTACTCATTGATGTAGGAGAGCTAGAAACTTATGAACATGTTATGTCATGTGAACGAAAGAATGAGTGGCATGAAGTCATGCAAGAGGAGCTTAAATCCTTATATGTGAACGACATATTTGAATTGGTGAAATTGCCTAAGGGTAAGAGAACACTCACAAATAAATGGGTGTACAAGTTGAAGACAAAAGAAAAGTTTACAATTATGATATAAGGCTAGGCTTATTGTAAAGGGCTTTCGTCAAAAGAAGGGCATTGACTTTGAGGAGATTTTTCACCGGTTATAAAGATGTCTTCTATTTGAGTTGTTCTTGGGTTGGCTGCCAATTTGAATTTAGAAATTGAACAACTTGATGTAAATATAGTTTTTCTTCATGGAGACCTAGAAGAAGAAATATATATATGAAGCAACCGGAGGGTTTTGAAGTTGAAGGCAAGGAGCATCTTGTATGTAGATTGAGAAAAAACTTATACGAACTAAAGCAAACACCAAGGAAATTTGAATCATTCATGGAAGAATAAGGATATGGTAAGAAAACTCCGATTCTTGTGTCTTTAAACAAAGATTTTCATATAATGATTTATTATCCTCCCACTTTATGTGGATGACATGTTAATTATTGGGCATGATGCTACGAAAATCAAGAGCTTGAAAAATGAGTTGAGTAAAGTTTTTGTAATGAATGACTTAGGCTTGGCCAAGCAAATCTTAGGCATATGAATTACTCACAATTGGAAGAATAATAAACTTTAGTTATCTCAAGAGAGATACATTGAAAAAGTGCTTGAAAGATTTAACATGAGTACATGTAAACCGGTAAGTACTCCATTTGCAGGCCATTGCAAGTTGAATAGTAATGAGTGTCCTTCAATTGAGGAGGAGAAGGAAGAGATTAAGGAAATTCCTTATGCATTGGCTATAGGTAATTTGTTGTACATCATGGTTTGTACAAGACCCGATATTGCTCATGTAGTTGGTATTATAAGTAAATTTCTCTTAAATCCAAGTAAGGAGCATTGGATCGCTGTTAAATGGATTTTGAGATATTTTAGAGGCACCTCTGCACTTTGCTTGTGTTATGGAAATATGAAGCCTTAGTTGAGTGGCTACTCGGATGCGCATTATGCCGTGATGTTGATTCTAGAAAGTCCACACCAGGTTTCATAATGATTTTTGCAAGGAAAGTTGTTTCATGACAATTAAGATTGCAAAAATGTATTACTTTCTCTACAATGGAAACAAAGTATATTACTATTACCGAAGGAGGAAGAAAACTTTTGTGGATGCAAAAATTCCTATAAGAGTTGGGTTTGAAGTAAACGAAGTTTGTTTTATATTATGATAACATGAGTGCTATCTATTTTAGCAAGAATCTAGTATTGCGTTCAAGATTCAAGCATGTTGATGTCAAATATCATTGAATCCGAGAGAAGTTAGAAGAGCTCCTCTTCCTAATTGAAAAAGTGCACACCAACAATAATGGATCCGACATGATGACCAAAGTATTACCCGTGACGAAGCTTAACTCTTATAGAAGAAAAGCATGCATGATCGATCTTCCCACATGAGGCGGATGGAGAGATTTGTTAGCTAAGTCCGCCTCATTTGTGGGGCCTAGTCAATATGTAAATAAAAAATAAAAATAGAACAAAAAGAAAGAGTGGTGGCTTCGTGCGTGCATGCGCCCAAAAAGTGAGGAGAGGGAGAGAAAAAAACATAAACTACTGATTCAAAGGCTAAACATTGACAGAATTGGCTCAAATTTGAATATGTTGTTTGTGAGACCAATGGCCATGAGTTGATAGTTTTTGTTCGTTGAGAATCGCCTCCAAATTCTCCAATTGCAGTTAGGGTTTTCTTGATTGGAATTTGATTATCCACCTATGGAGTGAGAAAATATGGTTGTCATATTAATATTAAGCCTCTAGCGTGTTACTAGAGAAGAATACTTTGTGCATCCTACTATTCTTAGTACGTAATTGATGTTTTTGGGCGGCTCGTGATTTTTCCCGCATTGGATTTTCCACGTTATTTTAGCATTATATTTGCATATTGTGATGATATATATATTGCTAATTGTTGCTAAGGGTTAAAAGAATTTCGATTGATTTAGTTTCGGGGAGAAATTAATCATGGATTATGTTTGTCTCGTTGTGAATTATTGTCCGCAATTCCTCCCAATAGTTTTAAGCATGTTGAATTTATGTAAAGGATGGGGCTTACATATATAATGAATGGATTTTTACTAGATTTAATTTGTGGTAGTTATCACTAAAGAAAATGCTATGGTAGTAGGATGTGTTGAGCTGGTCCATATTGAATATCACATTGGATTTAAAGTAAAAAATCTCAACCATGGAATCAATTTTGTGTAAATGAGATTATTAAAGCTGTAATTTATTGATGTTAAGGAAGTTTATTCCAATAGAATTGTAATTTTCATAATTAATAGAGGGAAATTATGACAAACAAGGATTATTACTAATGCATAGGCTCCGTTGATTACGAACTTAGCAAGAAAATTTGATTGCTTAGGTAACTAAGATAGGGAAAAATAAGTTGCGGTTATGAAGACCTTTGAGTTTATGATAACTTGAGGTAATTTAGTGTCTCCCAAAGGTAGATTACAATAATTTTGAAGGTGTTTTTTCCATTGATCGAAATTATTTTCTTTGACTAGTTTATTTTCTGTGAAGTAAATGACGAAAAATCCAAAAACTTTTTCTTGAAAATTGTTTTTCATGAAATGAATGAAGTCTTAATCTTTTAACAACATAAGTAGGTAAAGAAAATATTTTTTTTTTTTTAAGATATCGGAAGGATTAACAACCGCCGCACCATCACTAGGTACAAATTAGGGCATGTTTGGTTGGGTCACCCCTTGGATTTTGATCATGTCCATTGATGGCTACAGTGAGGACTTCTCTGATGTTGTGGTGTGTTATGACCTACCCAAAACAATGCACCACCATAAGGGTTCGACTAATAGAATACTAAGCCTAGACTTAGCTTGACTCTATCAAGTCCATAACAATTCGCAACTAAATGTTCAAGCTCTTAAACATACAAATTGTTTTCATTTTGGAGTCACCATTAATCTATTTCTTAGAGGGTCGATTAGAAACCCAAGTATCGAGAAATATACTTTACCTCCAACGCATTAGAGGTTATAGATTTGGGAACCTGATTACGCGAGATTATTCTAACATCCTTTCAATACCTTTTTTTTTTTTTTTTTAATTTCAAAAAATGTTTTACAAGTAGCATGAGTTGATTTTAATTTACTCCCTAATATGTGAGGTGATTATGCGGGTGCACAACTATTATTTAACACTCAATAATTAATGCGTTATGTTAGTTGTAAAGAAATGGATGAATTACATACCTCAACGTAATGTAAGCACCTATAATGTTAGCTAGAAAATCAACATGATATGCAATTTCTAATTAAATAAACCTAACATACAAGCTATATTACATGCGATTTTAAATGAATGACCTAACTCTAATGACAGGCAATAATTAATATTTAACTACTCTAACATGGCATGCAATCTTCAACATGCAATTTTCAAATAAGGGTCAAATTAATATGCAATTATTCTAACATGTCATGCATTTTAATTTAATAACCCTAAACATGTAATTATTAAATGACTTGTAGTTTGTGAGCATAATTCTATATGACATGCACATGATGTATTTTTTTTAATTAAAAATACCCATTATTTAAACATGCAATGTTATCTATAGAAAGGAATCTAATCCATCGAAGACAATATTTTTGGTATTTTTCACATAAATTCGAAATTAAAAATTACTCTAAATTAAATATTAAGATTAGAATAATATCTAACTTGAAGTAGGATGTAATCTACGTTAAATTCCAATTTAAATTTCAATACAATTTTAATCTTATAGAATTAACATAAACACTATCTATCCTAATCTATATAAGGAAAAGCAATAGAATCTATTCTAAACATGCAACACAATCTATAAGAATCTATTTAAATTCTACCCATCACCAAACAATATCCACACAATCCGCAAAGGATATCTCATCCATTTAAATTTGGGGATAAAATAAATCATCGAATCATCTCCAAGTAATTATGGATAGAATAGAAGATTTTCCTATTTGAATTTGGAGACAAAATAAATTGGCAATATCTCGGGTTGACATCATATTGCCATCCATACGCACATGGGTTGAGAAAAATCGTGGATAGACATTTCATTCAGGAATCAATTAAGATCACAATATTTCAAATAAGAAAGCAAAATATTCAAAAATCAAATTAGATAAAATTCTTACCTAATTCGAAATATTGCGCGGATACTGTTTCCAAATCGAAAAACACGAATTGGTTGGCTCGGGACCGACGGGAGTGCTTGGTTTGCGGTGGACGGCAGTGTTGCTCGGCCAGCAAGCTGGCAGTGTATCGGTAGAGAGGCACTGTCTGTGGGGGATGATGGATAGCCGTGGAGGTCGCGGGGCTCGCGGCCACCAACTCAAGCACAGCATCCAGTTGACTACAATGACAACATCGGAACAATACAAAGTAAATGCAAGGGACAAATATCCAACGTGAAATCAACTGTAGAGTTCAATAGGGAGAGAGACGACCAAGTTTCGTGGCGGTGGATCGGAACAGCAGCTTGACGCCGGAACAGGGACAGCGATGCAGCGGTGGCGTTGGAACCGGCTTGCGGGACATTCGCTTAGAGCTTGCTGGACAAGCAGCGAAAGGAATCCGCGACGATGGACGCCCCGGAATTCAGTATGGCCGCTAACGTGTTGCAAATCGTTGCTAGCTGCTCGCAAAGTATGTGAATTTCTGAGTAATTTTCTATAAATTTTTGGAGACAAGTCTTCTCTCGCTTTTGACTTCAGTCATGTTTATATATTCTTCTGAAATTTTTGGAGCTACGAGGAACGAGCTGAGTCAAAGTCTTCGCGCACGCTCTTTTCCCATCTATAATTTCCTACAAAAAAAAAAAAAAAAAAAAAGAAGAAGAACAAGAAGAAGAAGAAGAAGAAGAAGAAGAAAAATTTAGAATTTGATTGAAATATATTCTATAAATAAAGTGTAGATATGGAAAGATGGATCTGAATCCGAAATTATAACCATTTGAGAGAGTTCCTTCTTAATCTGAGTAAGGTGCAAATCAAGACGTGGAATGCCGACTTCTAAATTTTGCATTAAAAAAAAAAAAAAAAAAAAGGAGATTGTGCACAGCATTTCCACAGCTAAGAAACGTGATTAATTAATTACGTTAATCTTTAGGATTGAATTTCTTGAAAGCGTAAACTTAGCTCTTCTATCACCTTAAGTTAATGCGCATTATCTGAAAATCACATAAGGGTGAAAATAAAACTATCCGCAATAACTTTTATCTTCATCGTCTTATTTTATTCACGGATCAATTATTTGCTATAAATATATAAGCTCAAATAACTTATATCCTTAATGCGCATTTTATTTTCTATTTTCTATTTTCTTTTTCTACTTTTATTTTCTGTCTTCTTCCCCAATTTCTTCACCGAGACTTCAGCAACGAAGTCTTCGCCGAGAGTCTGCCATTTTCAGACGAACTCTCGCTTGAACTCCAGCCAGCCCGACGTTGACAGCTGACGTCACCATCTACCACTGGAGCCATCCCGTCAGCCTACTACTCCCGCCGTCGCCGGTCTGTTACCAACGATGACTGGGACAAGCTCATCCTCAAATGGCTAAAAATTTCCAGCTAAAACATCATTATCGATTAAAATTTCCCAAGAGATACAATGAACACATGTACACACAGCGAGCAGAGGGAAACAGGGATTTCACTGTAGCGGACTCAAACCGCGGGCATCAGCGGTAAGGAGGGAGGTCTCCAGCTCGAATGTTTATCCATGACCGACGAAGGAAACCCATGAACATGCCACAAAATCGAGGAAAAGATACTAATCAGACATAGTTCAACAAATAAATCAGACAAACGTGCTTCACGCCCAACCCTGGACAGTGATTTTCTGGAAACAGATTTCGACATCTCATTTAGGCAAAACAACAAACAAGTGATATGCGCTTGAATATTACTATTTCAGATTCAATTTCAGTATCATTCACAGCCTCGACACCATATATGAAGCTCTAAATCATCACTATCCCTCACGGGTCAGTCCCGTTTCACGAAATTCGTTCAGAATTTCGTCGGCGAACCCAACGTTTCAAGCTTCAAGGGAAAACAGGGCAAAACTAGATGAAATTTTCACCTGGTTCGTTCGGTGAGGTGAAATCGCCGGAATCAGAGTCGATGACGCTCGAAAACATTGTAGGAAGACACAGTTCCTCTCTCCTCCAGACTGCGAACCATTCTAGCTTCGTCCTTTCCGACCAGCCGTGACAAAGATCGGTGGCCGGCGGTCAGAAACACCCTAAAAAATCTCCGAATCTCTGCGAATTGGTCGACTGAGAGAGGATTTTCCGTGATCTTCAGCTTCCACCCTTCAAAAATCTGATCCTCCACTCTCTCTCTCTCTCTCTCTCTCTCTCTCTCTTAGCCGAACGTCTCGATGAAAAGACAAGCCCACAAGGAATAGGAATCTGAAAACCGAATTCTGTTTTTTTTTCCCTCTCCAACTCAGCTTCTTTTAGAAAATGAAACGGCCTAAGAGGGTGGAGCAGAAAAGAAGGAAAAGGATGGGCTGGGGAAAATTGAGAAACACGAGACTGACTAGGCCGACGTGAGGGCGAGGCCCGAGCGGGCCGGATTGAACCGGTCCCGAGGCCAGGTCAAACCTTTAATAATTTCCTTTGCTTTATTTTACACATTATTTTGTATGATATATTTTTTATTATTTATTTTATTTAACAAAAATAAGGTGTCAACAACTCATGTTGCAATCACCAAATGTGAGCGAGCACTAGGCGAACCTTCTTAGAACCGCCTTGCCTTCGCCACCCCTCTCTTTCCTCTCAGAATTTAGCGAAGGTTGAGACCGTCTTCCATCAGTGCATGACTAAGCTTGAGGAGACCATACAGACTTTGGAGGATTTCTGACTTGTTCGTGTTCCTAAGCAACCCTGATCCTTTTCGAAACAAACTTTTTTTTTTTTTTTTTTATCTTCCTTGTGCTTGTTTGATTTTCTCTTTTTTCTGTTGACAAAAAGAGGGGGGAGTTTTGTAGATTGAAGCTTTGAATGCATGATTGATTTTTTTCTATACTAAGATTAGGATAGTGTTTCTTTTATATAAACTATTGATTAACTAAGTTTTTCTATGTGAGTGCAAATTTATTTTGTGCAAATTTACGCAGACTTTATTATGCTTATTGTCTGTTATCAATTATCATATGCTGCTAAAGTGTTGTTTTGCAGGATAATTTTCATATTATGCTTAAATCTACATGAAAGTTTTGTCACCATCAAAAAGAGGAAGATTGTTGAGAAAACTCCTACTAGGTTTTAAAGTTGACACAACTTTCTTGTTCTTGTTCTTATTCTGAAGAATAGTAGACTTCTGAAGTCATATTGTAGACTTTTGTCAAAGTCTATTCATTTCAGAAGTCTTTCTCACTCTAAAGCAATCCAGATTGAAACCAAGTCCAGAACGAAGATAGTATCAGACTTAGATTTATTGATCTTATCACAATGATTTAGTATGAACATAATAGAGATTTATTCCTTAATATCTTGCTTTCTGGGGAAGAATCTCGCTTACCTTTTATAAATACATTGATGGAATCATCTCGAATTGATGAAATCAATCTTGAAGACAAGTTCCTTTTTGGGATGTATTTACTTATGGAAAACTAAATTATGATTGTATGGCCAACAAGAATTAACGGATTTTCATTTCAATCTTCAAACGACTATAAGATTTCCTTAAGCGATTATGTCCAACGGATTGATTGGAAGAAATTCTTCTAGAGAATGCCAATGGTTAGTAAGGCGTGGAGGAGTATTTAAGGAGGTCATTCGGTCTATTTGATAAGAGTGTGTGAAAATTGAAATTCTAAAGTCTGAAGGCTTTCCAACCATTTGTTCTTCAACGACAGCTCTTACAAATTGTACTCAAGAGAGAAAATCACAAGAAGAGTGACTTAGTGTGGGAAAAAGAAACCTTCCATTGAGTGTTTGCACTCGAAATATTGTACTTCTCTGTTGATGCTTTAGTGAATTATAGCCAGGAGATTGTTAGCATGGGAGAGTGGACGTAGACTTGATCTAAGCTGAACCACTATAAATGACGTATGCAATTTCTCTTCCATTAACTCTTTTCAGCTTTATCAGTTGCGATTTTCTTTTAAGTTTCTCAAAAATCTATTCAATATCTTATTTGATTCTGAATTTTCTTTAGAAGTCTAGTGGAACTTTTAATCAGACCCTGTCTCTTTTTCAGACTTTGCTCGCAACATATTTTATTTTGCATTTATTTGTCAATGTTTATTTTAACACCCATTCACCCCCCCCTCTAAGTGGTAGTACTAGCATTTTCACCAGCTAGATTTTATTCAACCAAAATCTATCTTAAAAGCTATGTTCTTGAATGGTAAAAATTAATATATAGTTGGTATAATATATTTAACTCAACAAAACATATTTGACTAGTAGCTTTTGCCTTCATTTTTACATGTCAAATAGAATCTAAACAAGGGATAAGAAGAGATTGCCTCTAGTTCTAAGTTTTTGGTTGAGATTGAATCAAAATGTCATTTGGAGAATTTGATAGGCAATAAAATAAAATAAAAATCCACATACTCTACAAATGGAAATAGATCCGAATTTGTGAAGAAGCTGACAATATTCAAACTCGCTTTTTTTTTTTTTTTTTATATAAGTTTTCTATATATGTCTATGTTGGTCAATTTTGAATTGAGACTTTGAGGGAGCATTTTGTATGTCAGATTGACGAATTTTTACTTAGTAATTTCTAAATTCAATGAATAACGACCCTAAGGATTATAAATATTTAAGAATCGTTAACATTGACAACAAGGGAAAAGTGCTAAAAAAGTAATAAACCTTTTGTATTTGTGTCAATTTAGTCCTAAACCTTTTTTTTGGGCCAATTAAGTCCTAAACCTTTTTACGTTGTGCCAATTCAGTCCTTTACGGCTAATTTTGGCCGGATTTTGCTGACTGGACACCGGCCGGCTAACGTGGCTTGATCGGCACTGACGTGGACAACTTTTAATAATATATTTTTATTTTTTATTTTTTTTATTTTTTTCCTTTTTCTTTTTATTTTTTATTTTTATTTTTTTCTTATCCTCTTCTTCCTCCAGCCGGTCGTCAGACCTCGAAGACCGGCTAGAGGCGATGGTCGGCGAGGTCGAGGTAGACCTGGCTGGCCACCTCACCGGTGGCCGCGAGGCCTCCCTCGAGGTCCGGGCGGCGAGGCTCGACCCTCATCGCCCGGGCCTCGAGGGCGGCCTCGCGCCGGGCAGCAAGGCTCGACCCTCGCCAGGCATCGCCTTTGGCCGGTCGCCGAGGTCCGGCGACCGACTGGAGGAAGAAGAGGAGAAAAAAAAATAAAAAAGGAAAAAAAAATTCAAAAACTCAAAAATATTAAAAAATTATTAAAAGTTGTCCACGTCAGCGCCGATCAGGCCACGTAAGCCGGCCGGCGTCCAATCAACAAAATGTGGCCAAAATTGGCTGGAAATGACTGAATTGGCACAACGTAAAAAGGTTTAGGACTTAATTGGCACCAAAAAAACATTTAGAACTAAATTGACACAAATGCAAAATGTTTTTGACTTTTTTAGCACTTTTCCCTTAACAAAAAAATAAGATAAAATATATTTAAAGTGCATCTACTAATATAAGCCTACAGAAAGTGCGAGCCAAATTTGTCTAGCAACTAATAGAACTTCATTTCATTGAGAATTTTCTATAATATTATTCTCAAATAAGTGAGAAAATACAATCAAAAATTAATATTAATACTGAAGTTGCCATTTTATCATAGCGAGTATCAAATTCGTACATTTTTTGGGGGGTTAAAAGGAGGAAAATTCTGCATTTTTAAATGGTGGCTAAATAAACATCCCTGGATTATGACGTGGTTCTACTTCAAGGTTTTGGATCAAGACATGATCAATGAAGTTGATAATGTTCTTCCACATTGGGAAATCACTTGCTATCGACTATAGTCTGCAACAAATTATGCAAAATGGCATCAACACTCGTGCTCTTAAATATTATATATATAAAGACAATTATACAAAACAAATGAGGAAAGATATCTGGAGGGACTAAGTGAAAATCTTATTTTTGATCGAATTACACGGGGGAAACTAAAATAAACAGACTCATGTAGAATGCTGAGTGTACAACAAGAGTATCTATATATGAGCTCTTAAAGCTTTTTAAATTATTAAGTACACTAGGCTATTACTTAAGGGGTTGGAGGCGAATAAGAAGACCATTGGCAGGGACCGGCGATGGATTGTAGATTATCTTTTCATCTGGAATGACCTTCTCAAGCTTGAATTTGGTCACTAGATTGTGCATAAAAATGAGTATTTTGAGCCGAGCATATTCTTTTCCAGGGCACATACGAGGTCCGCCTCCAAAGGGAACGTAGGTGAAAGGTGTAGGTCCATTTCCTTCGAACCTTGAGGGGTCAAATTTCTCCGGATCAGGGAAGTATTTGGGATTCTTATGAGTTGTATACACGGTCCAAAATGTCTGCGAGGAAAAAGTTGAAGAAAAATTATGCGCATTGTTATTGCTTGTGGATTCAATGGATGAGTTCATTGGATAACCTAGCCAAGAACAAGGCTCAAATGTGAAACATTTACCTTCCATCCCTTTGGAATCGTGTAACCGGCAAAAGTGAAGTCAGTAATTGCCTCTCTAAAGGCCCCTTGTGCAGGTGGAGTTAGCCTCATTGACTCACAAGTCACGTTCCATGAATACTTCATCTTCTGGATATCATCCCAATTCAGCAATTCACCTGGGGCTTTAGACTTTGCAATCTCCATTTGCTCTGTTGACGTGAAGCAGATGAGTTAAATATATGCAAACTACATTGATTTTGCTTCAGAAGAACATAGTTAGGTGGTCATCTTGTTTATCAAAATATAGCTAGAATGGTTACCTTTGTAAACTTTCTCATAAATGTGGGGAAACGAAGCTAGATAATTCACTATTACAGTGATAGATGTACTAGTGGTATCATGACTTGCGATAAGCAATCCAATGATCTTGTTGGACACATCCATTTCGTAATAAACACTACCGTCATCATCTGCTTCGGTAAGCAATCGAGACAGCAAGTCCCTCGACTTTGCATCTTTTCCCTCTGAGATTTCCTTCTTCCTTTGTCTGATAATGTTGAGAAGCTCTTGCCTTATTACTTTTCCTCCTTCAACAGCTTTATTGAATGGCGTCCCTGGAATATTGATAGGTACCGAAGTGAATCCCGGAGCAATACGAGCAAATGGGTCGGCGAATTTCGACACAACCTGAGGGTCCTTGATGTTCATGAACAGACGGCATGCCAAAGCAAAGGTGTAGTTCTTTGTCAAAGGAAACACCTTCACTTCCTTATAAGGAGACCAGCCACTCTCCAAGTGCTCCCTAGTCATGGAGTCCATGATAGGAATGTAATGCTGGAGGGCCTCGGGTTTTAGGAACTCCGCCAAGAAGCTGCGCATTTTCTTGTGGTCATCCTTGTTGAACTTCTCCATGGTTTCGGGGAATATGATGACCTTCTTCATGGAGGAGGGCCACCAGGTGGTGATGTACTTGTCCTGGCCAGAGAACAAGAACTTGTTACCGGAGGCGCCACAGAACACGGCCATGTCTTCACCGAGCAGCGAGGTACGGAAGACCTCTGGGGAGTATTTGGCCGTGCGGTCATTTATGAACTTCTCAGGGCAGCCGCTCTTCGCAGCACCGACAAAGTCTAGGGATTCGCCGATGATGGGCCATCCCTTTTTGCCAGGCGGCAGGTTAGGAGCGGAGGATTTCTTTCGGAAGACGAGGAATGGGAGGTAAAGAGAGATGTAGAAGATGGAGAGGTAAAGAAACAGCTGGTAATAGAAATCCATCTTCTTCTTCTCCTTCTCAGAATGCAGACACAAATACTGAGAAATCCGTCTTCTTCTTCTCCTTCTCAGAATGCAGACACAAATACTGAGGAGAAGAAAAAGATGGCTAAGGTCTAGGATGGAGAAAAACCACCAGGATTGGGATCATATATATAGGAGGAGGAGGGGATTGAGGTGACCATGCATTTGGTCTAATTTAACGAATTTTTTAAGTAATAAATATATTTCTAGACCGTAAATTGCGTGCTCTGACCACTTCTGCATTTAAGTGAGTTCCATATATGCCCATATAATGGAGAATGTGAGTGCATATACTGATCGATCTGAGTTAATACTAAAGATATAATACAAAGATGGAAGAAGAGGTGTTGCACGTCTTCAATTTTCACTTTGATGACATAAACATTTCTATAGTCAAAAGAGTGAGAACTCCAGTACTCAAAATTCACGATTACAAACGGAGACTAGCGCCACGGCTGTTGTCCAAAAATGACCGTATCAGACCATCTTATGCATTGTGTTGGTCATTTGTGTTTGGTCTACGTACGTAATTCTGTTAGCCTCGTTAACCCTAACTGAAAATACAATATCAAGACTGATAGGAGTACTTGTTAATTGTTTGTAATGTGAAGATAGCTTAATTCACCTCCATTTGCATGGTCATGGATATAAACTTGGCCATCTTAATTTAGATCCTCTAAATTTAGGAGATATAGTATATATATGTGTGTGTGAAAAGATTACATTTGTTTGTAGTAATTTACATCTCGACTAAGTACTAATTTAGAGGTTTGAAACTAGATAAATTGAGCGAATCCACTTTCAATTAATTAAGATGTGGTCTCTATCGTAATCTTCTTTTTGTAATTCATTTAATATGTTATTACAAATTTCTATGCTAATGGCCTAGGAAATCCTCAGGGAGATGAGCATCAACACCCAGAGAACCTTTTTTGTTGTTTACGATCGCAAGTAAAAAATGACATGCATATGTAATTTCACATGATGATTAGATGCCGTCCTCTTTTAGCTCATTGGCTTTGGAGAGGAACGTCGTTTCATATTGCTTAAAGATATGGCATCGATGTCAAAACTATGAAGACAATTTTTCAACCTAAAAAGTGAAAAATTTCAAAAAAAAAAAAAAAAAACCCTTAAGTGCGACAAAAAAACCCCAATCACTTGATACCAATTCTTCGCCCAAAAGGGATAAAGATGAAGTGCCAACTTGCTAAAGTAACATGGAGAGTGACTTTGCTATGGATTGATAAGGCGATTACTATCATTAGATGTGACACTGATGAAATTATAGCACGCGAGAAAGTTCTTTTAGGGTTGCTTTTGCTTGTTTGGTATGATTTGTCTTTGCAACGACTTTTCGTTTGTGAAAATGTATCCAGGCGCTTGTTTCGTTGTTGTAAATCGTGTCATCATGACCCTTGTGGTCCACGTGGAGTGACATGTACGGGTGCGAAGACTTTTGCTACCCACGACATGACATGTGTGGTCAATTGAGATGAATCGCCAGCTTCATGGAGTTTTTTTAGGCAAACCCTACTAGGGGTTCTCTGCGAAAATCGCCCCACTTTGAGGGTTGAATGCAATTTTCCCCGGAAAATTAAATAAAATTCTTGTCAGTAACATTATTTTTATTATCTAATCTTCTTGACCTAGTCTAGTCTATAATCGGCTTGAAGAAGACGTTGGACATTAAGGTGGAATCGACACATGGCTGCCAGAAACCACCTTAGGACTTTTTATGCATTCTTTGATGTATTTATGTATGTGCTTAGGAACTGGAGAATTCATCATATATATCGCTAATGAATAATTAAATAAATTTCACTACGAAAATGTCTGAGGCGTGCAAAGTGTTTAGAAGCATCTCGCGTATATGTTACTCGTCATTACTCCTTGAAAATATAATGATTTTATGCTAGATAGGATATGTTTAATTAGGCCTTTATTTCTAAAACTTGGTAGTAGATGGTCATGTGATAAATAGGATGGTCAAAACATAGCTGCCAACAGGAATAAGTAATTCAGTTTTGAATTTTGTGCAGGACTAATCTTCATTTTATCATTATTTTAATATAGAAATGTGGTCACGTGGGTTCAAAGATCGCTTCGCAATCAACCCTTTGAGAAAGAGCAAATAATTGCTTTGCCATTATAATTTTCTTGGGACTATATATTAATCACCAGCTTCCTAAGAAGATATCTAATTGTGACCGTGAATAAGACGGTGAATTATTTCCCATTTTGTGCAGATTTTCTTAGATAAATACATATATTACATGGTAATTTTTTTCAAAATACAAGTACAAATATGCCCAAAAATAATCAGCTTCTCTCTCTCTCTCTCCCAAATTTATTTAGCTTCACTTGTGTTTGGGGTTCTCTGGAAAATGATATAAATCTTCTTTTATGGTGAATGATGAGTATATACATACATATATATATATATATATTAATGTGTGTGTGTAGGTGTAAAGGAAGCCAGTCGGAAACCAGCTGAAGTGAAAAAAGCGCGAAAATGAAGAGTATTTAATTTAATGTGTCAAGCTATGACCGAAAAAAAATAATCAACTTGTCAAGCACATAGTTTAACGGTGTTGAAAGCCGAACTAATCCCGGTTTTTCTAGGAAAGAGATTGTTTATGAGTTATAGTACTCAGCCAGCGTTTTTTATTTTTTATAGTATGTGATCTCAATGATTGCTGTTTCGACCCAAAAAAAAAAAAAATCTCAATGATGGGCACTATTAAAATGATAAAACAGTAAGACCAATTATCCATGATTTATTTTTGTATAGTGTGGGTACTCCATGAATATTAAAGACACTATGTTTTCTTTTTTATTTTTAGATTTTACTTTTGCAAAAATAAATTATGTCGAAAAAAGAAATTTTCAAGAAAATATATATCAACTCTCTTAATTTTTTTTTTAGGTTAACAACTCTTAATTTACTACATCAAAGAATTTGCCTTTTTTCATTACTCTTGCCAAGATATATTTATACAGAGCATATAAGACATTATAAGAGTATTGAGGAATATACTCAATAAAGCTACGTTAAAAAGTTATGCATAATGAAGCATTTTGCTATTTTTCCACAAATAATTTATGGATGATATTAATTTTTGTCAATCCAAAATGATGAAATTTCACTGACATTTAAAAAATAAATCTTGTTTCAAGCAACATTTTGATTTAACTAAATTTCATTTTTTTTTTTTTAAATTTCACATTGGAGAATGCAACAAAGATATATATTTTTTTTTTGTTTCATCCTATCATCCCATTAAATATATCGTGTATAAAAGACAATTGATTAAAAAATGTTTGATGGTGATATGCACAACAAACGTGAGAGTTTGTGAATAAGTGATGGTGTTTTAAAATAGTCTATATCATAATTTTCTAGATTGTTGATCCATTAATTTGCTAGGCAATGTAGAAAAAATTAAACTTTTTCAAAATTCTTCTTTTCGACAAAACTAATTGCTGCAGAAGTAAACTCTAACATTAATAAGAAAACATAGTGCTCATAATAAACAAAAAATATGTGAAGTTCTTAATTATGGCAACTAAATCCCTTGTAAAAAGAGAAAAAGCTAAAAAAGAAAGAAAGTAACAAAATTTAGAGCTATTGCATTAAATTACAATTGAACAATTAAGGGTAATTTTGTCTTTTTGGTGAAAATTTGGTAGATTTAGTCATATAAAATTAGAAATGAAAGGTGTCATAAAGTCATAAACCTATTATATTAGTACCAATTTAGTCATGAACCTTTTAATTATGCTATTTTAGTCCTAAACTTTTTGATCTACTATTAATTTAGTTATAAACCTTTTGACCTAATGTCAATTCGGTCATTCTAGCTAATTTCGCCGAATATTGCTAATGTGAATGCCGGATGATTTATATGGTACCGTTTGCGCTATTGTTGACAATTTTTAATTATATTTTTAATTATTTTCTCTTTCTGTTTCTCTCTCTTTTCTTCTTCTTTTTGCAGATGACCGAACACCAGCCATGGCCAAGTGGGCTAGCCTCGCCTAGCCATGGTGAGGTTGAGCTTTAGTGAGGGATGGCCTCGCCAAATCTAGCTTGGGCAAGGGGAGCCCTCGCTAGGGCTCGCCCTCGACCAGGCGACGCCCGATGAGGGTTGGCCTTGCCAAAGCTAGATTTGGCAAGGCCGATCCTCATCAAAGCTTGGCCTCACCATGGGTAGGTGAGGCCAATCGGCTTGGCCATCACATGTGGCAGATGGCCGGTCATCGGTAAAAAGAAAAAGAAATGAGAGAAAAAAATATTTAAAAAATAAAAAATATTATTAAAATATTATTAAAAAATGTCAACGCCGGTAGTATCACGTAAGCTAGACGGCGCCCATGTCAACAATATCCAGCTAAAATTAATTAGAATGATTGAATCGGTACTAAACTAGAAAGGTTAAGACTAAATTGACACTATGAAAAAATTTGAGATTAATTTGGCACTAATGCAATAGATTTAGGATTATTTTCACATTTCAAGACTAGAAATAGGCCACCCAAAAGGAATCTCCCCGATGATGTTATTCTTCGCATCTAATCTTCTTGGTGTAGTCCAGTCGATGGTCAGCTTGAAGATCACGTGGGGCATGAAGGTTGAATTGATGCATGGTAGCTAAAAGTAGAAGCAATTTTATTAGCCTTCGCATCTAATCTCCTTGGTGTAGTCCAGTCAATTATCAGCTTGAAGATCACGTCAGACATGAAGGTTGAATTGACATATGGCTGGTACGTAGAAGCAACTTTCTGACTTTTTGGACACTCTTCGATTTATTTATGTATGTATTTGGAAAAAGGGAAATTCATCGCATATAATGCTAATGACAAATTAAATAAATTTCACTATGAAAACGTCTTAAGTGTGCAAAGCGTCTAGAGGCATCCAACAAAGATGTTAGTCGTCACAACTCTTGAAAAATTTAAAGGATTTGATGTGGGACAGAATATGCTTAATTATGCCTTTATTTTTAAAACTTAGTAGCTGATGGTCATGTGATAAATAGTATGGTCCAAAAATAGCTGCTGCCAGGAATAAGCTATTCAGTTTTGAATTTTGTGCAGGACTAATCTTCGTTTTATCATTATTTTAATTTCGGAATGTGCTCGCATCCGTGCAGAGATCGTTTCACAATCAACCCTGTGAGAAAGAGGAAATAATTCATTTGTCATTATTATTTTCCTGGGAGTATATATTAATTATCAGCTTCCTAAGAACACATATGATCGTAGCCTTACTTGGCACCAAATATCTTTTCTAATTATTCCTCTGCATTATTGCCTAGACCGACTGTAATTCTTCTGGTCAACGTCTGCATCAATGTTTGAATTGAACCTGGTAATCACATGACATATAAATGTAGAGATTCTGGCAAATTAAAGGGCAAATCTTTGCCGATGATATCAGACATGTTTATCAAATTTAGTTGGTTCCACTTATTTTTTGGGTTTTCTGGAAAACGATAAAAATCACGCATGTTTCTTAAATGGTGAATAATCAGCATATAATTAAATGGAAGACACACACATATGTATATGCAAGCAAGCCAGTCGCAAACAAGTTGAAGCGAAGAAAGCGTGAGAATAAAGAGCATCTAGTTAATGCGTTACGGATATAGTTAGTGGCATGTTGAAGGCGGAAGAAGAAAGTGGAATTAACCCTAGTTCTTTTAGGAAATAGGTTGTTTCCGAGTTCTAGTAGTTAGCCAGCAGTTTTAATTATTTCTAGTATGTGATCTCAATAATGATTAGTATGGGTGAATTATTAAATGATTCATAAATCTATTATTCGTATATCAATTTAATCATAAATTTTCTAATTTTGTCAACTAATTTCTAAATGGAGTCTTTCCAGCCTATTTTCGTTGAAAATCGCCCACATGACCGCGTGCCATATAAGACGCCAAATATAATTAGACCACCACATTAGCAATTTTGGTTGGAAAAATACAGTGAAATTTCACACAAAATTTTAGGAATCATTTAGCAAAATTGAGAAACTTATGATTGAATTGATATTTGTATAATAGGTCTAAGGCTAATTGGGTAACTTTCCCGGATTGGTACAATTAAAATGAGTATAATCTTCCTCTGTTGTATCATGGATGGTTCCTAAATTAACAAGACCAACTCAACAAACGAGTTATCCCTAACCTCTCAAACATTCTCATTAAAAAAATTTCCTCGCAAAATATTTATTTAAATTCTATCTCGAAATAATCTAAGTTTTCATGTATCTTGTCTATAAGGGGAAATTTATCACTGTCTGTTCTTTTCCTTCATATGCATTAAAATTACTTCGCTCGCCATTAATTAATTGAGCAAGTCCATGTAATATTTTTCTTCCATGACATTTACTGCCTAATTTATTAGTCCAAAATTTTGGTAACAATGGAATTTTGTGGTATCAAATTAATTAATTGATTGGTAATGCAAAAGAGAACTAAAATATTAAGGAAATATATTGACTAAAATACAATAAAATAATAAGACCATGTATTTATGAAAAAGGAAAATCAAATTTAAACTAAGCAAATAAAAAATGAAAAGAGAGTATCATCAAAAGGTTATGTTCGGTTCGTACAATGTTTTGGATCTATTTTATGAACTTCGATATTTTAAATGCACTTAAAACTAAAATATATCTTGTTATGCATTAGATTAGGAACTCAAGTTTATCAGAGATTTACTAAAATTGCTCATGCCAAATTATATAGATATACAAGTATATCTATCTTATTTAAAAAACGAATAGAAGAAGAAATATTTAAAAGATTCTGGTTACCTTGAATTCAATAAAAGGAAGCATTAATTTCTATTATAATGTAGAAGAATGGTAAAAGATTTAAGCATTGAACAGCACCCCCCCCCCCCCCCCGGCTCCGCTTGCCCTCCGTGACTACGGGATTGGGAGTGATTATTGTAATGTAAATTATTATAATATTTTCATTGCATTATTGAAAATATTATCACTTACAGTATTTTCCTATAATTGAAGGGTTTAAAAAATCAGAGTTTCGTAAAACAATCTAAAAAATATATAAAAAATAATTGCAAAAACTGTAGACGTTCACGATTGCTGACTACCGTTGGCCAAAAATATTACATTGGGAAATTGTCAAATGGTTTATGATTAAATTGGCCAAACTGAAAAATTCATGACTTAATTTGCATATGTACAATAGATTTAGGACTTTATTGATAATTTTGCCTTTGAACTTGTAATCTCATGATATACATACAGTTCTTTTACCGATAGGCTATCATATGTCCAGTGATGGTGTACTTTACAAACTCCAACGGTGATGGATCGACATGGACTTTATGTGTTCCTCATTTAATAACCAAACAAAACCTATATGAGAATTGAATGTGGACTGAAACCAATTGATAGAATCAAAGTAATCTCAAAGTGATATGGGACTAGTTCCCCTTTCAAAGCGATCTCCTACCAAATTTTATGTGGATGAATGTATCTTCATTGACGTGATTGGGCAACAGGAATGATACTGATTTTGGATTCTTGGGAGATACTAGCAAACCTTGCATCATCCCAATTAAGATCATCATCTCAACTTGGCTTCTGATATTTCAGGTTTGTCCGTGTTCGATCTATCCATTGCCCGGACAGGATACGGTTTTTGAATATTAACTATTGCTCGGTATCGAATTATTACAAAATCACTCCAATCAATACATCTTATGGGTGATTTTAAGAAATTGACCATGTAGAGATTGAATATAAGACGTCTCGATCCACGAGAGAATTAATTTGGGTCAAAATTATTTTAGAAAATTCTCGACATTTAACCCCGTAAATATAACTACCAAGGATTGTTAGGGCAACAGAAACGTAAAGCCGACACGATTCATCATTTAACGGTCCTTTGGTCTTTGCGAAGAAATTTTCGGATTCCATCGATGGACTTGGAATAAAAAAAGAGAATAAGAAAAAAAAAAAAAACTATTCCGATCAGAAATGCCTCAATTCCACAATATGAATGAAAGATTCGGAAATGCCCAGCTTTTTTTTTTTTTTTGGTCGAAAGGAAACATTATATTCATATAAACGAACTATTACATCCAACCGCAAGGGCATCAACATACACAAGATCCATCAAAAGGTAGGGTGGGAAGATATTCCAATTTTGGGTCAAAGTTTCTACTAGCTAGGCCTTAGCGCCCAGTCGGCTACTGCGTTGGCTTCTCTTTGGCACAACTGCACTGTCAAACTAGGGAAAAGGGACATCAAATCGACAGCTTCCGCAAGTAAGGAACGGAGTTCCCATGGCGGCGATCTCCCACTTGTGACGGCGTTGACAACGGTGCTATAGTCGGATTCAATCACTATTCGTGCCTCATGTAGACCTTGCCATAGCAAATGCTGGATCATGAAAGAGAAGGCCTGGAACTCCCCCAACCAGAGCTGATGCAGCTGGAAATCTGCTGGTATAGATATCAATGAGTCTTCCTTGATGATCTCTGGATATTGAAGCCATCGCTCCTTCTGTACTCCCTGGTTGATAGGATGCATCAATATTGCATTTTAAGGTGCCCGGATCGGGTGGTCGCCAAAGGTGGGCAGGGATCTGATTTGCAATAGCTTATCTCGAATAGGAAGGAGAAGATATCTGGTAAAGTCGAGTCTCTATTAAAGCAGCCTCTACTGCAAAGGATGGATCCAACCGTTGATTGCGGAATATGAGGCCATTCCGCATTTTCCAGATCTGCCAACAACCCTTGGCTATTATTTCCAAAGGAGGTGAGTTTTTTGTCAATACAATTTTTGTCACTAACCATGCGTCTATTCGATGAATTTGATGAGGCTGTATGTCAATGTTGATCTGTGGATGAGCCCATATTGGTCGAGTCCATGAACAGAGTAGGCACAAATGCTCTAAAGTTTCTAGGGTTTGCTAGTGGCATAGCTAACAGTAGGGATCCGTTATGATTTGTCAGCGAAACAAATTTTCTCTGGAAGCTACTGCATTTTGATAGATTGACCATAGAAAAGTCCTTATTTTGGGAGCCGTTCGCATTGACCAGATTTTTCTCCATAGTATTCTAGGATTCTAATAAGAGGATGATGCCATGTGATCGTTGTTGTTGCTGGAGATTGCTGTTAAAATATGATAATTGCTCTTCACTGTGTGTCAACCATCCTTTGTTGCTGGCCAGATTAATTTATCTTCTGTATAGTGAGGTCCAACTGGGATGGTTAGAATCTCTTGAATAGTCTGCTCATCCAGAAAATGATGGAGCAGAGATGTGTTCCAGTTGTTGTGGATCGGATCTATCAGATCAGCCACCAGCTGTGGTTCTTCTCTGGTCGCGGGTCCACCAAGAATACCTCTTGGTAACCATGGGTCCTCTCGGATTCTGATTTTTCTCCCATTGCTGATAGACCATCTAAGATGTGGGAGAATAGCATCTCTACCCGTAAGAATACTCTGCCAAACCCAAGACGGTCGAGTTCCTTTGTTCGCTAACTTAAATTCCGTAGAATGATAATACAGACCCTTAGGTAGCTGACTCTATAAAGCTTGAGGATGTTATAGTAAATGCCACGCTTGCTTTCCAAGCATGGCTCTATTAAATTCAATAAGATCACGAAATCCGAGCCCGCCTTTATCCTTGCTGCCTTTAATGATATCCCATTCCTTCCAATGTATTCATGCTCTATTCAAATCGTTTTTCCACCAAAATCTTGCAATACTCTTTTATATAGATTTACAAAGAGACAAAGGTACCTTGAAGACCGACATAGCATAATGTGGAATCGCCTGAATCACAGACTTGATAAGAATTTCCTTTCCTCCCTTTGAAATAAACTTTTCTTTCCATCCTTCTAGTGTGGAATGAACTCGCGCTAGAATCCAAGAAAACATATCCTTTTTGGAACAACCCCAGTCAGATAGGATTCCCAGATAATTTCCATACCTTGGAAGCACGAGTATTCGTAACTCTGTAGACATATTTTCCTGTAGTCTGATAGGGTATTCCTACTGAAAATAAGTCCGGATTTGTTGCAATTCAAACCTTGCCCCGTGGCTACACAATACAAATTTAAAATGTTAGCAAGGTTTTGGCATTCCCGAATGGTGCCATCTAGGAAAAAGATTGCATCATTAGCGAAAAACAGATGGGAAAGGGTAGGGCGCCATCTATTCAATCTTATACCTTTTATATGTCCCATATTGACTGCTTGGCTGATTGATATTGATAGAACATTCACTAAAAGAATAAATATATATATGGAGATAGAGGATCACCTTGTCGTAGGCCACGAGTTGGGTAGATAAGAGGAAGTTGCTCTCCATTAAACCTGATGCTATAAGAAGTGGTGGTAATGCATTGCATTACCCATTGTACCCATAATGGATGGAAGCCAATTTTTTGAAGATAGTCCCTAAGGAAATCTCATTCAACTCTTTCATATGCCTTTTGCATGTCGGTCTTGAGAATTGCATTGAATTTCCTGGTCTGCTTTCGGGTTTTAAACTGATGAAGAACTTCTTGAAAGATTACGATATTGTCTTGGATCTGTCGTCCACTGACAAAGGCGGTTTGTTCCATAGAAATCACCTTAGGTAACCAAGGTTTTAGGCGATTGGCAATTACCTTCGAAATGACTCTATATGCAAAGTTACAAAGACTGATTGGTTTGTATTGCTTCATTCTCTTTGGATGAGGAGTCTTGGGAATCAAAGCTATAATAGTGCGGTTCAAATTGTCTGGCATCCGTCCTGTCTTAAAAAAAAAAAAAAATTGAACTAGAAGAACAAGATCGTCTTTTATAACCTCCCAGTGTGTTTGATAAAATATACCATTAAAACCATCAGGGCTTGATGCCTTAGTAGATCCCAGCTGAAAAGTAGCCCGGCGAATCTCGTCTGAAGTAATCACTTCCAACAATTGGTTGTTCATTTCATTGGTAACCACCTGTGGGCATTGCTGAATTATGGGACTATAATCTCGATGACCCACCGTTGTATATAAACCTAAAAAGAAATTGCGTGCCATAACCTATAAAGTATGAGGATCTCGAATCCATTGTTGTCGATCATCTTGAAGCATGCTAATTCTATTTCTCTGCCGGCTTTGAAGAGTGGTCACATGAAAGAATTTTGTGTTCTTATCACCCCACCTTAACCATTGAATTCTCGACCGCATAGCCCAGTATTGCTCTTCTTGCTGCCAAGTCCACCTTATTTCCTCTCTGATATTATTTACTTCCTCTCTATTATAGTGAGCATGATGCTGGTTTATGATTTGTCAAAGCTGTTGCTGTAGAGAATTTGCTTTAAGATCAGCTCTAGAGAATTTTAAATGGCTCCACTTAGTCAGGGCTTCAGGAACATGCTTTAACTTTGAAAGTAGTCTAGATCCTCGAACCATCACTAAGTTCCATGGTGCGGATATAATTTCTCGGCATTCTTCATCTTCATTCTAGAAAACTTCAAAATGAAAAGATTTCCTTTGTGCTTTATAGGTAGCTGAAGAGTTGATAATTAATGGACTGTGGTCAAATCTAACAGCGGGCAGCGCAAAGACCTCAACAGCAGGGAATAATAATCTCCAGTCCATCGTACACATCGCCCGATCTAGGCGTTCCTTCACCAGCTCATCTTCCTCACGGTTGTTCATCCAGGTAAACTTACAGCCCTTGCTCGGTAATTCTATAAGGGAACAATCATTGAGGACAGCTTGAAAGGATAACATTCGATAGGGATCTGCTTGTCTCTTTCCTATCTTTTCCCAGGGGTAGAGTATTTCATTAAAATCCCCCACACATACCCAAGGTAATGTGTTAGCACAGCTGATCTCTCTAAGTTCATCCCATAGAATTTGTCTATTGTGGTACACAAAAGGAGCATGAATACAAGTTTAACGCGTAGTCCGATCATCTTGGAAGTCTATGTAGAGCATATCAAAATAATCCTACGTTGAGCGAATCACATTTAAGCTGACTTGATCATTCCAAAATAGTGCCATACCTCTCGCCAGGCCTGTAGGGTTGATTATATGAGAGTTATTGAAGTGAAGGCGGCGCTGAATACTTCGAATCTTCACCTCAGTATTCTTTGTTTCCATCAAAAAAATGATAGTGGGCTTTTCCTTGGCCGTCATGGCCTTAAGAGCTTGAACTGTCAGGGAGTTGCCCAATCCTTGACAGTTCCAGCAAATCATCTTCATTTGTGAGGTGGTGGCTATTGAGGGCCAGCCACTGAAGCCCAATTGCCAGCTTCACTTGCTACAAACACAGGTGTCTCTATGAGATTGGAGTCATCCAGGTTCTCCAGAATTAAGCCTATAGTGTCATACGGAGTATGTCTTTTCTATTTTTTGGTAACACCCACTTTCGGTGTCAATTTGGAACATCTTAGCTTCTTATTTAGTTGAATATCTATAGATGGAGTCTGAATACCCTTCATTTTAGCCGCTGCAGGAATGAGCGCAGTGTGGAGGGATGGCTCATGCATAATTGCTTCCTTAGCATGTTGTTGGTCAGGGACCATTGCCTAGATAGCTACCATAGTAACTGGAGTGATAGAAGTGTCTACTGCCGTGTGTCCTGGAGGGGGCAGAAGGGGGATATTCTGAATTTGTGATGGAGGCATTTCAGATATGCTTTCTTCAGTCTGCTCTGTTTTTTCCTGTGGTGAGTAGAAGGTGCACCAGTAAGGACTGCATTCTTTTACTTCAGCCCTAAGCCATTGTCCATAGGTCATTTTGTCCCGTCCTTCTAATTTAGCATCATCATATGGAATATCCTTACAATACATAGCATAATGTCCCAATTTCTCACAAGAGTAACAAAAATGGGATAGACACTCATAGCGAAAATCAAGCCATAGAATTTTTCCATCTAGACGGATCAATTTCCCTATTCTCAAATGTGCTTGCAGGTTTAGCTCAACTCTAGCTCGACCTGCCCGTAATGTAGCCCCTTCTTTAGTATCAATTCTAACTTCTACTACCCATCCCATGTCCTGCACAGCTTTTGTAATCATTTTTTCTGTAGTCCATTCTAATGGTAGACCAAATATCTATACCCAGAAAGCACAGGTTGAAAAATCATAACAGTGTAAGGGGGTATTAGGCTACCACGACTTAAGAATGACAAGATGGCCTAAAAAAAGCCAAGGACCTCCGTCGAGGACCCTCTGTTTGTCAGTATGTGAGTTAAATTTTGCCACAAAGATGCCTGTTTCTCTCTGAGATATTTTAACTTGTTCAGTCCGCCAAGCCCTCTTCAAAGTACTTTGGAAAGCTTGGAAGTTTATTGACGGGCTGGAAAGGATTTTGCCTACTAAAGTTAGTCGACATTCTTCCAATTTTTCAGGGGAAGGATCGTCGTCCCAAACTTCAATCTGTTGCTCAGTATTAAGGCGACCCAGTCTGGAACAAAGAGCAGCCAGACGCGCAGATTCATCCGGCTCACGAAAATCCATTCCAATGCAATAATCAGCAGCTCACAATAGAAAGTAAGGGAAAACCAGAATCTAAACAGGAACAGTCCAATTGCACCACAGAATTGTCTGAAGACAGGGGCAAGGGAACATGCAAAGAGTGAACCAGTCGGAGAAGGTGTTCCGCCTGATTGTTGGTCCCGCAGGCGAAATTCAAAGATGACTGAGATGGCCGATCGGAAAGGCTATGAGAGGTAATTGATGACGACCAGGGTGGATATGGAGATCGAGGAATGGAAGGATGGTACCGGTGGAATTGGGGTTAGGGTTTCGGTGAAATTTCGCTACCCAGAGGTAGATAAAAACTCTACATTGTCGAGAGAGGAGAAGCACGGTTTAACATGAAGAACAAGAGGACCCAATTCACTGGCCCTTGGAAATGCCCAGCTTAAGTAGCCCTACTTGGTATTTTATGTCTATTTAATGCTTCGCCTTTGCTGTTGTTGTCAAGTTTGAGGAAAGAACCGCAGCGATTTACAATGGAAAGGCGAATTTAACTAATAATGTACCTTTTTTGGCTAGAAGTAAAATTTTCATTTCAAAGAACACATTGCAAACTGAATGAACACTTATATTAGAGCAATAAATAAAAGAAGACTCCATTAATACAATATTTTTAAATTTAATAGGAGATTGTCTAAAAGAAAAGAGGATGCAGTGCCTATTTGATTAATTGCAAGCACAAGAACATCTATATTATTCACTCGTTGATATGGACTTCAAAATTATATTATGTCAATTATCTTGAATTGATTACTTTTGGAGCCAAGTCGAGTGATGATATTTCCACAAAGGAGCATTTATAGATTAGTCTTCTCCTGGCCACCAAATTTTGCTCTTTTAGAATAATTTCTAGTCTATCCATGTAATTAGGAAAAAAAAATTGTATCCATCTGCAGCGTTGATTGAGTTGTAGTTATATCTAATATCGTTTTATTTTCATAACTCACAGCATCCGATCTTAACACAATTGTCTAAATGTTTTGTTAAACTATCATTTTTTGAGGTATGCAAATTGTCCTGCACTCAAAAGAAGGCTCCTTCATTCATGAAAAGCTTGCACTAGCAAAATGTTCCAACTGGATTCACAAAAGGTTTCATGGATAACCAAATCTTTGCACTCAGGCAGACTCCTGGTTTATAATGATAATAGAAGAGAAAATGGATTGTCATGGTTTAGGATTAGATTACAAGTACTTTAAAAAGATAAATACATATCTATGAGGACAATTTCTATTTGTGACCACAACCTTGTACGTGTCCTTAACTTCACCTATTAATGTCAAACTCGGTTTTGCAGTTACCCATCTTTCCTCAAAGCCAGCTAGCAGCACTATAGTAAGTCAAAATCAAGCCAACAACAACTTAGAACTCATTTTACACGGTTCTGAAACACGTATGTCATGTTCGAGAAGCTGCAACCTAGTCATCAGCGGACGACAAGAGGGGCATCAGTTCACAAAGCACAGCTGGTCAACAGTCATTCATTACGTATCATCAACGAATATGGGCGGACTTATTAAAGAATGTGAACTAAATATGAATAAAAAAAACTATTAAAAACGAAAAGGAGTCACTTGAATAATAAAGTAATCGATAAACAATTGACTAAATAATAGCTATACCGAAATTATGTTCAATAATAACCATGTCTTGCCTGATGTAACTAACGCATGATTATGCCATATTTAACATGTTTCATTGTTTTGACGACGGTCATCAAATGCAATTACTCCAAACCGATAGGCGAACAAGTAGAGTATTCTAGAGGCACTTGAGAGAATCATGTCAACTCAGCAAAATGACCTCGTAACTTTGGAATAAGGGGTGCTCTCCAATTGTTTAATTAGGAAAACGGCACATATCAATTTTCTGGCATGGATGAGTGAACCATAGATTTTGTACCGTACATGCTAAAGCCTGATAAGATTACAAAATAAACTACTATACACACATTAATGATATGGACGTGCTATGATCATATCATATTTTGTCATATCATGTGACTAACATTATCTTGCACATAGATTTTAGGAAAAATTACCAAAAAAAGTCATAAACATATTGTAATTGTATCATTTTTTTTTTTTGCCAATTAAGTCCAAAACCTTTTGTAATTGTGGTAATATAGTCCATCCGGCTAAATTTGGTTAGGTGGCGCTAATGTGGGTACCAATCAACAATTTTTTAATAATATTTTTTATTAATTTTTTCCTCTCTTTTTTTTTTCCTCCTTCTTCCTTTTTCCTGCTCTAGTGACCGGCTAAAGGCGAGGGCAGATCGCCAAACTGAGGTAGCCGGCCAATGGCAAGCTGGGCAAGGGTGAGCTTGCTCAGCCACTAACAAGGAAAGCCCTTGCCAAATCCAACGGGGCGACGATAGCAAGGTCGAGCTCACTAATCCACTAGGGAGGCTCGCCTCACTAGATCTGGCAAGGACTTGCCTCACTAGTGACTGGGCAAGCTTGCCCTTACCCAATGACGGTGAGATGAGCTCACCACTGGCCGGCTACCTCAGTTTGGTGACCCGCCCTCACCTTTAGCCAGTCATCAGAGTAGGAGGAAGGAGGGAAAAAAGAGAGGAAAAATTAATAAAAAATCAAAAAAAAAATATTATTAAAAAATTGTTGACCGGCATCCATATCGGCACTGACTGGCCAAATAAACTGAATTTGTATAATTGCAAAAGATTTATGACTTAATTGGCCAAAAAAATAAGTTTATGATTGAATTGGCAAAAATATAATAGGTTTATGACTTTTTCGATATTTTTCCCATGAATTTATGGTAGCATGGAAACACACAGATTTTATATTTTCAAAAGGCTCAACAATTGCATTTTTAAAATGGCGCAACAAAAAATGTGATTAGCGCGAGTAAATTTGCTAAACACTCTCAAGCACAAAAAGTCCTTTCAAGTGAAAATTTAGAGAGATCCCACGCCCATATTATTGAAATAGTGATCAAAGTTGTCCGAAACATAAAAAAGAATATATATATATATATATATAGACTAAACAACTCACTTAACAAATTCAATTTGGGGCATTGAGATATTTCTAATTTAAGAATTGGATGTCATTGTTTGAATCTTATCAAATGTGTGCAAACTATTGTGAGTAAGAGTAACTTGCATAGGCTACAGGTCTAGACTTTGCTTCATAGGGCTCACAAGGTATGTTATGTCCTTAAATCATCAAGAAAAAGAAACTATGAAAACGCTAGATGATATAAGAATACACAAAAATAACACTAAGCAGTAAAGAAGTTAGAAACAAAACAAAAGCTAAAATAACGGAAACAATAGACATAAAAAATCAAAACGTGCCCCCATTTGGTCATGGCGTAGGGCTCAAAATGAATTTTTCGTATGGGTATTATCAACCTTGTAACAATTTTTGGATCAAAAGTTATGGTTAAAGTTATGGTTGTTTTAGTTTTTTTTTTTTTTTTTATGCGAATTTTTCGGGTCTGCTTGTTGGATTTTTGGCCACACAAATGCTCCAAAAAGTCCCCAACGAGGTTTTCAAACTGATAATATGGCTATCATAACTCTTCTTGGATCAAAAGTTAAAAGGGCCTTCTGCTTTCAAATTCTCAAATTTTATTTCATTCCCAATAACTGTCCCAATCATGTCATGGTTGGGGAGATGGCTTGAGAGGTAATGCCCAAAAAGGCGGGCTGATAGCCCTTACCTTTAATTCCATTTCAAAATCCTTCAACGCAAGGATGGGGCCCCAGGAGGCAACGGCGGAGGTGGCAGCATGGTTCGTCCAACAAATAGAGAGAAGCCCGAGGGAAGAGAGAGAGGCCTTTCTCCTTTGAATTTTTAGAAACCGTAAAGAGGAGGATGAAGTTTTGTAGGGAGGGAGAGAGGGAGGACACAGAGTGACAGTAACAAAGGAGATGATGGAAAAGTAACGAAAGGAAAGAGAGGAGAGAGTGTTTCAAAATTTCAACTGGCCTATGTAATATCTTTTCCCATCTGTATTGTTTAGCTACCATCACTAGGAGTTGATGCAAAAGATTGTGGAGGTGATAAAAGTTGCCTTGTATTTTTGTTGGTGTTGGATGACTATGGTCGAAAGGTATGGCATCTTGTACCCTACTTGTTCTTCTAACCATAAAAGCAATGAGAGTTACCTTAGGTGGGCATGTATGGCATATTCATCTTCCTCTCTCCTTTGCTCATTTGGGCCGAGGAAAATTCTCTATATCATTAAAATGAATATGAATGCAATCTCAAAATGCATGAGATAAATATACTTTCTTGACAAGAGTGTTTAGTCAAAGTTAAAATATTACATCGATAATATTATAAGTTTGTGAATAATCTAAAACTTCACGAGCTTACATGTGATTTACATGTGACGTGCAGATAAGAAAAGTTTGACTCACACGTGATTTGCACGTGAGAAAGTGTGTTGATGTATTATTTTACATCATTTAATCTGGTTTGATTCGGGATTTTGGACGTTAGCATACAATTCAATCACTCATCACCTCGTAATCAGCTAGGGACTAACTAATGAACGTCCAAAGATTACTGACCCTCACTTGCAATTGTGTCGCCATAAGTACAGTGAGAATGCTCATTTCCGGTGGGGGCCCACATACGCCAATCTATATTGTCTAGCTACCATCACTAAGTGCAAAAAATTGTGGAGCTGATAATAGTGGCCTTCGTTTTTTTTTTTTTTTTTTTTTTTGGTTGGTTTCGAAATGACTATGCCCGGAAGGTAATGGCATCTTGGATGCTGCCTGTTCTTTTAATCCTAAAAGCAATGTGAGTTTCTTTGAGTGGGTATGTATGGCATGCTCATCTTACAAGCTTATGAGTAATCTAAAAAGGTCATGAATTTTCATGTGATTTGCACATAATTTGAACGTGAGAGAAGTTCGGCTTGTAAGTGATTTGCACATGAGGAGTATTGAAGTATTATCTTATATCGCTTAACTGGATTGGATTCGGGATTTGTGATCTCCTATGCACTCTACAGAATATTGTCTCTTTCAACCCTTTTATCAATCGTTTCCCTCCGCCCCCCTTCTCTCTTTTTCACCCTTTACGTGGCTAGAAATCATTCACCTACACAATGAGCTGGAAAAGAAAGAGCAACCAATCGAAGAAATAAAAAGAAATATATATATTTTAACTCTACACCCTCACCAAAAGAATTTGGAAAGGAGAAAGGATGACACGCGTCGTCCTCGCTCGAGAGAGGGTCCCATGAATACACGTGTCGTCGATTCAATGCACTATTGCATGACGTGGCATAGGATTTGCATGCAATATTTTCTCGAGGTGACGAACGGGACCGTAACCTCCCTCCCTCTCTCGTCTCAACCGACTGGATCTCCCATGTAAAAAGAACGGATTTTGCGTCGGGAGTCCGGGGGAGTTTCCCGGACGGTTTCTGCTCTTCCGTCGCCTTCCGACGTCGTGCCGGCCGCCGCCGGTCGATGCCGGTCGCCGAGGCTCCACATCTCGCTCTGTTCTGCACTGTATATTGGCCGAGAAGCGCGAAGCCCGAAGCTCGGAGCAGTCGATTCTCTGATGAAACTCGATCCAGACTTCGGGAAACGGATCACTTAGGGCAAGACAATGCTCTTCAGAAGCGATTCCTTCTGCTCGGCTTGCGAGTTCCCAAGTCCCTCAGCCCTTTTTCTTTCCGAAGACGACGACTCCCCGTTGTTCGACGGAAGGAGGTAAGTCCTCTTACTTTCTCTGGTTTCGATTTTGGTTCAATTGATAGGACCGATTCCTCATCGGCTTTCTTTTCCATTGCCGTCTGGACGCTGTTCGCTACTGACCTTCGCCAACCGCCGCTCCCACGTACGCGTCTGTAAGATTTTGTTCGGCTCTGTTTTCTGGCCAAGAAGCTCGAGGTTCCTAGTTCTCGGTTGAAGCTCGTTCGCTAGCGTCGATCTTCACCATCGATTTTTCCCGGATTTCCTCTTACTAGTTTACAACCGGTCGAGATCTGGACGCTTCCTCTTTAAGGTAAATTGCATAGTACTCTGTCTCTGTCTCTTACGAACGAAACAAAAGCCCGTCTGTTTTACCTTGTTTTGAAACCGAGATCCATGATTAGGGTTATGAGCATTACTCGAAAACTTAACTAGTTCTGGTGACTCAAGACTGTTGTTGTTGTCGTTGTATGAATTTTAGAAGACAAATTGCCTTACTTCCATGATTCTGCTTTGTTCTGGTGATGGACATGGCCTGCTCGACGAAATGTTTCAAGAAGCTTTTGCGAAGTAATTTCTGTTGTTCGTTGATTTGATTATGTGATGATTACTTTTGAATGATTACAAATCAGGTTATCGGTTATTAGATGAGGTAAGTCATACTTACCGAACTTTGCCACTCTGACTCGCTGTTCTGCCTCTGGGTTCTGTATGTTCGTATGTTCTGAGGATGGTCTGTGGTATAGACAGTTGAAGATGTGAGGTGCAGCCCTTGACTTGAATGCTCGCTCCTGTTGATGTTTAAGGTTTGTGCTTCTAGGGTATCAATTTTAAACTTCTTTGCTCTTCCTGGGTATGCGTGTTAATCGACCATTGGCGATGTTAACTGTAGTGGCAAGGGACAATGGTGGCAGTTGATAGTCATGTTCTAGTGGCTGATGATGGTGCCTCGGTGATGATGAGAAGTAATTGATACTCTAATACCGGGTGTTTCTCTGCGTAAGATTTAGGCATGTTGTCATTTAATCCATCCTTTACAAGCATGCAGTTAGAAGAGCGAAAGTGAATATCAAGAAAAAAGATGAGAGTTCGGGTGCTGGGTGAGAGGACCTAGAGACTATGGATTGAAGGGAAAACTAATAAAAAATAATAATAAATTTCGAAAAAAAAAAAAGTGGAAAATTGGTTAGAAAAATAGTCCATGATTAGGTTGTTAGATTTTGGTTATAGAGTTAGTCTAGTTTTATTCAGATAATAAATATAGTTTAGGAAAAATCCATGGTTCTCTCTCCTTTACACATAAGAAAATTAGTTTTTTTAGGAAATTGGGCTCACATAGAATTAAGCTCATGTTTAGATGTAAGAATTAGTTTAATTTTGTTAGATAATACACAGTTTAGGAAAATTCAAAACTTTCTCTAGTTTAGATAGAAGAAAATTAGTTTCTTTAGGATATTGGACTCAAATTGAATTAAGCTCATGGGGTTGCTATTCTGAAACTCAATAACAAGACCACGTTATATTCTTTGTGCGACTTGTACCAAGTTACTTTACTACACTTCATTTTTGTTCACTCGTTCTTTCATTACCATCTTTGATTGAATTGATTGTGACTCTTTTATGTTGTTTTTCTAAGTTGTATTTGCTTTTCAAAGTTAAGTGGTTAGGTTTCATTCTAGGATTATAATAAAAATAAAAACATCACATGGACACCTAACTTATGATGAGCGTAGATCATTTCTATATTCAGCTGGTTCTAGTAACTTTGACACAATCAAATTTAACCTGGTAAATTGGTCAATCTGGCTCTCACCAGGCTTGGCTTTGGACACAAGGATCTTTTAGAATGTTGCAAAGTCTAGTTTTATTGTGGATGATACTGAAAATGTCGGGATGGAAGATGTTGAAGATGGGATAGCCAAGGAGGATAATTGTTCTAATTTTATTTGTGCACTACGTGATAATGGAGGTAATCTTTTATGTTACATGTCTTCCTCCTTCGGGTATTCGTTTTCTGATATGTACTTCTTTTTGGTATGTTAATTTCTGGAAATTTAGTGGTTAGAATATTATTGGTTCCAATTATTTAGGGCATTCTTCATTTCGATCCCTGCTCTCATTTTAGTCCCTGAATGACTACTTTGCTACTATTTTCATCCCCAGATGGCATTCCAATATACTATTTTGGTTTTAGAGGGGTGAAAATGGTCTTAAAGTACTTGTTTAAGGACTATAATTAGAAAACAAAGGTATAAGGACCAAAATAAAGAACATTTAAAATACTTGGACCAAAATTCTAGTTTTTCTTTTAGTGATCAGTCTTTCAATTGTTTTGGTGCTATTGTATCGTTTTAGTTCCTATAAGAGGAACACCCTCCTCCTTATGAGTGTGTTCCTTATAGTGGCAATGGCAATATGGAACCAGCCATAAGCATAGTTCGTTTCCATATTCAACTCATTTTAATAAACGCAATTGAGTTTACCCTGGTAAGCTAGTCAATCTGATCTGACTAAGTTTGGCTTTCAGAAGTTAGTCAGCGTTGCTCGAGGAGAGAGCCATATTGCTCCCTCTATGATATTGGGTATTCCAATTTGTTTCTACTACTTGGGGCCACTTCTACCATCCTCACTATGTAGCAAAATTGCTCCATCGCAAAGATGAAGTTGCTGCAGAAAAAACTTAAGCTAAGGACTGCTGTAGGAGAAAGTTTCGCATGTCCTATACATGAATATTGCCTTTGCAATAAAATAGAAAATAAGTAGGAACATGATCGGCAAATTTCTGTATGCAGACGATCCCCAAGCATTACCATAAAAAATGCTTGCCAAAGTATGTTGTACTAGACTTTTAGATTATTGTTGCTTTAGTTTCGTTGTAGTTGTTCTATGTTGCTTCACATTACGGGTGATTGGCTCCAGGTTGGGCGGTTCTCACCATGAAATCAGGAACTGTTCACTAAGAATCGGTTCCAAAAAATTGGAATTGGATACTACTTGTTGATCCCATGGATCCATTCGGGAACCAGATTGCTGGGCTGCAATCACTATAGAATTGCATCAGTGGTGACATTTTGCCCAATGATTTGGGTGAGTTAGGAGTTGTCAACATCTCTAAAGATGTTTCCAATATAGAGCCTCATAGCGGCGGTGTCCTCCAAAGATGAAGAAGCAGCGACTCTTCACAATGGCACACACACAAACTCTCGTCAAGTACAATCTATATAGGGCGAAGGAGGAGGAGACGGTAGGTTAGAAAGGAAAAGGGAAGGCGAGGGGCCTGAGGTTGAGGATTGGGACAGAGAGCTACTTTGCATTGGACAACGATAAATGGAAGGTGTGGGAGTGACAAGAGAGTGCAAGGCAACTCTAAGAGAAACAAAGATAATGATTATGATGCCATGGGAAGAGAGGACGCAGAGCAAACCAATAAATGAAAGAGGAAGAGAATTGTTGGGGCCAGAGGGAGTTGCGAAAGACCGGTGGGTGGAATTATATTCATCAATAAATGGAACTGCAAGTAAATAAGGCATAAACCATTTTGATGCACAGGCTTGTCAGTGCCGAAAATTTGGCCGACCAGTGACTTCATGCATTAAACATGCATTTTTCATGCATTAAATGTCCCTCTTTTGTGCAATGCACATGCCTCCTATCAAACCAATTGCATTTAAATAGTAAAATAAACTAACTCGACATGATTCTGTAACAAAAGATTTGCCAAAATTGTTATACAACATCACGAACACATATGAGATCCGCCACAAAAACATTTTTCTTTTTTATGGGGTCAAGAATTGTAAGAATCAGTATATTAGCAAAGAAGAGGTTTGATCATTTATGCATTAATAAGTTTAGTGTGAGAACGAATTGCACATAATTAGTGAGGGACCCTCTACATTTGAAACAGCTACATAGACCAAATAATTTTCACTTATGCATCAATTCTACATGGCCAAAGATCCAAAATCAAGACAACATCCTCAATTATTGTTTTAAATGGACATTTTTTTAGTAAATTCCTCAAATCGTGTAGTTCAATTCTCTAGTCATTAAGAAAGTAGGAAGTAGATAACTAGAGGGGGCAAGTAAATTAGCTCATAATATAGTTACTCACCTTGTTGTTCTCTATTTCATCGGCAATCTTCTTAGTTGGTGTAGACATGTGCACACAGAATTCAACTATATCTCCCATATGAGTTAGGATTTCGATAGTAGTTAGTGATTACCTTAGTAGCTAGCACATTGTTCGGAATTATTATCTTTTGATTGTCGGATCTTAAAAAAACAATCGTGAAGATGTTTTGCTCTTTCACCACCATCTGAAACACAATGTGTCATGGTTTAGAAACATATGTTTTGAACATTTGTTGAAAGCACAAAGATATATTTGCTTGTGTACCTAAACCGAGTGACTTCACAATGATCGCCATTATCAAATGGATGCATTGCAAACAGGAAAATAATCGCTTCAAATATCATCTTGCAGGAGTTTCCAAAAATGAATATCAGAAGTACTAATTGAGAGCTTATGAGAAGAAGAAACATTTTCGCGGCAATTCTTAACATATGGAGCCATGTAATGGCTACGAGGCTGCTAACTAGAATGTTCATGAGGTTGTTAACAGCCATCTTACTGTCATTTAACTTTGTTTATGGAAAGGATTAAACTGCATTACATCCAAATGCAAATTTAAAGCTCAACTAGTGGACACTGCAACTATATATTTTCAACATATTTCAATAGACATTCTAACCACTTTATCGGGGTAACTTCAATTCAAGAAGATCGCATTTATAGGTTAGTGCAATCAATTGGTTTCATTATGTCCACAATTTTTAAGAAGCACCAACTAATTTTTTTTCTTTTGGCTATTTGAGCTATACAATACGGTCTCATTTTGCATCTAAATTAAAATTGGGGATTATCAAAACAAAGTTTTTCTTTGCAACCATCCCACCTGAATGAAGAGCGAGTACTTTTACGTTAAAATTGACAAAACTTTCTAGAGGTTAATATGTTGAAGTTTGGCTTGACAAGTTAGATCAACATTTGTAAAATCTGTTTGAAACAACTAGTGTTTTCTAGGGTCACGAAGGGGTTATGGAAATAGATGTTGATATAACTTGCTGAACCATAGTTCAACATATTAATCTCTCGAAAGTTTAGCGGAGGTTAACATAATAGATCCTACTCTTCATGTGAAGGAGATAGTTGTGAAACAAAAGTTTTTACTAAATGAGTATTTTTAGAGTTAAATAAAAGTAAGCCCTAGGCTTAACTTAGATGCAAATAGTAAGTAAACTAGTTGATGCTTTTAGAATATATATATAATGAAACCAATTGATTGCACTAGGCTTAAATGCAATATTTTCAAATTGAAGTTATCCCAATAAAGTACTTATAATGTCTTTCTGCATCTAATGAACTTATATAGTTGTAGTGTCCACTAATTCAGCTTTAAGTTTGCATTGGATGTAATGTAGGTTAATGCTTTCAAAAAATGAAGAGCACTAAACTTTGACTTCGGATTATACTAAGACTGCTATGAGCAAACTCCATTGGATCGTGAACATTCTACTTGGCATCCTCATAGCCGTTATATGGATCTTTATAATAAGAATTACCACAAAAAAGTTTATGCTTCCCATAAGCTCCTAATTGTAGTATTCATACTTGAAAATCTTGAAAGATGACATTTGAAGTGATTATTTTCTTGTTTGTGATGCATCCATTTGATGTCGGCGATTGTTGTGAAGTCGATGGGGTCTAGGTACACAAGCATATACAGCTCTATTTTTTTAATAGATGTTCAAAATATATGTTTCTAAACCATGATGTATTGTGTTTTAAATGGTGGTGGAAGAGATAAACATCATAACAACTGTTTTATTGAGATACGACAACTAGAAAATAATAATTCCAAATAGTGTGCTTGCTATTAAAGCCATAAGTAACTACTATCGAAATCCTGATATTGGAAATGCTATTGAATTCTGTGTGCACATATCTACACCAATTTAGAAGAGTGCCATGATGAAATAAAGAATAACAAGGTAGCTATATTATTAAATAATATACGTGCCCGATTTAGTTATTTACTTCCTGCTAACCTAATAACTACATGATTGAGTGTCCAAATTTGAGAAATTTACATGATTTAGTTCTATGATGTTCGTATGTTCTTAGGATGGTCTGTGGTATAGACAGTTGAAGACGTGAGGTGCAGTCCTCAACTTGAATGCTCGCTCCTGTTGATGTTTAAGGTTTGTGCTTCTAGGGCATCAATTTTAAACTTCTTTGCTCTGGGTATGCATGTTAATCAACCATCGGCGATGTTGACTGTGGTGGCAAGGGACAATGGTGGTGGTTGGTAGTCATGTTCCAGCGACTGATGATGGTGCCCCGGTGAGGATGAGAAGTAATTGATAATGTAATACCAGGTGGTTCTCTGCGTAAGGCTTAGGCATGTTGTCATTTAATCCATCCTTTACAAGCATGCAGTTAGAAGAGCAAAAGTGAATACCATGAAAAAAGATGAGAGTTCGAGTGCTGGGTGAGAGGACCGAGAGACTATGGATTGAAGGGAAAACTAATAAAAAATAATAATAAATTTCGAAAAAAAAAATGGAAAATTGTTAGAAAAATAGTCCATGATTAGGTTGTTAGATTCTGGTAATAGAGTTTTTTTTTATTTGGTAAAAATTTTGGTAATAGAGTTAGTCTAGTTTTATTCAGATAATAAATATAGTTAAGGAAAAATTCATGATTCTCTCTCCTTTACACATAAGAAAATTATTTTCTTTAGGAAATTGGGCTCAAATAGAATTTAGCTCATGTTTAGATGTAAGAATTAGTTTAATTTTGTTAGATAATACACATAGTTTAGGAAAATTAAAAACTTTCTCTAGTTTAGATAGATGAAAAATAGTTCCTTTAGGAAATTGGACTCAAATTGAATTAAGCTCATGGGGTTGCTATTTTTAAATTTAATAACATGACTATGTTACATTCTTTGTAAGACTCGTACCAAGTTACTTTACTACAATTCATTTTTTTTCACTCGTTCTTTCATTACCATCTTTGGTTGAATTGATCGACTTTTTATGTTGTTTTTCTAAGTTGTATATGCTTTTCAAAGTTAAGTGGTTAGGTTTCATTTTAGGATTATAATAAAAGTAAAAACATCACATGGACACCTAACTTATGATGAGCATAGATCATTTCTATATTCAGCTGGTTCTAGTAAATTTGACACAATCAAATTTGACCTGGTAAATTGGTCAATCTGGTTCTCACCAGGCTTGGCTTTTGACACAAGGATCTTTTAAAATGTTGCAAAGTCTAGTTTTATTGTGGATGATACTGAAAATTTCGGGATGGAAGATGTTGAAGATGGGATAGCCGAGGAGGATGATTGTTCTAATTCCGTTTGTGCGCTACGCGATAATGGAGGTAACCTCTTATGTTACATGTCTTCCTCCTTCAGAATTCTTTTCCTGATATGTACTTTTTTCGGTATGTTAATTTCCAATTATTTTGGGCATTCTTCATTATTGCCAAAATTGTTATATAACATTACAAACACATACGAGATCCGCCACAAAAACATTTTTCTGTTTTATGGGGTCATTAATTGTAAGAATCAGTATATTGGAAAAGAAGAGGTTTGATCATTTATGCAATAATAAGTTTAGTGTTTGGATGAATTGCACATAATTAGTGAGGGACCCTCTACATTTGAAACAGCTACATAGACCAAATAATTTGTACTTATGCACCAATTCTACATGGCCAGATATCCAAAATCAAGACAACATCCTCAATTGTTTTAAATGGACACTTTTCAAGTAAATTCCTCAAATCTTGACGTTCAATTCTCTAGTCATTAAGAAAGCAGGAAGTAGATAACTAGAGGGGGCAAGTAGATTAGCTAATAATATAGTTACTTACCTTGTTATTCTCTATTTCATCATGCCAACCTTTTTAGTTGGTGTAGACATTGCACACAGAATTCAACTATAAATCCCATATGAGGATTTCAATAGTAGTTAGTGATGGCCTTAGTAGCTAGCACAATGTCCGGAATTATTATCTTCCGATTGTCGTTTCTCAAGAAAATAGTCGTTAAGATGTTTTGTTCTTTCACCACCATCTGAAACACAATGTATCATGGTTTAGAAACATATTTTTGAACATCTATTGAAAGCATAGAGTTGTATTTGCTTGTGTAGTTAAACCACGGTGACTTCTTAATGATCGTCGTTATTAAATGGATGCATCACGAATAAGAAAATAATTGCTTCAAATGTCATTTTGTAGGAGTTTCCAAATATAAATATCTCAAGCAGTTTTTGGGAGCTTATGAGAAGTAGAAACATTTCCGTGGCAATTCCTAACATATGGAACCATATAATAGCTTTAAGGATGCCAACTAGAATGTTCATATCCGATGGAGCTTGTTAATAGCCATCTTAGTGTCATCCAACTTCGTTTTTTGAAAGGATTAAATTGCATTACGTCCAAATGCAAACTTAAAGCTCAATTAGTGGACTCTGCAACTATATAATTTCAACATATGTCGATAGACATTGTAACCATTTTATTGGGGTAACTCAAATTCAAGAAGATTGCATTTATAGGTTAGTGCAATCAATTGGTTTCAATATGTCCACAATTTTTAAGAAGCACCAACTAGTTTTTTTTTTTTTTTTTTTGGCTATTTGAGCTATACAATACGGTCTCATTTTGCATCTAAATTAAAATTGAGGATTATCAAAACGAAGTTTTGCTTTACAACCGTCTTGCCTGCATGAAGAGTAAGTACTTTTACATTAAAATTGACAAAACTTTCTAGAGGTTAATATGTTGAAATTTGGCTTGACAAGTTAGATCAACATTTGTAAAATTTGTCTGAAACAACTGGTGTTTTCTAGGGTCACGAAGGGGTTATCGAAATAGATGTTGATATAACTTGTTGAACCATAGTTCAACATATTAATCTCTCGAAAGTTTAGCGGAGGTTAACATAATAGATCATGCTCTTCATGCGAAGGGGATGGCTGTGAAACAAAACTTTTTACTAAATGAGTATTTTTAGAGTTAAGTAAAAGTAAGCCCTAGGCTTAACTTAGATGTAAAATGAGAATGTTTTCAATAGCTTTTATAGTAAGTAAACTAGTTGGTCTTTAAAAAAAAAACGTAAACATAATTAAACCAATTGATTGCACTAGGCTTGTAAATGCAATATTTTCAAATTGAAGTTACCCCAATAAAGTATTTATAATGTTTTTTTTTTTGCATCTAATGAACTTATATAGTTGCAGTGTCCATTAATTGAACGTTAAGTTTGCATTGGATGTAATGCAGGTTAATGCTTTCAGAGAATGAAGAGCACTACCTTTAACTTCAGATTATACTAAGACTGCTATGAACAAACTCCATTGGATCGTGAACATTCTGCTTGGCATCCTCATAGCCGTTATATGGATCTTTATAATAGGAATTGCCACAAAAAAGTTTATGCTTCCTATAAGCTCCCAATTGCTACTTGTGGTAGTCATACTTGAAAATTCTTGTAAGATGATATTTGAAGTGATTATTTTCTTGTTTGTGATGCATCCATTTGATGTCGGCGATTGTTGTGAAGTCGATGGGGTTTAGGTACACAAGCATATTCAACTCTATGTTTTCAACAAATATTCAAAATATATATTTCTAAACCATAATGCATTGTGTTTCAGATGGTGGTGGAAGAGATAAACATCATAACAACTGTTTTATTGAGATACGACAATTAGAAAATAATAATTCTGAATAATGTACTTGCTACTAAGGCCACCTATAACTACCATCGAAATCCTGATATCAAAAATGCAATTGAATTCTATGTGCACATATCTACACCAATTTAGAAGAATGCCATGATGAAACAAAGAATAACAAGGCAGCTATATTATTCGCTAATATACATGCCCGATTTAGTTATTTACTTCCTACTAACCTAATGACTACATGATTGAGTGTCCAAATTTGAGGAATGCATTAGAAAAACGTCAATGTGAAACAATTGAGGATGTCTTGGTGCTGGACCTTTTAGCCTTGTAGGATCAATGCATAGGTGAAAATTATATATTTTATGCCAGGAGACTTGTAAACCAACTTTTCAAATGCACAACACTAGTGTAGGTTGTATATACAATTTTGCATTTAAGAGTTTGCATTGCCTGTCATCATCACGACAAAGGTATATTAAAGATAGGGCCATCAAATGGGTGGGTCGGGTGGGATTTGGGTCAAGTCGAAAATGGTCCGACCCATATTGACCCATTTAACTCGTTTTGATCCATATTTATGCAATGTAAATTTTCCAACTCAATTTACCTCACATTAATGGTTAATGTAATCTAAGAGAACCAATTTAACCCACTTTAAGCTTCTCATGCATATATATTACTTGGATAAAAATTTCATGTTAAATTAAAAAATTTAATTAAAAAAAAAAATTAGTAAATAAAATAAAAATTTGTAAGGAACCTATAAATGGAAATAACTTATAAAGAACTCTTACCATTGACATGAAAGTAACATTTGCTTATAAGAACTCTTCCAAAATGCTTCTAAATTTGTCAATTCACGGAGATAAAACTTAAATTGTGATATTTAGAATTTCTATTTCAATATTGATTAAATTTCGATCTAAATAAGAAGTATCGTTCTAGTGTGTAGATCTCTATCTACCAAAAGAGGTCTCAATTACTTAACTTTTCTGACAATAAAAATTATACACAAAAAACTTCAATGGACTTATTATAACCAAGGGTTAATACCCTGAAAAATCTCAAACTGATACAAATGTGACAAATTTACCTCAAACTATTTTCTTGACCATAAAAAACCCAAAAATAGTACATATGTGACAAATTTACCATGACTGAAAAAAAAAAAAAAAAAAAAAAAAAAAAAAAAAAAAAAAAAAAAAAAAAAAAAAAAAAAAAAAAAAAAAAAAAAAAAAAGAACCTTAAACTTGTATACCCCACTAATTTATTCGACCGAAAAAAACCCCAAACTGGTAAATTTGTGACAAATATACCCTCCACTAAATTGGATTAATACCCTAAAAAAATCACAAAAATTGTAAACCGTGACAAACGGAGCGTAAAATCTTAAATTGGTATACTAGTCAATTGTCATGTGTCAATTAACTTAATAATTTAACAGTAAAATTTAATGAAAACTAACAAAGGGTAAATTTGTCACAAGTGTACCAATTTGGGGTAAATTTGTCAAAGATATACCTGTTTAGGGTTTTTTATGGTCAAAAAAATAGTTTTGGGTAAATTTGTCACAGATGTACCAATTTTGGGTTTTTCAATATATTAACCCTATAACCAATACCCGACCCAATTCAAACTCGATCCAACCTAACCCGTATTATTGTCCTCCCTTTATTTCTATTTTATTATTCATCTTCTTTCCCCGTATAGTCAAACTTGCTCATCTTGTAACTCGCATGTCCACAATACGCTTGGGGAGCGAGTAAAGCGCCACGCCATTACTTGCTCTTGACACCACTGCAACCTCAAGCTTAAGGAACTGCCACTTCGCTTCGCTGTATCTCGCTAGATCCTGTTGCCTTATGATGGTTTTCGAGTAATGTGAGAGGTCGACTACAAAGATTTTTTGCTGTAATAAGCACACAAAAAAAAAAAAAAAAAAAAAAAAAAAAAAAAGGCCTCCCCCTCTCTCTTTCCCCTACTCTCTCCTCTCTCTCTCTCTCTCTCCCCTTCCTTATCCCCTTCTCCTCCTCCACCATCTTCAAGACTGATAGCCAGAAGCCTAATAGAAAGCCATGCCCACATTCACCACTTTCAATCACCTCCTCAAGCAACCCTCGTTCACTCCCTCTCATGTCGTCGCAAATTCCCCTCTCCTTCCTAAAACCCTAAACCCCCTCCCTCCCATCAAATGCCACATATGCTCCTTCCCTGCCAACCCTCCCACCTTCTATTTCCTCTCCATCAAATCCCTCCACCCTAGCCCCTTCCTCGGTTCCTTCCCTATGTCTCTCGCCTCCATGATTATGGAGGAGTTGCAACGATGGAGCTACCCATTGAGGAGGCAGAACCTTCAAGAAGAGGAGGAGGTGTGGCTGGTCCCCAATTGCCATTTGCCACTATAAGGAGCACACTCATAGGCAGAGGAGGTGTTTTTCTCATAGGAGTTGAAATGATATAATAGCATCGAAACAATCGAAAGACTGCAATCACTAAAAGAAATCCTATAAATTTGATCCAAGTATTTTGGACATTATTTATTTTGGTCCTCGTACCTTCGCCCCATTGTAGTACTTAAATAAGTAGTTTAAGATCATTTTCACCCCTCTATAAACCAAAACAAGCCATTGGAATGAATAGCATCAAAACAATCGCAAGACTGGAATCACGAAAAGAAAACCTATAAATTTGGTCCAAGTATTTTGGACATTATTTATTTTGGTCCTCGTACCTTCGCTTTCCCATTGTAGTACTTAAATAAGTAGTTTAAGATCATTTTCATCCCTCTATAAACCAAAACAAACCATTGGAATGAATAGTATCAAAACAATCGAAAGACTGGAATCAATAAAAGAAAACCTATAAATTTGGTCCAAGTATTTTGGACATTATTTATTTTGGTCCTCGTACCTTCGCCCCATTGTAGTACTTAAATAAGTAGTTTAGGATCATTTTCACCCCTCTATAAACCAAAACAAACCATTGGAATGAATAGCATCAAAACAATCGAAAGACTGGAATCACTAAAAGAAAACCTATAAATTTGGTCCAAGTATTTTGGACATTATTTATTTTGGTTCTCGTACCTTCGCTTTCCCATTGTAGTACTTAAATAAGTAGTTTAAGATCATTTCACCCCTCTATAAACCAAAACAAACCATTGGAATGACTAGCATCAAAACAATTGAAAGACTGGAATCACTAAAAGAAAACCTATAAATTTGGTTCAAGTATTTTGGACATTACTTATTTTGGTCCTCGTACCTTTGCTTTCCCATTGTAGTACTTAAATAAGTAGTTTAAGATCATTTTCACCCCTCAAAACAAACCATTGGAATGAATAGCATCAAAATAATCGAAAGACTGGAATCATTAAAAGAAAACCTATAAATTTGGTCCAAGTATTTTGAACATTATTTATTTTGGTCCTCATACCTTCACTTTTCCATTGTATTTCATAAATAAGTAGTTTAAGATCATTTTCACCCCTCTATAAACCAAAACAAACCATTGGAATGAATAGCATCAAAACAATCTAAAAACTGGAATCACTAAAAGAAAACTTATAAATTTGGTCCAAGTATTTTGGACATTATTTATTTCGGTCCTCATACCTTCGCTTTCTCATTGTAGTTCTTAAATAAGTAGTTTAAGATCATTTTCACCCTTCTATAAACCAAAACAAATCATTGGAACGCCATCAGGGGGACAAAAATGGTATCAAAGTAGTCATTGAGGGCTTAAAATGAAAATAAAGACCATAATGAAGAATGCCCTAAAGAATTGAACCAATTGTACTCTAATCACTAAATTCTAGAAATTAATGGAGCATAAAAGTAAATATTAGGAAAGAAAATTGAAAAAAAGGAAGACATGTGCCATTGAAGGTTACCACCGTTATCGCATAGTGCACAAACAGAATCAAAACGACACCCGGACCCTTAGAGTGCCAAAAGTTGGCACAAATGGACACTTAAGTGCCAAAAGTTACGAAAGTGACACTCAAGTGCCAAAATCGGAGCAAAATGAATCACTTAAGTGCCAATCCGGCCAATATCCAACCAAAACGATGATGTTGCAATTTTCCAGCGAGTTGCGCGCAAAATGACATCGTTTTGCATACTGATGTGGTCAAACAAATGCCAAAACGATGTCATTTTGGTATAATTTGAATTTTAATATAATAATTAATTAAATTAAATTTTAAATAATTAATTAATTAAAAAAGGGGGGTTAGGAGGAGGAGGAGGGAGGCGGCCGGTGGGCCGAGGGCTCGGCCTTTGTCATCGCCCGCCTCCCTCCGTCGCCGGAAGGCGGGAAGGTGAGGGAGTGTGTTGGCCGGGACCGCGAGCCACGGCCAAGGGCCGGCGGCCCCACCGGGCCGGCGACGAGGACTGCGTGCATTCGCTCGGATGCGGGGCGAGGATCGCGACCCTCCCCCATCCGGCGAGGGTCACCAACCCTCGCCCGGTTGACCCAAGGGCCGCTGCCCTGCGGGGGTTGCCGCGGCCCCCCAGCGAGTGGCGGCCCTTGGGTCGGCCGAGCAAGGGTCCGCGACCCTCGCCGCTGACCCTCGGCCAAGGCTCGGCGGTCTTGGCTGACACTCCCCCACCTTCCCGCCTTCCCCGTTTAAAATATAATTTAATTAATTATTATATTAAAATTTGAATTATACTAAAACGACGTTGTTTTGTGTGTGTGGTTTGTTGAGTCGCTTTCCGGCGAGCCACGTAAGCGAAAAAAATTAATAAAAAAATGCCACTTAGGATTTCTGGCGAGGTTCGTCGGATGTGACACTCAAGTGTCCCATTTTTCATAAAAAAAAAAAAAAAAAAAAAGTGGTACTTAGGTGGCACTTTCGTAACTTTTGGCACTTAAATGTCCATTTGTGTCAACTTTTGGCACTTGAATGGTTCTTTTGCTGAATCAAAACAATCATTCTCCTCGGTTGTTCCATCTTCCATGCCGCCATCTTCAGCATCATCCACAATAAATCTAGGCTTTGCAACATTCTAAAAAATCCATAGAAAACCTTCCTCAGATAAACAAATAAAAGGAAAATGACAGAAATTACGGAGAAAAGATAATAAGATAAAGAAAAATCATAGGAGTTAACCTCGCCAAGTTTACTCCTCTCCCAGGGCTTCTCTTCCATTAATTTGCTCAGAACGTGCATGAATTTTGTTTCTAGCAATTAATGAACATCCAAATGAACAATCACAGTTTTACCCCAAACGTTAACAAGAAGACAAACTTTCCCTTAAGTATATTTTGTCAGTCTGTTAATTTCTGTAATTACATAGCCAAATAAATAGTGGCAATTTGACCCCAAAAACATCCACAACAAATTACCTTTTCCTGATATATGTATTTTTTTTGGTATGTTAATTTATATATATTAAGTGATTGGAATAATATACTTTTGGTCCCAATACCTTAGGGCATTCTTTTGTTCGGTCCTCTTGTCGTTTTAGTGATTATTTGTATTCTTTTGGTTTTTGGAATAAAAAAAGAATAGAAATATGTTTGGTAATATTTATGTTTTCGGAAATAGATATAGAAGGGAATCAAAAGGTTGAAAAAGTTACTTTTTTGTTCTTGGAAACAACTCGAGATCAAGCGCAAACCATTTTCTTTTTTTTTTTCCTCTTTTATTTTCTTCATTTTTTTTCCTTTCTTTTTCTCTTCCTCTTCTTCTTCCACTAATCAGCCACTGGCCACGGCGATGGCCAATGACCGGCCAAATGAGGTCTGGTGACTCGTCAGAGCCTTGCCAGCCCTCAGCGAGGCCTAGTCTCATCGGCCCAAGCCTCGCCTGACCTCGCCCAAATCTAGTGAGGCTAAGCTTGCCCAGCCATTGGCGAGGCTTGACCTCACAGTGGATGGGTGAGGTTGAGTCTCACAGATGGTTGGGCGAGCTTGACCTTGCCCAACCACCGGCACCATCGCCCGACTATGGTGAGGCCAAGGCTTGTTCGAGGCCGACAATTGGCTAAAGGAAGAAAAAGAAGAAGAAAAGGGGGAAAAAAGAAGATAAGAGAAAAATGTAATAAAATTATTTAAAACTGAAAAGAAATTCTAAATCACAAAAAAAAAAAATGAGGGTCTAATTAAACACAATTTCTATTTCAAGAATAAAAATTTTTGTACAGTTATTAAATGCCTTTGAATGCTCATAAACTTATTTAGGGAATAGAATAAATAAATAAAAAAAGATATTTCTGAATAGAAATTATTTCTGAGAATAGAATGATTGTCAAATACACCCTAAATGAGTATTGCGCTACTATTTTCGTCCCTCTAATGGCATGCCAACATACTGTTTTGGTTCCTATATAGGGATGAAATCGGTCTTAAGGTACTTGTTCAAGGACTGTAATGGGAAAAGTGAAAGGATAAGGACCAAAATGAAGAAGGCTAGAAGTACTTGGACTGAAATTATAGTGATGCAAGTATTCCAACATTCTAAGGTCCAATCCATTCCTGAGACAGTCTTTTGGTTGTTTTGGTGCAATGGTACCGTTTTAGTTCCTACTAGAGAAATACCCTCTCTCTCTCTCCCTATGAACGTGTTCCTTATTGTGGCAATGTTGACCCCAAATTATCAACAAGGTAGACTTTTCCCATAGAAAGCGACAGCATGCAAGCACATGCGTACATGCACAATTAAAATCTAAATGTATATATGTTTGTACAATATCTTTTTCAACAAATTATTCCGCCAAAGGCATCTCACACAATTTAATTCTAGTGATTGCAATAGGCCCGTCTTTTTTGTTGGATAAGTACACACATGGGTACTGAGGGAGTTTCTTAGCAAAAAAGAAAAAAGAGTACTAAGAGAGCATACATTAAAAAGTAACAGCGGGAAGAAACTAAAATGGCCTAACCAAACTTAAAATCAGCCCGGTCAATGGCATCAATTTAATTGCATCAACTTAACAAATTTTAAGACTTGATTGTGTTTTTTTAAAAGTTCTAGGATTCAATTGTACTTTTGTGAGAAGTTTTAAGACTTAATTGTACTTTTTAAAAGTTTTAAAAATTAATTGCATTTTCATTATTGAAATAATTATCAAATTTGTATGGAACATCAAAAAGAACAAATAAATACTCTACAATCAATTCACATAATGATTTTAACCCCCTTATTTTGGCATAATTAGTTGGTGCGTCAAAAAAATTTAGCTTAATAATTGGATGTCACCTATTCGAAACCCATCATATACGTGCAAATTGCTATGAATAAAGGACACCTGCACAAACTAAAGATCTAGTCTTAGTTCATGGGACTCACAAGGTATGTTGTGGCCCTAGATTATCGGGGAAAAAAACTTTGCAAACGCTAAATAAACAAAAATATAAAATAACGGAAAAAATTGACATAAAAAAATCAAAAACCCTCATTTGGCCACACCATAGAGCTCAAAACGAATTTCGCATATGAGTATTATGGACCTTGTAACTCTTCTTTGATAAAAAAAAAAAATTACGGATGTTTTATCACTGCAAACTTTCCGAGTCCGCTTTTGGATTTTTGGCAATCCAAAAGCGTCAGAAATCACGGCCATGAGTTTTTTAAACCAGTCATATGACACTCATAACATTTCTAGGACCAAAAGTTGAAAGAGACTTTCGCTTCCGAGTTCTCGAATTCCAATTTATTCCCAATACCTTCCAAGGAAAACCCCGAATCACATCTTTTCGCGCGAATTATCCAAGTTCACCTTTTGGATTTTAGCCTATCCAAATGCTCCAAGAAGTCACAGCAGCCACCTATGCCTTCGCGTCAAAAAATGCATTATTTAATTCATTTATTTGAATTCCTTTATTAATTGGGCATAACATGCGTGCAACATAGTTTTATATATCGATGCGGTACACCTTGAACGTCGAAGGTCTCTGCCGTCTAATCAAATGGAGAATAGAATTCTCTCAATCCCGACCGCAATTGAAAGGGTCATCAAGAGAATTGTCATATGACACAATCAAAACTTCCCTCGTTGACTCGCATTTTTTGCTTAGCCTCAAAGTAGAATTTAACGTAATTTATTTTTCAAAAAGGAAAAAATATAGAAATGAGGAGCTTGTAAAACATGCTAGACCCCAACGTATAGAAGATGGCCTACCACGTGGCACGCGCTGATCAATTTTCTAAAATTTTTGGAGCCAAGTCTTCTGTTACTTTTGACTTCAGTCATGTTTATTTTCTTCCGAATTTTTGAAGCTACGAGGCACGAGCTAAGTCAAGTCTTCGCACGCTCTTTTCCCATCTATAATTTCCTACAAAAAAGAAAATTTGGAATTTGATTGAAATACATTCTATAAGTAATACGTCATGACCTCACCGTATTAAATGGGGCCTATATATGGGAAGATGGATCTGAATCCGAAATTACAGCTATTTGAGAGAGTTCCCTCTTATTCTGAGTAGGTGCAAATAAAGACGTGGTATGAAAATTTCGATAATGCCAACCTATAAATTTTGCATAAAAAAAAAAAAAAGCAAAATAGATTGTGTACAGCATTTCCGCATCCTAGAAACGTGGTTAATTAATTACATTAATCTTTAGGATTGCATTTCTTGAAGGCTTAAATTAGCTCTTTTATCAACTTATGTGCATTATCCATGTGAAGGATAATTGTTTTCTGATAATCAAAATGAAAAGGGTTACAAATATATATATATATATATATGTGTGTGTGTGTGTGTGTGTGTGTGTGTGTGTGTACTCATAACTAAGTTACTATTTTACCCATATTACTCACAATATTTCTCAACACTCCCCCTCAAGTTGGGATATAGATATCAAATAATCCCAACTTGTTACATAAAACGCTCACTCTATTCCCCCATAGAGATTTCGTAAAAATGTCTGCGAGTTGATCCTCCAACTTTGTGTGTTGAAGAATAACGTCACCTTTCTAAACTTGTTCTCACACAAAATGACAATCAACCTCAATGTACTTAGTTCGCTCATGGAAGACTGGATTAGATGCAATATGAATACCGGATTGATTATCACAATACAACACTGATGGATTTGACGATGACATTCCAATCTCTGATAGTAACATTCTCAATCACAGTAATTCATTTGTCACATGTGCCATAGCACGATATTTAGCTTCAGCGCTTGATCGGGAAACTACATGTTGTTTATTGCTTTTCCATGCAACTAAATTACCCCCAAGAAACACACAATAGCCTGAAGTGGATCTCCTATCCACAGGACATCCAACCTAATCGGCATCAGAAAAGCCTGCAGTGTTTAGATGGCCATAATTCTTGAACTGTAGTCCTTTACCTGGCGCTCCCTTCAAATATTTGACGATTCGAAGTACAGCATCCCAATGAGTGGTACGAGGAGAACTCATGAACTGACTTACTACACTAACTGCGAAAGATATATCAGGTCTTGTAATAGTAAGATAGTTTAACTTACCAACTAATCTTCGATACTTTGCTGGATCATGTAGTAATTCTCCATGTTCTGCATCAAGTTTCCTATTGAGATCCATAGGGGTATTGATTGGCTTTACTCCAAGAAATCCAACCTCGCCAAGGATGTCGAATACATACTTTCGTTGCGATAAATCGATACCAACATGTGAATAGGATACTTCAATACTAAGAAAGTATCGAAGACGTCCTAGATCATTAGTACTAAATTCTTTATGCAGAAATTGCTTAAGTTTTTTAATACCACCGGAATCACTGCCAGTAATGATGATATCATCCACATATACAACTAGAAGGATACAACCAGTCGAAGACACAAAGCTAAAAACTGAATGATCTACCTGACACCGCTTTAATCCAAATTTGATAACTGCATCACTAAATGTACCAAACCAAGCACGAGAAGATTGTTTAAGTCCATACAAAGCTTTGTGTAAACGACATACCACATTCTCCCCCTGAGCAATAAACCCAGGTGGTTGCTCCATGTAGACCTCCTCAGCTAGATCACCATGTAAAAAGGCATTTTTGACATCCAATTGATGAAGGATCCAGCCAAATTGCACAGCCAATGAAATGAAGACACGGACAGAGGAAATTTTGGCCACGGGAGAGAAGGTGTCATTATAATAGACACCATAAGTTTGAGTATACCCCTTCGCAACTAATCGTGCCTTCAATCGATCAAGAGTACCATCCGGGTGAACTTTAACAGTGAAAACCCAACGACAACCAACATGTTGCTTATTAGTAGGTAAGGAAGTAAGCTACCAAGGTTTGTTCTGAATTAGTGCCTGCATTTCATCTTCCATGGCACGACGCCAACTAGGATGAGCAAGAGCTTCAGCAACACTACTAGGCACAGAAATAGAAGACAATGATGAGACAAAGGTAGAGAAGGTCGGAGAGAAACGATCATAGGACAAAAAAAATTGAAATAGGATGATGCGTACTAACGCAATCAGAAAGACCAGAATAACGATCAACAGGACGACCAACACAAGAACGTGTACCTTTTCGAGAAGCAATGGGCGGATCAGGATCAGGGGCTGGCACTACAATTGATGGGGGAACGGATGAATCAGGTGTCGATGAAGGCTGTACTGTCATAGTTGGAACTGTACATCGTCGATGATAGGTGCGGTCAGCAAACTGAAATTTTCTGAAGGTAGCTGGAGAGATGGAAGGCAGTGGAAGCATTGGTAGTACACAATCATCACTATCACCAGGTGTCTGTGGAACATTCTGAGAGGAAAAATATGACTAATCTTCAAAGAACGTCACATCTGTAGACACGAACATACGATGACGAGTAGGACTGTAACATTTGTATCCCTTTTGAGTTCGAGAGCATCCCACAAAGACACATTTTTCAGGACGAGGATCCAGTTTGTCAAGACCTGGAGTAAGACTATGTACAAAACAAACACACCCAAAGACCCGAAGAGGTAAGGAAAAGATAGGACAATTTGGATGTAAAATTGAGAATGGTGTCTTCCCTAGAAGAACAGGAGTTGGAAGCCTATTAATTAGATAACATGCCGTAAGATATTCTCTAGCATTATCTGACCGTAAATGTTTGACAGAGATATTATATTGATTCAACACTTCGAAATAGAACAATTGAAAACAATGAAAAATCTTTGTACGATCTTTTATTAAGAATAACCAAGTCATTCGGGAAAAATCATCCATGAATGTAACAAAATATCTTAATCCAGAGACATCAGACACACGACATGGACCCCATACATCTGAGTGAACCAACTCAAATGGACTAGACACACGACTCTAAATACAGGAAGGAAAATAAGTTCTATGATGTTTACCAAACTGACAAGCTTCACACTAAAAGGAACTCACAATCTTAGACTTAGGAAATAAAAATTGAAGTAGGTTTGGTGGTGGATGACCAGCACAACAATGCATACGATATACATCAGTGGATGTTTGTTTCACCGCTACGGCAGCTAACACCTTCTTATCAAGGTAGTATAGGCCATTGGATTCATGTCCCCCACCAATCATCTGTCCAGTCCTCAGATCCTGAAAAACACAAACAGGAAGAGTAAAAGGTCACAGAACAATTTAGTTCTTTGGTCAACGAGCTAACAGAAATCAAATTATGAGGAGATTTTGATAGGTGAAGGACAGATGACAAAGAAAGAGAGGGACTCAAATGAGCAACTCCCATACCGGTAACTTGAGACTGTGAACCATTTGCTAATATAACTGAATTCGATGATGAAGGAGATGTAGAGTGAAAAGAAGACAATAAGTTAGAGTTACCAGTCATGTGATTGGTAGCTCCAGATTCTATAACCCAACAATCAGACGATGCAGACAACAAACATGATGAACTACCTTTAGAGGTTTGTGCCAGAGTAGCAGTAGGAGCTGAAGATCCTGTCACTTGTTGGGAGCGAACCAATGTATCATACTCAACACGTGTTAATGTAACCGAATCGCCTGTCTTAAGAACTTGAGTTGAACTTGGTGGAGCCATTGAGGGAGGACCAAGAGAATCCTCAACTCCTGCATATGCAGCAATAGGTGGTTTGAGCTCTGGGTGAAGTGTATAGCAATAAGTTTCTGTATGTCCAGCTCTTTGACAATGATGGCAATAGCAGGAACCACGACTATTCCCAAAATTGATGGTACCACGAGTCCCAACTCCCCCTTCACGGCCTCCACGACTTCCACCATGAACAACACCGCGTCCACGACCTCGATAACCATGACCTCCAGCTCCACGTCCACTAGAACCACGAGAAAGCATAGCACTAATCTCCACTACCGGTGTGGAAGAGCTCTTCTCAGGAATTGTAGAATGGAGAGCTTGGGAGAAGACTTCATCTACTGTGGGAAGAGAACTCTGAGATGTAATATGCTGACGAAGAGATGAATACTCAGGCCCCAATGACTTGAGATATAATATTACCCTCAAATCCTCTTGGCGTTTAGCCAAAACATTTGGATCATTCGAGGCAGGAAGATAAGTATCCAATCGTTGACAGAGAGTGGTGAACCGAGCATAATGATCAGACAATGATTGATCTCCACATTGAATATCAAATACCTTTTCCCACGTGTCACATACTCGCATCATATTATTTTGCCCCGAATAGAGTAATGCACACTTATCCTAAACTGTTTTAGCGGAGTCATATTGAATAAAGTGAGGACTGACCTTAGGGTCCATGCTATTCCACAATAGGGTCCGAATCATCGCATCTCCTATACTAAAAAGAATGTCGGACCAAGGTTGTGGGGGCCTTCAATTCTCAAAAACCAATTTGATGCTTGCGAGTTTTGGGTGCAGCACCTTGTCCTTATCGGGTAAAACCATAACATCACCACCATGACAATAGAAACCACGACATCGGACCTACCTAATAACTCCTCACATCACAAACGCGAACTTGAAAAATATATCCAAAGCAGCAGCATCGACGACGAACTCAGTTCCTCCAGTCACACACTCCTTGTGGAGGAAATTGATGTGGGCAGCGCCCGGAATCGATCCCCTCCGCACGAATCCTCAAGTCGAAGTGTCGGGCTCGACAGACATCGAAACTCCGATCTCCGCGACAACGATCAAGGACGATATATCAAGCGCCAGCGTCCTTCGAAACTCAGCCATATCCAATCAATACTCCATAGATCTTCACATGCATGGATAAGGCCTCGATTCCCTTCACACGAGCCACACGAGGCGGCAAAATCAAAATAGGGTTTTAGCAGAGGAAGTCGTTCGCAAAGGTCATCATCATGGCCAGATCATAAGATGCATGTCGTCTTCTAAGATTTTCGTCAGAGGACTCTCATATGGAACTGATCAACAAGGTTTGACAGAAGGATTTGCGATGATGGGGAATCGAGCGGCAACCACAAGGTTGATCAATGCGTTCCCAAGGCGGGATTCGAACGATGATAGCTGGGGTCACTGATCAACGTCGTAGGTTGCCGGCCGGAGGCGCGGCCTTTTCCGGTGACGGATTAGTGGTCTCCGGTAATCTGGCGGCTAGGGCTTTTATTTTTATTTTTTTTTTAAAGTGTAGCTTTGATACCATGTGAAGGATAATTGTTTTCTGATAATCAAAATGAAAAGGGTTATAAATATATATGTGTGTGTGCACGCGCGCGCTCGCTTAACCCTATTCATAACTAAGTTACTATTTTACCCTTATTACTCACAATATTTCTCAACAATCCAAAAATCACATGAGAGTTAAAATAAAACTATCCGCAATAACTTATATCTTGATGGTCTTATTTTCATTCACGAATCAACTATTTTATAGAAATATATAAACTCAAATAACTTAGAGAACCTTTCTGAAAAGGAAAACCAAGGAACAAAAGACAGGCACAATGCACTGCTCTCTAATCAAGTATGATATTCCCATTATTAATTATTGCGGATTGAAAAAAAAAATAACAAATAACTATCACAGTTAACATTAAAAAGAAAAGGTACCTCTTTGAAATTGCATTTGAAACCGATTTAGAAGTTCATGGTGCGCCTAGCTGAGCTAGGGATTCTAGATTAGAGGCCTGATCTTCCTCCCATTAAGGTCGCTCTCTATCGAATTGGCCCCTTATGGGCGCTAAACATTAATCGAATAAATTCAATGAATCGCCAGCCGGATCCTACGTGACGTGGAACAAAACCGACGCACGTTACATCAGGAATAATTGCTTTCTACATATCCAGGGATAGTGTTATTTTTTTTCTTCTTGGAACTAAACGATATTGAACTTCTTAACATAGTTTAAGGACTCATTCAATATTCACTAATAATTCAATGATTATATTAAATCATTTAAAAATCTAAAGTTGACTGTGCAAATTGGGCTAAAGTTTAGGAGTTGTGTTATTTTTCCAATTATTATATACAAAAGGTGCTTCTTTAATTTAGTAGAGAACCATGAAAAAAAAAAAAAAAGAAAACTCACATCTTTATATGATATATCACACAAAGCATTGACTTTTTTTTTTATCATGAAATGAGAAGCACTCATTACAAAATGGGATATTAATAATCAATTAATGTAAGACAAAAAAAAAAAAAAAAAAAAACCAACACAATGGAAATAAAAAGATAAATGAAAAAAATCACATATATATGAGGGAAGATATAGGTATTAACTAAAACAAATTTTGCAAAATGGGATCTATGCTCGTGCCCCTAAATTATGAAAGAAAAATTATGCAAATATGATGAGGCAAGATTTAGATATCATGGAGGGACTAAGTGAAAATCTTATTTTTGATCAACGTAACATTATTACACTGGCAGAAACAAAATAAAAAGACTCCAATAGAAAACATTAACAAAATGTTGAGACTACATTGAGAGTATCTATACATGAGAAGATTTTAAGATCTTATGAGTAAGCTAGGCTATTAGTTAAGGGGTTGGAGGCGATCAAGAAGCCCATTGGCAGGGACAAGCGATGGATTGTAGATGATCTTTTTATCGGGAATGACCTTCTTGATTTTGAATTTGGTCACGAGATTGTGGATGAAAACGAGTATTTCAAGCCGAGCATACTCTTTTCTAGGGCACATGCGAGGTCTGCCTCCAAAGGAAACGTAGGTGAAAGGTGTAGGTCCATTTCCTTCGAATCTCGAGGGATCAAATTTCTCTAGATCGGGGAAGTACTTGGGTTCTTGTGAGTTGTATAAACCATCCAAAATGTCTGCAAGAAATATGCATATCATCATTGCTTGAGGATTCTATCTATTGACTCATTAATAACCATGTCGAAAAAAGGGTCATAAGTAAACAGTAACCTTCCATCCCTTCGGAATTGTGTACCCAGCAAAAGTAAAGTCTGCGATTGCCTCTCTGAATGCCCCTTGTGCAGGTGGAGTTAGCCTCATTGACTCACAAGCGACGTTCCAAGAATACTTTATCTTCTGAATATCATCCCAATTCAGTAATTCACCCGGAGCTTTAGACTTTGCAATCTCCATTTTGACATTAAGCAAGTGAGTTAAATATATGCAAACTACATTCAAAAGGCATACTGATGTTGCCATCTTGTCTATGGATATACGAATAAGACAGTTACCTTTGTAAATTTTCTCATAGATGTGGGGCAACAAAGCTAGATAGTTCACTATCACCGTGATAGATGTACTCGTGGTGTCATGACTTGCAATCAGTAATCCAATGATCTTGTTGGAGACTTCCATTTCGTAATAAACACTACCGTCGTCATCTGCTTCAGTAAACAATCGAGATAACAAGTCCCTTGACTTTGCATCTTTTCCCTTGGAAATCTCCTTCCTTTGTCTAATAATGTTGAGAATCTCTTGCCTTACTACTTTTCCTCCAACTGCTTTGTTGAATGGCGTGCCAGGAATATTGATAGGTACCGAAGTGAATCCCAGAGCGATGCGTGCAAATGGGTCGGCGAATTTGGACACGACGTTGGGTTCCTTAATGTTCATGAACAAGCGACACGCCAAAGCGAAGGTGTAGTTCTTTGTCAAATGAAACACCTTCACTTCCTTATAAGGAGACCAGTCACTCTCCAAGTGATCCCTACTCATGGAGTCCATGATAGGTATGTAATATTGGAGAGACTCGGGTTTTAGGAATTACAGCAAGAAGCTGCGCATTTTCTTGGGATCATCCTTGTTGAACTTCTCCATGGTTTCGGGGAAGATGGTGACCTTCTTCATGGAAGTGGGCCACCAGGTGGTGATGTACTTGTTCTGGCCAGAGTACAAGAACTTGTTGGCAGAGGCGCCGCAGAACACGGCCATGCCCTCCACAAACAGCGAGGTTCGGAAGACCTCTGGGGAGTATTTGGCCATGCGGTCATTTATGAACTTCTCCCGGCAGCCGCTCTTCGCCGCGCCAACGAAATCCAGGGACTCGCCAATGATGGGCCTCCCTTTTTGGCAGGCGGTAGGTTAGGAGCGGAGGATTTCTTTCGGAAGACAAGGAAGAGAATATAAAGAGAGTTGTAGAGGATGGCGAGGGAAAGAAGCAGCTGGGGATAGAAATCCATCTTCTTCCACCTTACTTTCTTTCACCAAACATATTTTCATTTTCTTTTTATATTTTCTTTTTCTTTTTTAAAAAATCGAGTTTTAAATTTTTTCCTTTTTCTTTTTTCTTTTTTCTTTTCTTTTTTTCATCGTGGGGCAGCTAGATCCTCGCCCCAGACCGGCAAGCTCAAACCTTGGTTTTACCAGATCGAGCAAAGCAAAGGCAAGGTCAACCTTCGCCGGCTGTGGCAAGGCTTGAGTTGACCCACAGCTGATCGTCGGCCACCGCCATGGCCAGCAACTAGCAAGGCCAAGGAAGAAGATGAAAAGGAAATAAAGAAAAAGAAAAGGAAATGAACAAAAAAATTAAAAATTAAAAGATGATTTTCGAATAATTAAATAAAAAGATGAGTGTGTTCAAGAAAATATTTTCTTGTTCATTTTCAAATTCCAACCAAACATTAGAAAATATGATTATTATCCTAGAAAATGGTTTTCTAGAAAACATTTGTTGGAAACGTCATATTTTCCGAAAACAAACAAAACCTTTGTCATAAAACTATTGTACATATGTCAATTCAATTCTAAACTTTCAAATTTTATCAATTAAGTCTTAAACTTTTGTGTAAAATTTCAATAGAGTTTTTCCGACCTGTTTTCATTGAAAATCCTCCACAATAGGATGGCCAGCAATAACTAGATCAACAAGTTAACAATTTTCTATAATAATTACATTGGAATTTCAAGCAAGAGTTTAGGACTCAATTAGCAAAATTGAGAAGTTTAGGATTGAATTGACATTTGTACAATAGGTTTAGGACTAATTGGGTAATTTTCCCATATTGGTACAATTAAAATGAGTTAATAATCTTCTTCCGTTGTATTATGGATAGTTCTGAAATTAACAAGACCAACTTAATAAACGAGTTATCCCTTAACCTCTCATTCATTCTCATTAAATGAAAATTTTCCTCGTCCAGTATTTATTTAAAAGTTTTCATGTATCTTGTCCATGAATTATATTTTGCCATCAATTTTTTGATAGATTGAAGGACATGTCAGCAAATATTGCTAACGAAAGGATGACATTGAACTTCTTAATATTTAGAAGACTACATTGCATATTTAGAAATAATTCAAGCATCATATTAAATGATTGAAAGTTTAAAGTTGGTACAAATTTGGTCAAAGGTTAGGGTAATGTTATTTTTCTTATTATTATATATAAAAGGTACTTCTTTAATTTAGTAGAGAACCATGAAAAAAGAGGAAACTCACATCTTCGTATGATTAATCACACAAACCATCGACTTTTTTTTTATCATGAAATAAGAAACAGTCGTTACAAAAAAGGAATATTAATAATAAATAATGTAAGACGAATAATTCAACACAATGGAAACAAAAAGATAAATGAAAAAAATCACACACATATATTATTGTGAATATAAATCAAGCAAATCAGATAAAATTAGTCAGAAAAAAGAAAAGTAAATTGGACACCAAATTTACGTAATTTAGTCCGAATATCGGAACCTACTCCACGGGAAAAACAGTACGAAATTCCACTATAAAAATAAGCAATACAATAGAGACTACAATCACTTGAGTACTCAAACACTCTTTCTCGGTATTTTCGGGCCCCAATTACATCCAATAACTCACATAATATTTAACCCCTTATAATTCCTAATGAAATCTTATGTAAGGAACTAAACAAATTTTAATCATAAGAATTGAACTGGCTAAAATACTTGGATATAATTATAACGAGAAAAATCTTCTCACGAGAAGAACTCTTTGTTACCTCGACCACCGAATGGACGTTGGTGCGCTTCTACTCCAATGGCTCTTCTCTAGTTATAACCAAAAGAAGTCTCTCTCAATTGCAGCGTGAGAAGTCTCCTTCACCCTTTCTCTCTCTTCACATCGTTTCCCTTTTCTTTTTCCTTTGATGCACGAAGAGCTCGTGGCTCTCCTTCTCTCTTTCCGCATTTAATGCAAAGTAGAAAAAGATAAACAAAACGTACACTCCTTTTATCTTCTTCAATTTCTCTTTCACCTAACATGTCAGATCTTTCATATGTGACGACCTAAGAAGCACCGATACTCTCTTGAAGTTTTCATGTCTTATCCGACACTCCGACACGTGTCCAACACGCTCTAATATATGGTTAACGAGTGTTAGGAAATCCGACACGTGGTCAACTCTTCCCGATACGCTCCGACACGCGAGTCCGAAATTTCGACACGTGATTCTGATACTCTCCTAAAGCTTTCATGTCTTATCCGACACTCCACACGTGTCCAACACACTCCGACACACGGTTAACGAGTGTTGGGAAATCCGACACATGGTCAACTCTTCCCAACACGCTCCGACACACGAGTCCAAAATTCCGACACGCACGGGTTAATTTTAATAATTTTCAATACTTTAGGGGTCAAATATAAATATATGAAAAAATAATAAAAATAAAAAAAAATAAAGGGGAAATAAAAAAATTCTCACTCTCAAGTTTCTCACTTATAAGTTTTGACCTTTCTGTGAGTGACGATGGAATGCCCCTCTTCTCGCCAGCGTCTCTCTGACTTGAAGTTGTGATTTTTTTTTTTTTTTTTTGCTTCTTTCCGCCTTGCACAGGCATCGCCTGCAAGTTATCTCTTTTGATCTATATCATTGGCTTGTGAGTTATTCTCACATTTTCCATGGCGAATTTAGTTATTTCCTTTTCTTTTGATTATACTTCGAGAGTTTTTATCATGGATTTTCATTTTTCTTGAACCTTGTTTTGCAGAGGAGCTCCAAGCCAGTCTATATCATGAACTTCGCTCTTTGTCTAAGACTATAAAAAAATCTTACTAATATCTGACAAGTGTAAGAAAACAAGACATATTCCTTCAAATTTACTCTTTTGTGTTTGCAATTTCTGAATTTCTCATTTAATTTCTGTCAATTAAAACAATGAATGATATTAACAAATGTTAGATTAATATTTTTAGTATATATTAATTCTATGCTCTTTTTATTATTTTTTTGTATATATATATATATATATATATTTAATATATAACGTATCGCAACATGTCGAAATTCTTTATTTTTTGAGAAATGACGTATCGCGTCGTGTCGTGTGGCGTGTCGCACGTCGGTGCTACATAGGTGACGACATGAAAGCCTTCTTCTCGCATTCCTTCATTTAATAAGGCGTGTAACAACCCCAAAGTGAACCGTCCAAGCCATTCATTTCTTTCACTTGCAGCGGTCGGCTAGGACAAAAAAAAACCGTCTGCGACGGGGGCGAAGAAATTAATGGACGAACAAACAAAGTCAAAAACAAAGCTTGGACGTTCGTTAGAGAGTTACATGCGTTAACTTGGACCGTATTTATTAGAAGAGCTCAAACACAAAATATATTTTCAACATTTATATACATATATATATATGTATGTAAATAAGAGAAAATATAGATATTATCGAAAACAAATTATGCAAAATGGCATTTATATTATGAACGTGACATTATTACACTGGCAAAAATAAAATAAAAAGACGTCAAAAGAAAATATTAACAAAATTTTGAGTTTACAACGAGAGTATCCATATATGAGCGCCAAAAGTTTTTTAAGATCCTATAAGTAAGCTAGGCTATTAGTTAAGGGGTTGGAGGCGAATAAGAAGACCGTTGGCAAGGACAGGTGATGGATTGTAGATAATCTTTTCATCCGGAGTGACCTTCTCGAGTTTGAATTTGGTCACAAGATTATGGATGAAAACAAGTATTTCAAGCCGAGCATACTCTTTTCCAGGGCACATGCGAGGGCCGCCTCCAAAGGGAACGTAGGTGAAAGGTGCAGGTCCATTTCCTTCGAATCTTGAGGGATCAAACTTTTCAGGATCAGGGAAATACTTGGGGTTCTTGTGAGTTGTATAAACTGTCCAAAAGGCCTACAAGCAAAACACATATTTTCATTGCTTGAGGATTCTATCTATTCACTCATTGAAAAACCATGTCGAAAATAGGGTCATAAGTAAACAGTTACCTTCCATCCCTTTGGAATTGTGTAACCGGCAAAAGTGAAGTCAGTAATTGCCTCTCTGAATGCCCCTTGTGCAGGTGGAGTTAGCCTCATTGACTCACAAGCCACGTTCCAAGAATACTTCATCTTTTGGATATCATTCCAATTCAGTAATTCACCCGGGGCTTTAGACTTTGCAATCTCCATTTGCTCTGTTGACATGAACCGAGTGAGCATATTGAAGTTGCCATCTTGTCAATGGAAATAAGAATAGGATGGTTACCTTTGTAAACTCTCTCATAGATGTGGGGTAACGAAGCTAGATAGTTCACTATTACAGTGATAGACGTACTAGTGGTGTCATGACTTGCAATGAGCAATCCAACGATCTTGTTGGAGACATTCATCTCATAAAAGACACTACCGTCGTCATCTGCTTCGGTTAGCAATCCAGTCAACAAGTCCCTCGCGTTTGCATCTTTTCCCTCCGAAATCTCCTGCTTCCTTTGTCTAATAATGTTGAGAAGCTCTTGCCTTATTAGTTTTCCTCCTCCAACTGCTTTGTTGAATGGCGTGCCGGGAATATTGATAGGCACTGAAGTGAATCCTGGAGCAATACGAGCAAATGGGTCGGCGAATTTCGACACGACCTTACGGTCCTTAATATTCATGAACAAACGGCATGCCAAAGCAAAGGTGTAGTTCTTTGTCAAAGGAAACACCTTCACTTCCTTATAAGGAGACCAGTCACTCTCCAGGTACTCCCTAGTCATGGAGTCCATGATAGGTATGTAACATTGGAGCGTCTCGGGTTTCAGAAACTCTGGCAAGAAGCTGCGTATTTTCTTGGGGTCGTCCTTGTTGAACTTCTCCATGGTTTCGGGGAAGATGGTGACCTTCTTCATGGAGGTGGGCCACCAGGTGGTGACGTACTTGTTCTGGCCTGAGAACAAGAACTTGTTGCCGGAGGCACCGCAGAACACGGCCATGTCTTCCCCGAGCAGCGAGGTACGGAAGACCTCCGAGGAGTACTTGGCCGTGCGGTCATTTATGAACTTCTCGGGGCAGCCGCTTTTGGCTGTGGCGACGAACTCCAGGGACCCGCCGATGATGGGCCATCCCTTTTTGCCAGGCGGCAGTTTAGGCGCGGAGGATTTTTTTCGGAAGACGAGGAAGAGAAGGTAAAGAGAGACGTAGAGGATGGAGAGGTAAAGGAACAGCTGGGAATAGAAATCCATCTGCTTATTCTCCTCAGAACGCAAACGCTAAACTGAGAAGAAGAAGAAGAAGAAGAGATCGGGGTCCTATAAAAAGATAGGACAGGATGGGATTGAGAAAAACCACCAGGATTGGGGTCCCATATATAGGGGAGGATGAGATTGACATGACGACGCATTTGGTCTAACTTGACGAATTTTTTAAGTACAAAATATATTTCCAGAGCATAAGTTGCGGGCTTTTCGCTTTAGGCTAATTTGGGTTTCATGTCTTTTCCGTCCCCTTGAAGACGGCTACAAAAAGTAATAATATCTGGAAATAGTGGATTAGGAATTATATTAATTTTGGAGAAAATTATCTTAATATGTATATTATATTAATATTTTAGCCATATTAATATAGTTTACTATTTAATAAATGTCAAATTGGATAGATCGATGGATCATAATCGTGAAAGCGGTCAAAAAGAAAATGTCATTTTAGAGTTTTATCAACAATTTGCTCGTAACCCTGTTGATATGCGTAGTTAATTACCTTGTTGCACTACCTCATGCTTTGTGTTTGTCGTTAGTATTTGGTGTATGTACATAACATGGAACTCGTTAACCCTAACAAGAAAACATATAACAAGACCGACGGTAGTTTTTATGGATTGTCTGTAACATGAAGATTGTTTAATTACTATATGCAACTTGACCCTCTTGGACCATGCGCCTCCAAACTTAGGAGCAATCTAGGAGCCGAAAAAATAATATCAGAAAAGATTAGTTTTGTGTGTAGGAATTTACATCTCAACTGTATACCTATTTTCAGTACATTGGTTGTGGAGAGACTAGAGATCTGGGGTCAACGTTGAATAAAATTGCAAAATGATTCCTTAAAATTAATCGGACAAAATTTTACATTTTGAAAATTATTTTAGAAAATTCTCGACTTTTCATAAATATAACTATCAATAAAGATTATTAGGGTCACAGAAGCGCAAAAAGCCGGCACAATTCTAACCAAAAATATAGATGGCTTAATGGTCATTTTGTCTTTGCGAATAAAGGCATGTTTGATAATTATTCTATTCTCGGAAACAATTTTTATTCAGAAATGATTTTTTTTTTTATTCTGTTTCCGGGAACAATTTCTGAGTTTTCAAAGACGTTTGGTAGATATCTTAAATTTTTTTTTAATACCTTTATTACATTTTTTTCTTTTTTCTTTTTCCTTTTCTCTTCTTTTTCCTCCTTCTTTGTGGCCAATCACGGGCCATGGTGGTGGCCGACAACCGGCTGGGCGAGGTCCAACGAGCTTGTCGAAGCCTCGCCAGTGGCCAGGAGAGGCTCATCCAACCCAACAAGGCTCAGCCTTGCCCAGATCTACGAAGTTGAGGCTCGCGGTAGCCAAGTGAGCCTTCGGCAAGATTGCTGAACCTCACCCTAGCCTGGTGAGACTCTGGCAAGCTCGTCGAACCTTGCCCAGCTGGTGGTCAACAGTGGCAGATGGAGGAAGAAGAAGACAGAAGGAGAGTAGAAGGAAAAAAGAGAAAAAAGAAAAAGTTAGACTTGATTCTAAAATTATTCCCAGGAACAAGAATCTACTCTCTTTTTTTAACTTCTTGATTCTGTTCTAAATCCATTCTCAAGAACGAAAAACAATTTTTTGTTCTCGAGAACAAAAAATTTACCGAACGGATTTATCTTCTTTTTTTGTTCCGAAGAATAAAAAAATAGAATTAGTTGTTTCCAGGAGTGTTACCAAACAAGGTCTAAATTTCCAGACATTTCATCAATGGACTTGTAAATAAGAAGAAAAGAAACAATTCCTTTCAAAGGTTCCTTCATTTTGACCTAAGCGAGTCGTTAAAAGACTTCATCCCGAATCTTGTTCGGACCTCAAAATCCCCAAGATGTAAAGCATTTAGAGGGTAGAGCTGGGGTTGGGGTTAGAGCTCGATAGAGATACTAACCCAATTGAGGATGCGAGGCATGCGGACATTGACAATGGCATGTAAAACTGATGCGATTATAACAGAAAATATAGACGGTTTAAATCATTTGGTCTTGGCAAAAAATTTTCTAGACATGTTATCGAAGGACTTGGAATATATAAGAAGAAGAAAGAAAAAATTCCTTTCAGAATTTCCTTCAATCCATGGTTTTGGCTCAAAACTGTGGATGCAATCAATCAACGAGTCCAAAATGCCCTGCTCGAGCCGTCCGACTTGGTGGTCCGTGTCTATTTAATACTTTATTTTTTGTTTTATACGATCGATGTAAAATTTCAAAATTATAATATCTCAACCTTCTCGAAATAATGACTGCTGGAGCCAAATCAAGTGATAATTAATTAATACTCTGCGCCTTGTCATAATACAATGTTTAAAATCTTCTGATGAACTACTACCCAATTACCAATGTATGCAAATCGCCCTTCACTCCAGATAAGGCTCCGTTCACAAAATGACAATGATAAACCCTAAGACCACAATCTAAGATGGAACCGTTGTAAATCGAACACAGAATCTGTAGTGCTTAGAGCTCTACTCATACTAGCTCTACTCATACTTTCGTCTTTCGGATTTTATCCTTGGACTTTTACAGTAAATTTACTCATGGACGTGTACTCTTTTTTCACTAGAATTTTCATCGACAGCATTCTAGCTTAATTAACTCATAGGTAGGCTCCCAGACTCTCTGGGTTTCTCCCTACCATGCGGTAGTTTCTCTCGGTCCTGTAGCACCACAAGTCTCCTTGAAGAAGTTTCCTTGAAGAGCTTTACCCTCCGAATTTCACTGTAATGATCCCTTTTCTACTTCTCTTGTCATGTCTCTGATCTTGTTCGCCTGTTTCTTCTCCGTCGAATGATTCGCCCACAACCGTAACAGCTAAAACTTTGTCCAACCAAATTCCAGCTACCCGTCAACTCGTGCAAAGGATACGCTGTGGTCTTGGGAGAAATCAGGCACTGCTGAGGTAGCTCTCTTATAACTTCTTTGAGTCTGTAAGTAAGACAGAAATGGCACTGCGCCTCTGTCTCTTTGAAAGGTCCCCAACCAAATTCCAGCTACCAGCCAACTCGTGCAAAGGATACGCTGTGGTCTTGGGAGAAATCAGCGCCTCTCTATTTTTCCAATGCTGAGGTAGCTCTCTTATAACTTCTTTGAGTCTGTAAGTAAGACAGAAATGATGACTGATCAGATATCTGTTGAAAATCGAGTAGAGGCATTATGCAGAAGCTTGGGCAGACTATGGTCCGAGGATGATGTGATAGATGTTAAGCAAGGAATATCTGAAGAAAAACTGACAAAATGCCGGTTAATATTATTTGGAAAACTCTATTCTCGACCAAACGTGAACTTTTAGGCCTTTCTCAATACTATGAAACAGGCATGGAAGACGGAAAAGGTGTCCTGTACTATGCTCGCTCGAACCGGATTTTTTTTTTTCATTTTCCTTCAAGTCTGAAGATGAAAAATAGAAAGTACTAGACTCCGGGCCTTGATCCTTTGCAAGCAACCTCCTAGTGCTTCCGCAGTGTGATCCTGACATTCTAGAAATGTGTTACGATTTTGACCACTATCCCTTTTGGGTTAACCTATATGGACTTCCATTTAGCAGAGTGACAAAGGAAGTTGTCAAAGATATAGCTTCCAAGATCGATGAGGTGATAGATGTGAAGTTGGAAGCCAAAGGAACTAGTACTTATAAAGTCAACAAAGCTCGAGTTAATCTTCACTTGGGTTCCCCCATTAAAACAGGTTTGGTTCTCAATTTGGGTTGGAAGAAATTATGGATAGAATTCAAATATGAGCGGCTCCCGCACTACTATTATTCTTGTGGAAGAATTGGGCATTATACCACAGCATGCAAAGAAATTCCATATGAAACCACAAGGCTGGAAGAGGATTTACCAAGTAATTTCAAAAATTGGCTACGTGCTGAAGTTAGGGATCTCAGCCTTATGGCAAAGTATTCTATGGAAAATATGTTGAACTCCTTCAAGATCCCAAAGTGGTGCCGGAATCCCCCCTTACTGCAGAAATTCAAGAAAATCAGCAAACAATTAGAACAACAGAGCAGCCTACCCTACCTATAAGAAGTCAACATTTTTCGGAGGAGGATATGAAACAACAGGTGGATCCTCTCCATCATTCTCTCGCCATTACCATAAGAGAAGAAAAAGACCCACAAAAAAAAGGAAGCAGGTGTCTAGATGACGAATCAATGATGCTTCTTTATATTGAACAGCTAAAAGAAAAAGAGTTTGAGAGAGAGTATCAGCCAGCAACTAAAAGAGGCCAAAACAAGGGCAAAACTAAAAGCACAAAACTTCCTACTTAGAAAAAAGAGAAGAGATTTTGTCCGTACGATGCTCAATCTTCAAAGGCATCATCCACAAATAAATTGCAGCTTGTGGACATTCCTATCACAAAAGAGGAGAAGTCAACACACTGGGCTTTGGTGGCTAGCCTTAATAAGCCACCGGGTCAGTCATGAAACTAATCAGTTGGAATTGTCAGGGGTTGGGTTCACCCCGACAATTCGAGCTTTAAGAGCCTTAGTGTCTCAGGAACAGCCCAATATTATTTTTTTAATAGAGCCAAAAATAAAGAGCAGCTCGTGCAACAATGGCATCGTATAGTGAAGTTTCAAAATAGCTTTTTGGTGAATCCATATGGTATTTCAGGGGGTTTGGCAATCTTTTGGTATGAAACAGTTACCATAGCTGTGGATTCGTCTTCTGAAAACTTCATCAATGTGCAATGTCAACTTCACGAAAACAAGCAGTTCATGAGAATCACTTTCATGCACGCCCCAACTTGTTTTAATGCTAGAATACTCTTATGGGAAGAAATACAACAAGAAAGAACCTTCAATCATCTATCTTGGTTGTGTATCGAGGACTTTAATGAAATTATGTATCATTGGGAAAATGAGGGAAAGAGGTTGGCAGAAAACTTTCGTCTTACAGCTTTCAGGGACTTCCTGCATGCATGTTCTTTGATGGATCTAGAAAGTAAAGGATGCGCATTCACATGGACAAATCAAAGGGGTGGTGAGGAAAATGTTAGGAAAAGGTTGGATAGAGTCTTATGTACCCTGGAGTGGAGAATATCTTACCCAACCGCGAAGGTCATAGCCCTACCAGCAATAGGTTCTTATCACAGTCCTCTTCTATTGTCCGTATATCCTAAAACAGAATGCAAAAGGCAAGATTTCAGGTAGGCTGAGGATGAGTGTAGGAGACTTGTGAAACGAACTTGGGAAGAATCCCAAGGCAAAAATATGGTTGATAAACTAAAGTTAGCGGCTGCAAAGCTTGCTGCGTGGAGTAAAAGAAGATTTCCCAATGCATATGAACGGATAGAAGGGTTGAAAAATGAACTTCGGACCTTAATAAACAGCCAAGATAGTGACTATGATCAGCAAAGAATTCAACAAATTAACCAAGAAATCGAATCCCTATGGCGACAAGAGGAGATGTTCTGGGGCATGAGATCACGAATTAAGTGGTTGCAATGGGGAGATAGAAATACAAAATTTTTCCATGCAACAACAATTCAACGCAGAAACCGAAATCAAATATCTATGTTATTGAATGAGCAAGGGGAGTGGGTTCGCAATCAAGAAGCACTTCAGGACATGACGGTTAAATTTTTCAAAAACCTAAATACGTCAAGGGGACAGCGGAACTTTCAGCCCATTCTTGATTACATCCCAAACTTGGTGGATGCAACTATGAATCAATATCTTATTGCTCCTGTCACCGTGGAAGAAATTAAAGATGCTACCTAGCCGGTTGGGACCTAATAAAGCTCCTGGGTCGGATGGGTTAAATGGTATATTTTTTCAACACTATTGGCGAGACATTGATGAAGATATCTGTTGGGAGGTTCAACACTTCTTCGAGACCGGATCCCTAAACCCAGCCCTTAACCAAACACAAATCACTCTCATCCCCAAAACCCAAAACCCAGAAAAAATATAACAATATCGACCTATAAGTCTGTGCAATTTTGCCTACAAAATCATTTCCAAAATCCTCACGAACAGACTAAAACCACTATTACCAGCCCTAATTGAAGCATAATAGAGTGCCTTTGTGGGAGGTCGGCAAATACAAGATAACATCCTAATTGTCCGGAAGTTCTTCACAGACTAAGAACTCGTGATTGCCAGCGACGTTTCCAAGTTGTCCATAAACTTGATATACAAAAGGCGTATGATCGGATAGAGTGGGATTTTCTTCAAGAATGCCTGAGGAAGATGGGGTTTTGTGAAGAATGGGTCAAGAGGGTCATGCAGTGTGTTACAACCGTTTCCTACAGCATTAAGCTTAATGGTGTGTCCTTGCCTTATTTCCAGCCAACTTGGGGTATTTGCCAGGGTGATCCATTATCCCCTTATTTATTCATCATTGTGGCTAATGTCCTATCTCATATGTTAAAGTAAGCCATACAAGCAGGTACAATTTGTGGTATCAGGTTGAATAGAAAATGTCCCATTCTTTCACACCTATTATTTGCAGATGACTCTATATTTTTCCTAGATGGTACAATCTTGGAATGTCAAAACTTGGTGTTTATCCTTCACCGGTATTGTTATGCATCAGGTCAAGTTGTCAACCTCAACAAATCAAGGATATTCTTCAGTAAAAGCTGTCTAGAACAACTACAGAGAATATGGCGTCTAAGCTGAGAGTTCCAGTTTATGAAAACAGGGAAATATTTATGAATCCCTTCGGACTGGGGTGCCTCCAAAAAAGAAATGTTCGCGTGGATTCTCGCTAAAATTAATATGAAGTTGGAAAGTTGGAAGGAAAACTTGCTATCAAGAGCAAGTAAGGAGACACTTATCATATCAATTGTGTAAGATATACCCAGTATGCTATGTCCATTTTTAAAATCCCAATATCTATTACCAGAGCTATAGAAAAGAAGATCACTAACTTCTGGTGGAGAAACAACAACAAAGCAAAGGGTCTTCATTGGAGAAAATTAGAACTTCTCAAGCTCACAAAAAAGGAAGAGGGTCTCGGCTTTAAGGACCTCTTCACCTTCAATGTTGCTATGTTAGGAAAACAAGCTTGGGGCCTCTCTCAACACCCTGACAATCTATGGAGCCAACTTATGAAAGGCCTATACTTTCCGAATTGTAACTTTTGGCAAGCAGGAAAAGGATCACGCCCATCCTAGGGATGGCAAAGTCTGTTAGCTGGGAGAGAAGTGATTGTCCCTCAAGTAATGTGGGCCGTGGTGAATGGTCAGAAAATTTCAATCATAATAGATAAGTGGTTGAAAATGGGTATAATCGGAGGACCCGTGTTAAGAAATGAACCTTCTAAGGTGGTAGAGTTGATAGACTTTGAAAATGCTGAATGGAAAGAAGACATATTGCGATCTATGTTTGATCAAAACATAGTGACGGAAATTCTAGCCACCCCTTTCGGCCTACCAACTACGGAAGATAAACTGGTATGGATGAGTAATAAATCAGGAAGTTTTACGGTGAAGAGTGGCTATTTGTTGCATAGAAAGAACACAATGACCCCTTGTGATCAACAACCAACTACATCCTACCAGGTTATGGAAACAAATCCGGAATGTAGCTATACAACCAAAGATAAAGTTCTTCCTATGGAGTGCCTGTCAGAATGCCTTGCCTACGATGGAGAACCTATATAGAAGAAAAATAGTACTTGCACATATATATCCCTTATGCGGATTGGAACCGGAGATGATAGAACATACATTCCTTCTTTGCCCATGGATAATGTAGCTATGGACTGAGCCATCCCTACAAATCGAAGTGAATCAAGTAGGCTTAACCCACTTTGATGAATGGTTATGTAAAGTGCACATAAGCTCAAGAATCTCACATAACTTTGAACTGCTTGCGAATATATTATGGTGCATATGGAAGGATCAAAATCATCATATCTTCAAAAAAAGTCCCCTCAATTTCCATCACACCCTTTTTAGAGCCATCAGCTCAAAAGATAGCTTTGCCACTTGGAATCCCAAATCTAAGAATCAGAAGAAAGAAGCTGACTTACACAACAAATGGCAACCCCCGAAGCCCGGTGCTCTCAAAATCAACATTGATGTCATCTTTTGGGCCTGCCTGCACAGACACAATACAGTAAAACTCAAATCAAGAGGTTTCATTGCACAGAATTGAAGGTCTTTCAGCATCACCCCGGAGCCACACTCAACAAGCGAAGAGTTTCAAGACTTGAATACCAATTCCTATACCTCCATCTCCCCAAGACTTGTTGTAACATGGAAGGAAGTTGAAGAAGACCATGAATTAAATGTGAGTAGTAATCCCCATTTTTTGAGTAGTAGCAGGGCAATGACGCCACTTGAAGCAAATGAGGGAAGTTGAGACCAGCTTCACTTGCACAAAAACAGATAATCAACTAGTACCACCCACAACCCAAAGGGCTCGGCCCTATCGCCAACAATGACCAGCACGGATGTTGGTAACAGGGTGATGACAGATATGGCATACGAAGTGGCATTTGAAGTCTTCCAAGTACCTATGAGCCTAGCTCTCACAAAAAAGAAGAAAGGCGATGACAGCAACAAATCTGCCTCAACTCTGCTCCATAGGTTGCCCAGACGAGCTAATCATACAAGACATAGTAAACAAGACCCAAACATCGTCCCCTTCGACACAGACCCATGTCTACACAGTAGCTACAACGCAAAACAAAGGGGGAGGCTAGATCTGCAATTTAAAGAAGGTGAAGGTGCGAGTAAACGGCAAAACAACCCAGATCTAAATAGAGAAGAGGCTGGTGGGATCTCAAGCACCTTGCAGCGACACCCCTTCCAAACGGAGCTGCGCCGCGCCTCAGCAAGGATGCCAACCCAAATGCTTGCTCCAAATACAAAGAAAAGACACACATCTACTATTTGTTCAGCATTCTTGAAAAAAGGAGAGGATGCAGTTGATTGTGAACAACCCGACATCGCCTCTGAGTCTACATAGCATCCTCATTTGCCTTGCACGCCCGACGATGGTAACATGGGGAAGACAGATCAGCTAAGAGGAAAAATTACATGCGGTCATGAACAATGCTCAAGCTCAGAGCTACATAGAGAGGAGCACGACTACTTCATCGGATCTCGCCACGACCCCCCTTCAAAGGAGCTATAGCTTGCATTTGCAAGGACGATCTGGGAAGAATTATTGATGGCTTTACTAAATCTGTGGAGGTGAAATCGGCTGAGCAAGCGGAGGCAATGGCTTTGGTTGAAACCCTAGATTTTATTTCCTCAAAGCTGGCCCCGAATAGAACTGAAAAAGAGATATCCATACACTTTGACTGTAGTAAGCTGGTGAATGGGGTCCTCTCTTTGGAGACCTTTAGTTGGGAGATACAACTTCTAGTGGACCGGGCCAAGCGAAAACTGGAACAAGTGTCAAGTCTTACATTAGGCCATTGTAGTCGAACCATGAACAATGTGGCTGACTAGTTAGCTAAAGCCCATCGAATGGGCTGTCTTCCTAGGAATTGGGTTAATAACCCCCATTAGCTCTTTTGGATTTATTGTGTGTTGATGCTAGTGTTGTATTTGCTAAAATCGTTTCCTAGTAATGCAATTATGTTTGTATGTAAAAAAAAAAAAAACTCATAGGTAAACATGGAGTTCTCCGCATCGCTTGTGGAGCGTGGTCTTCTTCGAGTGCTTTAAGTCAATGCAAATCGGTCTTGTACGATCCTACTTCTTGACCTTTTCCCCTCTTAAAACGAAAAGAAATCAGAAAAATATCGAGTCCTCCAGTGTTGCCCTAATTGTTTGGACATCGGGCGGGTTTTCAACTCAAAAACTGGGAATCGCATGTCCATGTTCCGCGATCCGCATGCTTTTCTGAGTAATGTTACTTGCATTGACGAAGACCCTTGACCAGGCTTATAAAAGAGCTTTTATAGACCTCTAGATTATCGAGCCTTTTGCACTCGCATGCCCGTGTTACACGTAAAAAACAAATTTGTATGAGTCCTTCTTAACTTGACCTAGAAACGTCAATTCGGTTTCGTAGCTAGAGAACTTTACCTTAAAGCCACCTAGTAGGACCATAGCAAGTCAGGGTCAAGCCAACGACAACCTAAACTCGATTTCACAGGGGTCTGAACCATGTGTGCCGTGTTCGCGATACTGCAACGTTGGTCATCGGCTGACGACAGGAGGGGCATCTGTGTGGAGCGGACTTAATATGGCAAAAGAAAAATGAAATAAAGATAAGGATATAAAAGATTAATGGAAAAGGATTGGTAAATCGATGGACAATGGTCTATAGCCACGTGATGTGTATATATTAAAAGTAGGAGAAAATGGATTAAATCGTGGTTATGTGATTATTGATATGATCATTCCATACTTTGCTCGTTTCACATTACTGGAATTATTGAAAAATATGCTTCAAATCGGTGACATGAGAAAACCCAAAAATAACCCTAAACAGTAAAGAAGTTTGGAAAAATCAACAAAAGTCTAAAATAACAGGGGAATAGGCATGTAAATAAAAATATCACCCATCGCTTGGCCACAGCATAGAGCTCGGAACGAGTTTTCTGAATAGGTGCTTTTGATTCGTAGCTCTTATCGGATGAAAAAGTTATTGATTCTTTGCCTCTCCGGACTCTCCAAAAAGTTTAGGTAGCCACGTTGCATCCAAAAACAAGATATTTAATTCATTTAGTATTTTTTTATCGAAATTTAATTCATTTAATTGAGTTCCTATATTACATAGCATGAGTCCATGCGCCCCCACATAGCTTCTCATGTAGATGTTGTACGCTAAAACCTGACGTGTTCCATAGGGCAGATGTTATGTAACCGTTCAAATTTTGCGTAATGTATTCCCATTCGTCCATGTAAATAACCCAATAAAGGTTTACAATCATGACGTATTCACCACTCAACGACTATGGTTGAAAGGGTCATTTGAGAGAGACTAGATACATGAGAGAGTCATGACTTTTTACCGTGACCCTCGTTTCTTTTTCATGCTGAGTGGCTTTTTTCTCCTTTGCACAAAGATGCACTTTGCCTCAAAGTAGAATTTCACATAAAAATTAAGATTCAAAGAATAAAGGAGTGTGAAATGGAGACCTTGTAAAAGATTCTTGGCCCACCAAAGCATAGAAGGTGGCCCTCCATGGGGCAAGAGCTGAGTAAATTCTCTAGAAATTTGCGGAGCCAAGTCGTCTCAGGTATAAATAATGGCTCACGATTGACGATTAACATGTTGGCGAATCTCACTTTGAAAATTAAATATCACCCTCTCGAATCCATGAATTGCATGCAAACCACTCTTGACAAGGATTACCTACATTGACCCAATGCCTAAGTTTGACCGATTCATGGAATTCACAGGATTTACCCATGCCCCTGAGTTGTCTAAAAAGTACTCTCCATGACATGAAAAAAAAAAAAAAAAAAACCTCGAAAATAACCATAAGCAGTAAGAATAAGCCTGAAAAAATGAACAAAAATTAATAATTTAGACACATATAGAAAAGAACCCTTGATTGATAATGGTATCGAGCTCTAAAAAAGTTTTTCATATTGATATTATGGTCCTTGTAACTCCTCTCGAATCACAAGTTACTACCGTTTTGCCACCTATTGTGCGAATTTTCCAGATCAAATGTTGGATTTCCGCCAATTCGAATGCTCGAAAAAGTTATAGCAATTATGCTATTTAATTCATTTAGTTGAATTCCAATTTCACACGTAGATGTTGGACTCCATGAACCTTGAAGTGTCTCTCCCGTCTAATCAAATGGATATTAACTACTGCTATTTCACAATGAAGAACAGAATTCTCTCAATTCAGACCAGAATTGGAAAATGGGATAAGTGTTGTATAAGTCCTAAAACTTGTCACGAAAATGTAATTGAGTCCTAAAACTTGCAAAAAGTGCAATTAAATCCTAAAACTTGTCAAATTATTTCAATTGAGTCCTAAATTTAACACCATTAGCATTTTTAACGGAAAATGCTTTGTGACGACCGACATGGCCTTTTAAATAATAATTCTTGTTTTAGATGGCTTTTTTTAATTATTTTTTATTCATTTTTTTAAAAAATAGATTTAAAAACTAAAAAGAAAAGTTAAAATTTATTTTTAAAAATTGTTTAAATAAAATAAAATTAGCGGCTCCTCCCCCCCTCCTCGGCCGCCACCGCCAGCCCCTCCGACGATCGGCGGCAACTCGCCGCGGCCCCTCCCGGCGATCGGCGGTGATGGCGGGGAGGAGCTGCTTTATCTTCTCATTTTTTTTAACAATTTTTAAAAATAAATTTTAACTTTTCTTTTTAGTTTTTAAATCTAATTTTTTTAATAAAAATGAATAAAAAATAATTTAAAAAACCACGCGGAAAATGAAAAATTATTTAGAATGCCACGTCAGCATTTTCCGTTAAAAAGGCTGACGGTGTTAATTTTAGGACTCGAGTGAAACAATTTGACAAGTTTTAGGACTTGATTGCACTTTTTGCAAGTTTTAGGACTCAATTGCATTTTCGTGACAAGTTTTAGGACTTCTGCAGCACTTATCCCTTGGAAAATTGACCTGATATTTTCTCCTTTGCACAAGGTGCACTTTGCCTCAAAGTAGAATTTCACATAAATACTATTATTCTAAGAAAAAGATGTAAGAAATGAGGACCTTGTAAAGCATTCTAGGCCCCTTAAAGCACATAAGATGGCCCACCATGTGGCAAGAGCTGAGTAAATTCCGTAGAGTCTTTTGGAGCAATGTCTTCTCCCGCTTCGAACTTCAGTCATCGTCATAATCTCTTTGAGTTATTATAAATTGACTTGGCAATCAACGCAAGACAACTAGAATCCACCGTTTCTTTTATTTTTCTAAATTGACCCGAGAAAGTACGAAGCAACCCTGTGCAATTAACTTCAAAAAGAAAGAACAACGTTAGCAGCCATTGATGGGTCAATTTAAAGGGGTAGTGGTCCTAGTTGGAAAGCAATTAACTTGAAAAAGAATGAATAAATTTAGCAAGCATTGATGGGTTAATATAAAGGGAGTAGTGGTCCTAATTGGAAAGCAATTAACTTGAAAAAGAATGAATAAATTTAGCAAGCATTGATAAGTTAATATAAAGGGAGTAGTGGTTCTAGTTGGGAAAGCAATTGGAGATATGAAATCATTTAAGGGGGGAGGGGCCACAGCACAACGACTAAGACTAGTGTCAGAGGAATTTCGAACGTCAGCTACCATCGAGTCAAGATAGGAGCACGCCGAGAAGCTATGGCAGTGCGAAGACACTAATGCCACAATAAGGGGTGAAGAAAGGCTTGGTCGGATTGTTCGCACACCCGGTTTCGGAGCCATAGTTCCAGGGTCATAGATTGCGTGACTTCTCGACTAAGTGACTTACTCGATTGAAAATCCTACTTAGAAAGATAAGATTTAAGATCATTAAACCTACGCATGTTGAAAAGTTAGGGTGGACAAAATAAATTACATCGGAGCATGACATGAGAAATAAGCTTTTGAGGGTAATTTTTTCCGCTGAAGATCTTTTTGGAATTCTTGCATGTGATGTCTATTTACGGCAAAAACTCATTATTTTCCGCTGTCAAATGACGGGATGAAGCTCAAATTATTTACACCGCTATCTAATAATGGATTTAATCTTTTGATTGATGAGTGATATGGTTTTAAATACAAGGGAAAAAGCCATCAAAAAATCAAAACTATATCCACTATGACACATTTATCCTAAACTTTTTTTTAACACATTTAACCCCACATGACTTAAGAGCAAAAAATAATGACATTATTTTGGCTTAAAAATCTTCTGATGAAATGTTGACAAAGGGTAAATTTGTCATGTAGGTACAAGTTTTGGGTATTTTATGTCACAAGAAAAAATTTAGAATAATAGTTTTGTATTTGTTATGTCACAAAGAAAAGTTACATAAAAAAAAAATTATGGTAAATGTGTCAGAACTGGTATAGTTTTGAGTTTTTTTTTTTTTTTAACTTTCTTTCTAAATACAAATATGATAGATAATAATTCAATTTTTGAGGTTTCTATGTTTGGTCAAATTATCACGAGGATTGGCAATGGACCAAGGTCTAACAGAGTTCCGGACCCCTCTCAATCCCTAATAAGGCTTACATAAGTTTATATTCCGGATTACGGAATGGGTTTGGAATTCATCTTGCGAATTCTTATAGGGTTGGGACTGATTGAAGATATGTCTTGCAGGTGATTTGAAATTTGCATCCAAAAATGGGCCGTTTTACCGAAATATTTCTCTTTGTGAAGAATATAAAGTCACTAACGCAAAGTCGCTCCTGCAATTTTGTACATCCAATAGTAGATATCATACCCTTGCAAAATCACGTAGGTTTAGGACATATGGTAAATGCTCAGAATTGCTACTGACCCCATAAAAGATCAGCCATGTCAAATCTGTACACTATCTACGAATTATTACTACATTAGAGGTCAAATGGGAGGTCAAGAATGCGAGATTTTATATAGAGATCATAACGTGCTGAACAAGTCAAGACGATGATTAGAATATATCTTGTTACAAAATGAAAATAAAAAAATCTCATATGGCCCTAAAAAATTCTAAAAATGCATCATCCCTTGGATTATGGATGCGATATACTGCCTGTCTCAATTAGAGAAAAGAAAAATCATAAAAATTAGAGGGCGTACCTGGAAAACGTGGGGAGAAAACTGAACAAGAACCGTCTTCGTAACTGTGGCGTTGACTTAGATTGCGATACAAGGAATAAAAGGTCAAAACCTCCCCGTTCGTGAACGAAACGGAACATCCGATTTTGACGTCACGGGCAACTTGTCTCGTTAAACGTCTTCAGGGCACGGGCATGATCTGATGTTGATCTCCGCATAGAAAAATCCCTCGGAAAATAATTAAAAATTTCTCGATAATCATATCATATTATTATATCCAATATGATTGACCATTATGACAACGAAATGACAGACATGAGTAAAATTTGTTTTATGTGACTCTTGAGATGTTCACTCTCGGTAACTTTAATTTTGTGAAATTGATTATGATTTAATTTTCATTGTTAGGACAACGATTATATATACATCCACAAACAGATGGAAAGTTGAATGATATTGATTTATTTGCCTCACAATTTTGTCATTTGATATACAAGTGGACAGTTTCCCTGAAAATCCTCCACGCTGGTGCATCACCATTATATCAAAATATGCATTTTTATAAGTTAATTTCAGTTTCACATATATAATTCATGAACTAGCTCACCCTATTTAATATGCAATTTAGACCATTCCCTGCCCCATTAGCCATTTGAGAAGTCTGCCGAGAGTCATCCTTATTCGGACCCTCTTGTCCCGATGATCACCTCCTACTCTTGTCAAAACGGGTCATTACATGCAAAGAGAGTACACTATATTGATCTGTTAACATGTTGGGATACTCATATTTAGACTTTATAATTATGACGATTGCATATAATCCTTCGAATATCTTGAACACACACAGTAATTTGAAGGGCGATTACATAGTCTTTCGAATTTCTTTGAATACACATAGTGGTCCCAACGACCATTAGATTTTTGTCACGAAGACGAAGACATTTGAAAGTCTATATTGGCCAACCATTTATAATTTAATAATCTTAATAATGATGATGATGGTCATCATCTTTTCGTAAATTGAAAATAACTAAATTTCGACGTGAATGACATGGTTTTGCGTATGATGGACTCTCTCGTGCCTCACGTTCATTATATAGCAAGAAGCTTCTTACATAGTTTAATAAGAAATCTCAAGAATTTTTCCCTTTAGTAAATGCATTTAAAAATCACTTACTGATGCTCTTTTTTCTTGAAAAGCACACGTTTAGTACACGTTCATGGACTAAAATGCATATGATTGAGTGGAATTTTGGGGAAAACTTTCTGATAAGCAGAAGCCTATGCCCCGTCAAAAACATCGGTGGACATGAGAGAATCATGCTTCCCATAATGTAGAATAACTTTTTTAAATAAAAAAAGCTATTCATACGAAGGTTTATATAGAAGATTCTATAAATGATAAATATTATTCAGCTATAATTGGTATCAATAGGAAAAAATCAGACTGAATAACATTGAAAATTGTTAGCTTGAGCACCTCGCGGGAATGTCATCAAACAGCATGAACATGCACTTCAACTACATATCATTGGAGCTCAAGTTTCAAGCTCGAGGTAGAGATCGTGCACCGATCTGGACCGACCAGTTCAAGCTTGGGTTTAAAGAAATTAACTCACCGACAACCAATCCCAGTCGAGCTCGGCTGCATCGATAGTGTCGAGCAAGATCGAGCCTGGAAAGAAAAATTGAGCAGGACCGACCTCATGTCGGATATCAAACCTTGCACAATCGACCGGCGTTAGGCCCACGTCATAAGTTAGAGGTAATGGCATTTTGGGCAAAACCATACCATGACATTAGACTCCTAAAACTAAAATTTGGAGTGTTTTGACATGTGAATCTCGAAAAATGGAGCTGATGGGCTCTCTTAAGAGTTTAGCTTTATTCTACTCCGTAGACACGGCCTTTGCGGGTCGTGGGCCTAGCTAATGCATTTTCTCATCTCACCTTTTTTTATGGACTTGAATTATTCATCAATATATATATATATATAGATGGGGACTCCAACATATATTCCATAATTTACATTGAATTATTTAGCAAACGTAATTTAATCGGCATAGTAATATCTAGAAAGATATACAAGTCAAATGAATCATTGATCGAATCATGTAAATGTTGGAGTATCTCGTTGATTCAAGCAAACAAATTGACTGATAAGTAAAGGCAAAAGGCTAAAAATTTATTTTTAAAAGCGTTCATGGTTCAAATGATGCAGAAAATAAGGAACTGCAATTTACCAAAAGCTACACAACCCATGTAAAGAAACTAATTTTGGATTAAGAATATGCAAAATGGAGGGTTTTATTCTGCCTATTTGGGCCGGGGCAATAGAGATATCCAGATTGTTCGCAAATCCCATTTGGAAGCCATAGTAGCGGACTCATCTGTCGCACGGCTTCTTGGTCGAGTGACTTACTTGATCGAAATACCTTTTCTGATATAAAAGATATAAGGTCATTAAACCTTCACCCTCCACAAAATTATGGGGGGTAAAATGGTCTCAAAAGGAATATGGCAAATGAGTTGAGGGTACCAATCATAGAGAAAATAGGAAAATACTTGGGCGTTCCTTCCACGTTGGGCCAAACGAAGAAGCAATTGTTTGCATAGATTCTAATGAGAGTGAATACAAAATGGAGGGCTGGAGCAAAAAATAATATCCAAAGTAAGCAAGGAAATCTTCATAAAGAATATTGTGCATGTCTTACTATAATATGCCATGTCAATATTCAAGATTCCTACCTCTATATGCTTTTGAGCAAAAAATTGCAAACTTATAGCAGAAACAAAATTCATCGAAGTAAAGCACGCATTGGAAGAAATAAGAAGCTTTGAAAACTAGAAAAGTTGAGGGAGGATTGAGCTTAAAGACCTCATTTCCTTTAACAAGGCTATGTTGGGAAAGCAAGCGTGGCGACTCGTACAAAATCCCTCAGCTCTATGGAGTCGACTCTTGAAAGGGGTTATTTCTCATACTACGACTTGTGGAAGGAAAACAAGTCTCTAGACTTTCTTGGGGATGGCAAAGCATAATTGTGGGGAGAGATGCAATTAAATCTAAAGTTTAGGTGGGCTATCGGAGAGGAAGAGCATTAAGATCAGAAAAGACAAATGGCTACCCACTAGAGTGCTAGGGGAACTAGCAAATCAAGGGAAATGTGCTGTAATAGAAACAGACAGGCGGAATGATAAAAAGTGAAGGGTTATTTGATTAAAGCATAGTTCAAGTGATATTGTCTACCCCAATCAACCCATGTTTAGATGGCAACAAGTTGATTTGGACAGACAATAAATAGGGTGCATACTCGGTCAAGAGGGGATATGATAGAATTCTCTTTAAATTGCCATAGCCAAGCACAAACTAGCATCAATATTATATCAGCCTTCTTGGAGCCTCTGGATAAAGATCTGACAGCTAAATATCCTTCCTAAAGTCTGAGAAGTGTGCCAAAAAGCTTTATCCCCAAAGGAAAACTTGCACAAGAGAAAGATGGCACCTATACTACTATGTCCTCTATGTAGAAAGCCCCAAAGACCATCGAACACATCTTCCTTCTCTATGACCGAACCACAAACGTTTGAGCAGATACAAGAATCAACGTTGTAGTATCCCTTTGAGCATTACAAGAATCGACAAATGGGTAAAGGAGGTACTCACTAGGGGTGGCAAAACAGATCCATAACTCATTTTCTTACTCATATTTTATATTAATGGGTTGCATGTAAGTTATAAAAATATACAAGCCCAACTAAAATGGGCCTAAAAAATTTTCGATATTAAGTGGGTAATCTAACACAAAGCTTCCTCAATTCATATAATAGACCTATTACTAATTTTCTTTTCTTTTTCTTTTTCTTTTTTTCCTTTTCATTCTTTTTCTTTTTCTTCTTCATTGGTGACGGCAAGCGACCGGCCATAAGTGAGCTCGAGCCTCGCCATAAGTCGGCAAGCTCGAGCCCCACCCAATACGGCGACCTAGCCTTGCCTAGGTCGCCAAATCTAGTGAGGCCCAAGCTCACCAGCGTTGGCCAAGCTCGGCTCATTTGAGTAGGCGAGGCAGAGCCTCGCCACAAGTCAACCTCGCTTGTGACCAGTCATCGACCACCAGCCGATGCCATGGCTAGCAACTAGCCAATGAGGAAGAAAACGGAAAATGATAGAAAATTAAAAAAAAAAATAAAAATTAAAATATATGTATAACAATAAAAAAATTATTGAAAGGGGTGCATAAATAAAAGATTTTCCTTCCCGAACAGCAGAAAATATCTTCTAATTTATTTTCAAGGTTTAGCCAAATATCGAAAAATATGATTGTTTTCCTAGAAAATGGTTTTCCTAAAATATTAATGTGTTTTGATAATATGGGTTGGGTATGGGTAGGTTGGATCAGGTCGGGGTCAGGTATGGGTCATTAAATTTACATTGCATGAAAATAGGTTAACATGGGTTAAATGTGTCAATATGGATTGGACCATTTTCGATCCGACCAAAACCCGATCCAACCCACCCATTTGACGGCCCTAGTACTCACCCCTGGTCCTAATTCCTCACCTCACAAACTGATCTCAAATGCTATGTGGCTTATTTGGAAGAGGCGAAATGGCTTTGTTTTCCAGCACCGTTGGCCCAAACCAGAGCTAATTGTTAATAACACTTCTTTGTTAAACAGAAATTACAATCAATGGCTCCTACATATAAAGAATCAGCGAGAGGGGCAATGGCTGCCACCGAATCAAGGAAGTTGGAAATTCAACGTTGATTGCTCCTGGCTCAACGGTGACCCAGAAAGCTCGATTGCAGGAGTTTTCCAAGACCCACGAGTAGAAAGCATCCTTAGTTTTGGAACTCAAAATTCTAACGATGAAGCACACCTTGTCGACTCTGTGGGAGGCACGTACTCTGCACTCCCGAAATGATCTGCACATCTACTTGCAAATTGATCGGGCTTAGAGAAGTGAACCAAAGCCCCTGTGCCATCTGGCAGCTGTTTATGGTGTGACTCGTCACTCAGACAATTACGTCGACATTCTGACTATGAAATCGTATCTTTGGACTAATTTAAAGAGTTTTTGGAAAAAAGAAAATATGATTATTTTGAATAAAGAAAAGGAGAAATAGACAAATAATTCCGAATTTCGACCAAAGAATATAAAAAGCACCTGACATTATTAATATTATTTTTCTATAGGGCGAAGATCATTTTGGGCCAAAAAAGACAAAAGGCAGGGCTCTCCAGAAGAATCCCGTCCGGTGGAAACCCGAACGCCGTTCATTCCCTCTCGACGAGTCACCGGCGAAGCTCAGCTCGTCGAAACGAGCAAAGAATCCCTCCTCCGCCGCCGCCGCCGCCGCCGCAGCAGCCGAGATGGTGAGTTTTTTCTCGGGATAATTTCGTCGAACACTTGCCCTGCGTCCCTGCCTTCCTCCCCTCTCACACCCATCTCTCTGTTCCGTCGCAGGCCGTCACTCTGCATACGAATCTCGGCGACATCAAGTGCGAGATCTTCTGCGACGAGGTCCCCAAAGCTGCCGAGGTCGGTGACTTCCATTCCCTCTTGTCGTCGCCTTGTTTCTTTAGTTATGCAAAGGAGTGGGTGGTTCCCGGGTGAAAACTTCCAAGGAAGGTTGAATGGTGATTTATGTGCTACTTTTGGAGTTTTTCGGGTGCTGTTTGTGTGGATGTTTCGAATTTTCGGTCGCCCGTGCCGGTCGAGAATGCAAGTTTTACGCTTGCTGTGGAATATGTGGCCTCGATGATGGTTGTGATATAATCAACTGCAGTTTGACTTTAAGATTGAAATTTGCTATGTTTTGTGTCCAAGGAAGCTTGGATGATGATCTGGGTCGAGGGAGTTTGATTGTGTTGTGGTGGTTTTTCGTGATTGCTGACATTTTTCTCAATATTTTTAAATTTCTCCTTCGTTCTATTATACTTCCTGAGAGTGAGTTAAAGAGGCTCAAATTTGACATTCAAATGTTTGAGCAGTTTCTGTGTAAGTATTCTTTTGAGGGCTTCTGCTCATTCTCTTGATTTTCCAGCATTTTAAAGAATAAATGGGTTGGACTTCAGTTGGTTGTTGCACAGACAGCAGGTGGTCTCGGTTCTTCCGCTTTGCTGTTGCATTTGAGTGTCCAACAAACATGAGTTGAAATCTATACAGATGTATCATGTTGGTCAAACTAGTATATTAGACTAGAAGGGCGGATTAACATAGATCGTTTATCATTGTCTTTTGGGATTTATGCCTTCAGTTTGTTGGCAGGCTAAAAATTAGAGGTGAAATGGCGTTTAACTTGATGGATATTTGCACCCAAAAAAGTTCAGCAACACTGAACCATGTTCCTCTGTTGTTTTGTCAATCTACATATTTAATGCAGCTCCAGCCCTCTGATCTTAATGGGTAATTTATATTTGAAACTTGGACTGTGGTGCTGCTAATTGAGTACTGGTTGCACATATTGGACATGAGGAGGGTTACAACCTTACCATATCCACATAAATGATGTTTTTATGATGTCTGCTTCTCAAACTAAAGGATTCAGTGTAAAGGTGCACATCATTCTTTTCCCACTGATAAGTTTGTTTTCACTAACTTTTAGATACCCAGCTGAGTGGTGCTGTGATGTGAATATCTTGTTAATGCTTTTTATCTTATTATCTTCCTCCTGTCTGGCTAAAGTTGAGTGAATAATATGGTTCTCAAGAGGAAAATGGCAAAAATGCCAAATAATCGTAGTTTTGTCCCTTACTCTTGGCTGTTGATTAGAAACTGAGTTCGAAGCATGCAGCAGCCCTTACATTATCTTGAGCAAACTAGTTCAGCTACTTAAATTCCAGAGTTGAGGAAAAACATTATCAAGAAGATAGATTGAATCAGGGCTTGTTGTGTTCAAAATATAGCGCGGCTATTGGGTAATATTAGTGCATGGGTACTTTCTGCCTTTAGTTTCTTTGTCTCAGTTTGTACTTTTGGCGTTCTGTTAAGAAAAAGAAAGTGTTTGATTGCAGAACTTTTTGGCACTGTGTGCCAGCGGGTATTATGACGGCACCATATTTCACCGAAATATCAAGGGTTTTATGATTCAAGGTGGTGACCCAACTGGAACTGGCAAAGGTGGAACCAGCATCTGGGGCAAAAAATTTAATGATGAGATAAGAGAGTCTCTGAAGGTAATTATTTACCATGTAATCTTTTGCTGGAAGCATTCATACCACAACCTTTGCATTGCCTCTTTTCTTTTGTTACCATTCATTTTGAAGGATTACATCTGCTGATCTCGAGATTAACTGGCTTCTCTTTCGTCTTGGAATTGGTTATTCCTCCATTTAGAGAGTGTATGGACTGTTTTGTCAATTTGAAATGTACCAGTAGTGCTTTGGATTTTATTGCCCAACTCTCTTTTTAGAGTGGTCTTAGGTAACCACCTATTGTTTAGGGGGTATTATTCTTTGTAGTTAACTCATGCTCCCTCCCCTCTACATGGCGAGTCGAGAAACACCTAATTATAAACGATCATCAAATAATCTCTGCCATGTAAAAGTAAAGCAAACTTCTTTATTTCCCTCATGAGGTTGACTCTATGTTGAAGAAACCCTGATCAAAACCTTTTATCCCTGTATGATTAGCTGACAATTATTTATTTTGTCTAACATTTATCTACCTATCAGTCATCATCCTAATTTAGTGAAGTCTCTTTTTTTCCAGCACAATGCAAGGGGAATACTCTCAATGGCTAATAGCGGGCCTAACACCAATGGAAGTCAATTTTTCATCGCATATGCTAAACAACCACATCTGAATGGATTATACACCATCTTTGGCAGAGTGATTCACGGGTTTGAGGTCCTAGATATCATGGAAAAGGTATATGGGCTGCTTGATAGTATTAATTATTATTGAATCCCTGGATGATTATTTAATGCAAGTCCTCTTATTCTCATTGTAAATTGATTTCATCAATTGGGAGCCCTCATTTTCTGTTAGTGTGGCAATCCCCCCTAAACATGGTTTGGCAAATAGGGCGTCTGTATGGCGCCCCAGGAATGTCTGTTGGGCAAGTAAACTCTTGTAAAATGTGCTCGTCTCTACAGCTTATAGAAAAGAGATAGCCATGCTGTTTTGGTCCTTAAGAATTTTTCCAAAAATGTTTTTATCCATGCTTCCTCCAGCAGGCGACAATAAACTTTGCTTCGTTTTTTTGGTTTGACAGACTCAAACAGGGCCAGGGGACAGACCTCTTGCGGAGATCAGACTCAATCGTGTCACAATTCATGCAAATCCTCTCGCTGGGTAGCCTCTTTCTTGATGGGTTTTTTTTCTTATCTTGATAGGACTCTTTTACAGTTTTGCTTTAGGTTAGGGATCCCTGTAAGCTGATGATAGATATTGGAGATGGTACTTGTAAGATTAAATTACATCGAACTACTTCAAACCTTGTATTGGAGCATTCCAAATACAAAAGATCGAAAGATGCTTGTTGATATGTGCCGGTGGCTCATCTGCTGTGCTGGTTGCATGGCGGTCTTTGTTTGCGATGTATTCACCGTTCATCTCAGTGATCGGTCATCAAGTCATTGCGAAGTTAATATGAATCTTATCTGCCCAATCAGAATTTGATTATCACAAGTTTTTGGGGTCTCTGGAGGTCTTTTTTGGCATACATTTTGCTTTTTAAAGGTAGGCTATATCTGTACTTGCTTAGGCTGATCCTACCAAGGCATGTTAAATGGAATAGTAGCCGATTTTCCGGTAGAATGAGACGAGCCAACTTTTAAAATTACTTAATGTAACAGTGAATGCGAGCTGGGCTAACATATGCAAGACATGCTCGTGTTCATGATGTGTATGGATTCGTCATTGGCGAACTCAAATTGATAAAAGTTGCTCGATGCGATATTTGGAATTTTCCAAATGAACATCGCAAGAAATGGAAAATTTTCATTTTCGATATATGATTAATGAGGTAAAAATCTCGTTGCAATGTCTTTAAAGGCACTGTTCAATATTGTTAGAATAATGCCCAATTCGTTAGAATGGGCAAATTCTGGATGCTCTTGGAAACGATTTTCTAGTACTCCAAAAGCAATTACAAACATTTTGGCCAGGGAAAAAAAAAAACCTGATAAATATCAAATATAAGAAGATATTGATCGATCAAATACAATATGATTGTTCATATATACAAAAACGTTTACTTTGCAAGTTCCTCGACTTTTATTTTATATCGATTCCCAAAATGACATGTACAACAACCTCTTATTGAACTTAGAATATGTTGGATCTATTTAAACATTGATTTGTATTTTGTTAAATTAACTCAGTTTGTTTTGCGGAATATGAAATGATTTAATATATATTTTCTTAAATGATTACACGTATCATTTCAAAAAATTAATTAATAAAAATATTTTTATTTTTGACATAAATTTATATTTCAACGAAATTATACTTCGTCCAATCATTTGTACATGCAATTATTTTTTTTAAAAATATATATTTTTCTGATGTAATCTCTCTTTTTTCTTATTACCGAGCGTTTTGCTTTTTCGTCAAAATTTCGTGAGAAAATGATATAAATAGGGCTTTGACGTAATGTGTAATATAATCCTTAGATTTTTAATTTGATTATTATGATCCAAGAATTTTAGTTTAATATTCAATACAGTCTCTGAACTTTTAATTTATTTAGCGTGATTTTTGAATTTTTCATATATATTTAATAAAGTTCATGAATTATATTAAAATGTTCAATATATAGTGTATTGAAAAAGTCTAATGAGCGCGTGCTCCCGCGCTCGTTCCTTTTCAGCCGCTCTTCGCTCGGGACGAATCGATTAGGGTTTCCTCCGCGCCATCTCGATTTTTTTTTTTTTTTTACCGATGGCGATCGGAGAAGAAGAGAAGCAGCAGCCGGAGGCGTCGCCGCCGGCCGTGAAGACGACGGCGAGCCCCGGCGAGAAAGCGTCGCAGAGCAACTCCTCCGATCCTGCTCCTCCTCCTCCTCCGCCGAAGGAGGAGGAGCCGGGCAGGCCCCAGGGCCCGTCGGAGTTCATCATGGAAGTCGCCGCCAGATTGGCGTCGCAGCCTCTGAGCGACAGCGACCCTCGAGTCTGGGGCGTGCTTACCGCCATTTCGAACAACGCGCGCAAGAGGCACCAGGTCGGCCGTTTTCCTTTTTCCTTTTTTCGTCCCGTTCTGGATAATGGCGAGGTCGATCGCCTGAAAAAGTCTCTGCGGATGGTCAAAAGCTAGTACATTGCTCTCGGATGTGGGGAAAAATTAGAGCTTTTGCTCGTAATTCGAGTTTGAGGTGGAAGTGAGTCCTTGTTTCTGTTCAAGATTTGATTTTGATCATCCCAATGCTTGAGTTGCCGGGAAGCGAATTGTCGTTTCGTCGTTAGCATCTTGGAAAGGATTGCTTTTTTAATTCCTTAGTCGTGGGAATAGATGAATTATCTTTACTGAGTAAGGAGGACATTGGAGGTAACTTGGCAGACTGTTAGGCTAGCTTTCTGGTTGTTCTGGAGTAAAGTGTATCAATTGATAAATGTGACTAGCGAGAGGTTTCGTATGTGTCTTTCTATTATTAAAATTCTAATGTTGTTGCCTCGTGGTCTAACTATTTCAGTTAAATATTTGTCCAATCGATGAATCTCATCAGAGCACTTTTCCTAAGTGGTGTTTTTTTTTTTTTAAATATATATATGCTAGTGAGCCTAACACGGTAGAGATTTGAATTTAGGGCTCAAATATGCTTCTTACGGCAGATGTGCACAAAATCGGTAGAATGGTAGTGGAATCACATTTTCGGATCGACTCCCTAGCAGTAAGTGGGAATCATTGCATGATATACAAGAAGACAATCGCTGCGGAAGCTTTGGAAACTTCTAAGGGTCAGATATCAGCTTTCTTGAAAGATACTAGGTATTGCCTATTGCATCACTTTTGTATTTCTTATCTTGCAGTTTTTTCTCCTTTTGTATTTCACCTTCCTTCCTTACTGATGGATGCATTGAGCCTTGTCCAGCACTAACGGGACATATGTTAACTGGACAAAGTTGAAGAAAAGTGATCCTGAAGCCAACATCAGTCATGGAGACATTATATCATTTGCTGCTCCTCCTCATCAAGGTATTACATGTGATGCATGCTCAAGTGTTGCTTCCACATATTTAAATTGCCTGCCTAGTGTGCAATTGTTATTTTCAGTTGGCAGATTTGATTTTAATGGTAAAACTAAGAAGGGTGCCCGACCTAAACATCTAGCTTCGGAATGGGGCTTGCATAAATGTGGCTTGAGTTGGAATATATACCATTTTGAAGGGAGTGAAATGCGAGGGCTTTTAAGAGTTAAAAGTCCGATCTTGTTGATGTATAGAACAGATGGTTACGGGTTTTGAGTTTTTGAGTTACTGAAAAGTTACTTTTCGGTATAGATAGGCTGTTAGACTTTGAAGACTCTTTGTAATTTTGTGAACGGGGCTAGGGGCAATACCCGGCAGTACCTTTAAAAAGAATGTGGGTTATTAACCATAAAGAATTGACTTCTTTCTTGTCCTTTTCCCATTAATTCTTCTGAAAATAAAAACTTGAGCAAAGAGTGGTTAAATAAATGAACAGCCATTCAAGTTACCAAGTGTTTTCGCTGCCAAGTTAGGTCATAATCAGATATCTTATCAATCTATCCTTATTGCAGAAGCTGCATATGCATTTGTATTTCGAGAAGTCAGCAGGTGCACTTCATCCATGGCTGGGGGATCTGCTAAAAGAAAAGGAGGTATATATTCATGACATTGGGTATAATGTATGCGTTATATGGACCATTCTTCTTCTTTTGGGCAAACATAATTAGATTTAGTATTTAAGTGTGGATGGCCTAATACAATGAACTAATTATAAGGATATCCTTGTTTTCTTGGTTGTGACTTCTATGCGGCTGATTTATCTGTGGATTCTCTTCAAGCTTTGGCATTGCCAATCTTTTATTCCCGCCTTTGTTGGCATGAAACTTTACTCAGATCATGGAAATTATCATCTGCTGAATGATGCCAGTGGAGCTTGCCTAGCATATCATCTGAAGAGTGGTAGCAAGGATGGCATTCAAATTTTGACTAATACTGGGCAATAGAAAAGTACTGCAGTTTTAGATGGGAGACCTTCATGTGCAATTATGCCTTTTGTGCTTGCACAACAAAAACTTGTGCTGTCTTGCATGTTGAGCACGATTTAAGTGGCAAAAGAATTGTCAATATTGATACCATTTCAAGACTATTCTGAAATGCTTTGGCACAATAAATTTGGTCGAAACTTTCTGCGCTCATGGCTCTGAACTTGGCAGAGGAACTTGGTCCTGAAATCAAGAGACCTAAAGGCATCGGCATTGGTTCTCTAGAAGGTCCAATATCTCTTGATGATTTTCGAAGTCTGCAGCGTTCAAATACAGTATGTTCAATTGCTTGCATAATTTAGCGACTGATATGGCTAATTTCTGATATGCATTTGTCTCTTAAACGCCAGAAATTATTGATCTACCTTGGAACTTGCTATCTATAGGAATTAAGGAAGCAACTGGAAAATCAGGTCCGTCAAATTGATGCATTGCAGGACGAGAATCGTGCATCTGTTGAACGTCATGAAAATGTATGCTCATCCTTCAAGTTGACCTCGGTTTGGTTTTTTTTTACCGCACTTGAGTTTTATTCGCTCATATGTGGTTAGATGAACATTTTCAAATTCTTGATCTAGATTCAACAAGTTCCTTAAGTAGTAGTTACTAAAACTTGATGATGTAGGAAATGAAGGAGGTGAAAGAATCAATTTCAAGGTCCTATGTCAAACAGGTTAAAGAGTTGCAAGATATGGTTGACACAAAACATAAGGAGCTTCAGGAACTGCACAAGTCATCAGCTGAACAAAAACATGTGATTGTAGATCTTAATGAAAGGCTGGATGCTTCTCTGCAGTCATGTGCTGAAGCAAATGAAATTATGGATAGGTAAGTCACATATGCGCAAATTTCTTTTCCTTCACTAACTTACCAGAATTATTACCCTATAATAACCTGATTTACTTTTCCATAGACGCTTTTCACTGGAATAGATGTGGTAAGAGGATTACATGTAAATTTTGGCTTCATAGCTGTCTGATCAGTGGGAATTGCATTTTGATTTATGTCTTTCTTATTTTGTATGCGCCTGTTTGGCAGTGTTTCATGGTTTAGTTTCTGATTTCTTTATTTCTACTACTCCTCGTATAAGCCTTTTTAAAGGGGTTCCATTACTCCCTTGATATGGGCAGCATGGGTGGCTTTACTTATGGCTTAACTTCTGCAAAGTAACCATGTACAACTTTTTATGTGTGGTATGGCATGGACTTGTTTTTGTTGTTTGATCTGCATATGATGGGCTTAGTGGACCTAGAGAAGGTGACAGTGGCTTGAATACTTGCTTTCAGTCAAAAGGCATCCATAGCTAAACTTAAAGAGCAGTTGGTGGAAGAGCGAGATCAAAGAAGAGAAGAACGTGAAAAGGCTGCAGCAGATCTAAAAGCTGCTGTGCAAAGAGCTCATGCAGAGGCTCAGGAGGAGCTAAGGCGGTTTTCGGATGCTGCCTCAAAACGAGAGCAAGAGCAGCAAGAATTGATAAATAAGCTCCAGGTTTGAAGGACTAAATTATGAACTTTAAGTTTGTGATGGTTATCTGGGAAGAATATGAGAGACTATTTGGGCATCTGATTGAAAATATGGTACTGGATCCTCAGGATACAGAGAGGGAAAGGTGCTCATTACTGGATACTTTGAGGATCAAATTGGTACTTCTGCATTAGCTTTTTCTTAGGTTCACTTGATTCTTTATTTTTTCGGTGTTGGGTGGGAATTAAGACAATTGATCAGAAGATTTTGGCACAGGAGGATACGAGGCAAAATTTGGTCATCTCTGACAATAAAGTACGGCAGTTGGAAGCTCAACTTTGTGAAGAACAGGAGGCCTATCTAGATAAAAGAAAAGTAAGATGTTTCAGCATATACCAAAAATGATCTTCCACTTCTAATTTGTTGGTGCACACTTATGCAAGTTCCAATGCATCTAATCTGTCTTGTCTTACTGCCACATGTTGGGGCAGAGAGTAGAAGAACTTGAACTTGAGCTCAGAACATCGAGAAAAGAGCTTGAAAGTGAAAAGGTATGAATTTTCACTATTTACTATTCCGTCCTTATTTTTTTCAAAGAGTGGGAAGTGCAACTTCCTCTCATAACATAGTCCATTACCTCTTGACCAAAGATGGGCTGTGCCTCTACGAAAACCCTTTTACAACAGTTTAGAAGGCTTTAATTGAGGGTCAGGTGGAACATAAGAATAATAGCCAAACGAGTTTTCTTGCAAGCATAGTTATGCATATTTTTTCTCATTTTAGCAATGTCTGAAGACAACTTCTGTATAGTAACTTGGTAAGAAAACTCTTCTTTCATGATGGCTGTATTTATTGCAAGCCTGATCATTTCAATGGGGATTTGCTCTGCACTTTCAGTGTGGATTGTAACTGCTGGCTCCCCTGAGAAAGCACTAAAAGAGTTGCAACTAAGTTTGGGCTTCTTTTATCTGATCTAGGAGAGATCTACTAGTGAACAAACTTTTTCCTTGAGGTGTTGAAAATGGTCAAATGGCAGCAAAAGGATTCGCTCACGTTGGTTTGTGTAGCTGCCAGAATGCTTGCTTCAATTGATCTTTGGATGAGGATAGATGGCCCTAACTATATCTTGCCAGATTTGCTAATCTGAAAAGAAGCCAAGATATCTTACTATGGACTGGTGTCTTTTGTTTATTTGAGATTTTTCCTGAAGTTGCTTGGACATCAATTACATCCTTTTCAAGTACATGGTTTGTGGGAGAAGAGATAGTCATACACTTCTCTAATCCATCTTGTTTTTCTAAAAGAATGGATAGATTGATATTTTTTTTTCTTGTTCTTATCAAAATGTGCATGTTGAATTGGAAATTTGAGAATTTGTCACCTTTAAGTGCATCTGAGTTGAGGCCTTCCCTGGCCTTGGTAGCAGGCTGCTCGAGAAGAAGCATGGGCAAAGGTTTCAAAACTTGAGCTTGAGATTAGTGCTGCAATCCGTGATCTTGATTTTGAGAGGAGACGGTTGAAAGGTGCCCGGGAAAGGGTGATGCTGCGGTGAGATGTTCAAACTCAATTGATATTCTGCAATATTTGACATTTGCCACTGTAATCTGTGCACATTGCATTAAAGTTTCCTCTTCTGCTTCATGATTTTTGGGGGCTTCATTGGTCATGCAGTGAGACTCAGTTACGGGCATTTTATTCTACAACTGAAGAAATCACAGTCTTATTCTCGAAGCAGCAGGAACAATTGAAAGCGATGCAGAGGACCCTGGAGGATGAGGAGAATTATGAAAACACTTCACTTGATATGGACCTCAATGTAACTTATGGGAACATTGACTGTTTCCTGAACAGAAGGAAAGAAGAGAACAGCAATCGCAGTAACAACAATGCCAAGGAAAATTCTGCTATGTCAGCGCAGAGATGCAACAGTGTTCATGTTGTGGCATCTACAGATGAAGATAGTGTCACTGAGAAACATGAATGTGATATCAGAAGCCAAGAAGATGCTCAAAATACACAAGAGGCCGATTTCACCAGTGCTGCTCAGAACGTTAAAGGTGGATTTGGCTCTGAGATTCATGGTGTTGGTACGGAACCAGTTATGGAGGGAGATCCCGTTGACACTGAGCAAGTTCTTGAGACTGAGAGCCCTGGAATTGATGGCGCGCGAAATATTGATCTGAATAGAGTAAGTACTTTGGGCGGGGACACAATGCAACTTGATGAGGGAGAAAATGTGCAAGAAACTGCTGATCAAGCTCAAACACTTACTCAGGAACAGGAAACTCTGCAGCAATATGAATCGAACAATGCTCCAGAAACCTTAAAAGCTACACAAGATATTGAAGCGGAAACTCTGGGCACAATCAGGACAGCAGACCTCTTAGCTTCCGAAGTTGCTGGGAGTTGGGCCTGTAGCACTGCTCCCTCTATTCATGGAGAGAATGAATCTCCTAGAAGTAGAGGTGAGAATGAAATAGGTGCGGCACCTTTACCCGATTCCAATGGCTTTGTTGCCGAGAGTCAAAGTGCTCCATCATCCGATGCAGCTGTGGCTAGACTTAATCAAGAACGAGGTGCTTTGACTGAGATGATTGGGATTGTTGCCCCTGATCTGAAGGAGAAGTTTGCTGGTGCAATGAATATTGATCACTCTGAGGGGAGAGAAAACCAGGGTTCTGTTTCAGACTCTGATACGGAGGATTACACTGAAAGTGATCATGCTAACAGCAGTGCCCAAGGGCAGTCGAGTTCAGATACGGAGATCGAAGAGAGCAGCAGAGCTGATGAGGGTCGAAATTTGGATGATCCAATGGATAAAGATGATGAAGATACCCAAGAAGACTCGCTTGGCTAGAAATTTTGTACGTGGTATCTGAATCAGGTCTCTATCGATGTTTGACACTAAAAGTATCTACATTCTTCCCTCTTCCCCCTCTTCTCCTTTTTCTCAGGAATCAGTCTCATCTTTTTGTAAATAACTAAATTATGTATAGAAATTATTATTTGCTCATGACATTTCCTGTCGGATCCTTCTATTCATAGTGTTTGCGCCATGAAGTTGAAAGATCATATATGAAAGTGCAATCCGCTCGAATGAAGGGTTTGCAGTTTATTGCAGGAACTTCCTTTTCAATTGAGCTGGTCTTCACTTCATGCTATCTTCTGATGTGCTTGCGAATGAAGAAAACCAAAGCTCGTGGAATCAACTAGTTCTCCGGGCGGCATTGGGTTTAAACTGGTGTCTATTTTTTCTATGTTCTTTATCCAAGTGCGAATTGCATCCATATGGTTAAAAATTGCTTCTGTCGATTTGGCATGGGAGCAACTTGATGAAGCCTTTCTGGTTGTACTTCGTTTTGAGTTAGATCGGTCGTTTCGGCAAATTTCGTGAGAAGGAAGATTATGCAGCTAATAAGTTCGAGTAATCTCTCGTACCTCTCCATTAGTCGGCACTTCAGCGATTTTCTTTGTCCTCTTTTCTCCCAGTTTTTGTCGTCTTCCGAGAAGCATTTCACAGACAGAAAAGACAGGACGCAAATCATGTAATAGCTCTACGTATAATGCTTCTTAGTTTCAAATTGATATAGCTTGACCACTGAACATGGTAAATCTGAGGAAGCAAAATGAAACATGAAGAATGTCATTTTGGAATGAAGATGACCAATATCAATACCTTCCCACCAAGATGAAGTCATCGTCGTCAAGGACCTGAACTTCTTTTTCTCCCACGAAATGCTCTCTTCCAATGTCCTTCACCAAGCCCACAAATTCTTGCCTCTTCGATAGAGGAAGCGGTACCTAAGGAAGCTTGAAGACCGGCCGGACCACCCCGAGTTGAGCCAGAGCAGTGTTCAGTCCAATCGGGGCTGGCTCATGGAGGAGCCATTCGATCAACGGCATGAGCTTTTTGTTCAACGAAGGACTCTTCTTCCCCGCTACCAATTCCCGCATCAAGCCAGGAATCAAATTGCTAGCAACAGACATCGCTCCCATAGCGCCCAAATCCCACCTAGCATCATGGCATTCATGATCCATCCCGCACCAAACCGTTTTCCCCTCCTCTGCATACCACCTGACGCGATCATATCCAACACATTCCTTAACGCCGACAAAGTTCGGACTCGCAGCCAAAGTTTGAACGACGCTAGGCGGAATGTCCTGACTCGTCCTTGATGGCATGTTATATATTATCATCGGGCCCATAGGCAAAACACTATTGAAGTGAGCAAGCAATCCAGGTATCGACGTTTTGCCATAGTAAGGATTGATTTGAAGGGAAGCATGCATTCCAACAGCAAAGCCCTGCTCAGTAGCCTGCATTGCTTCACCAGTGGAGTTACTTCCAGTGTTGCCAATCACCTTGAGCGAAGTGCCAAAGCGAGCGACAGTGTGTCCAATGAGCGTGATGTGCTCGTCCCAGCTCATCAAATGGCCTTCCCCAACTGTGCCACCAACGATGACGCCGTCCACACCCTGCGCAATCTGCATATCGATCAAGCCATCGTAAGCTTTGAGGTCCAGTCTGCCATCATGTAGGTACGGGGTTTTGATGCCTGTGATCAGCCGGAGTGATCTGATATCCTCGACCGGAGTCCTGGATCAGCAAAGCAACAAATCATTGCACAGCCAACTGCTTAATGAGTGCATATTCACCACGTGCAGCAGCCAGGCAATGCATAGAAACAAAATCGAAAACCATCTCATTTTGTCATGATAGAATTTGTAACATAGAACTTCATTAGAACACGATGTTGAAAACTGCATTCGCGACTGTAACAGACATTCACAACGAGCTGAGTATGTAACGTCTTCACTGTAGGATTTTGAAATATGTCTGACCGTGCACGCGTTTTATGTGGATCACCTGTTTTGGATTTCATGGCTTCGCACAGGGAGGCAGAGATTGCGGACTTTAGTCGCCTTTCGAGGCATCCAATTGGCGTTCCTTCTGTTCCACAATCATAGCGAGCAGCAAAAAAAGGGAAAACAAAAGAAACACGTAAGAAGTTGAAACAGTTGGAAGAGAAGTAGCAAGAACATTTGACAAACTCAAGCTTTCTTGACAAGCTACACAAACCAGATCTTGTTTCCGATGCAGGTAAAGGTCGAAATAAATTCTTCCTGAGCTCGCCTTTAACCACGAGGATTGCTGAGCGAACAATCATTATAAACAATTCTATCTTTTCCTAAGCAGTCGACACGCGAATACTCGACTCGATTCCCAAAGAGCGTCCCGTGGTTCTTTGGGAATTGCCCATGAATCTTCATCTGACTTTGTGCGCTCGCACGCGCGTGTTCATAACACATACAGACATGCATACATACTTGTTGAAACTTGAAAGTAACTGTACATCGAACAAGACAATAATTGATTGAAATCAGTCGAGGGAGAGCACAGGATGAAGAACCTCTCGTGATCATTGCTCAGTAACCGGAGCTGCGATGTCGACCCTCTGGTGCACATGCCGTGGCACTTCAGCTGAGCCATCTTTAGAAGCAGACGGCAGGAGAGAATGTCGTAATTTGCACTTGATGCGTGTATTTTTGTCTGTAGAAATCCATTACCAGCTGCAGCTGCATTTTATGGCTTTGATGAATAGCTATGGAGTTGGGGTCAACGTGAAGCAACTGAGAAGCAGTCAATTTTGGGGAAACTTTAGCTTAAAGGTCCTAAGTTTTATTAATGGAATATGACAGGGCTCCAAATGTTCAATCAATTCCTTAACTTCGCTTAAACATATAATCGAGTCCTACAACCATGTATTGAAAATTGCAACATAAAATTGTCGTGTATGCGAAATTCCAAATGTCGTCACAAAGATAATTTTGTAAGTATTTATTCATCAAAAGAATTCGATTGTAATTAAAAAAAAAAAGGTTTTGGAATTGATTTTACAAATTAAATTGGGTTCCAAGGACAAAATTAGGACTTTAAATGAACTTATTCTAATATCTTTAGTGTGAACTTTTTGACAAAGAATTTCGGCATTATTTACCTACTACCGGGGAAAATTCACCAGCTGGAAAATGCGGATGGAGAAGCCATTGAGTCTCATGTGCAAATATTTTAAAAAATTATAGGGACTCCCGGTCTTTATTGATCCACTTTACATGAGCGATAGATTATGTTGAACCATTGTTTGATGTCTAACTAGACAAGAAAAAATAATTAAAAAAATTGGTGTAAGAAAAACACTGCATCCAAATCATAACAGCGCTTAGGTCAACACAACTCTAGGAATATTAAGACGTTTGATTTACTAAATTGGTTCAAAATAATGATGCCGAGATTCTTATTCTCATGTTTTTTTTTTAAATTAAGAGTAGGTCCGATTAAATTTTTACTTAATATAAATCTTGTAACGTCGCACTTTAACTTCTTTAATCCCACACAGTTGACACTTTCACAATATATTAAGGGAAAAAGCTACTAAAAACCTCAAACTTTGCCCAAAGTGACAAATTTATCCCAAACTTTTTTTGTGACATGAAAAATCCCGAAATTTGCTAATTGTGACACATTTATCCTAAACTTTTATTTGTGACACAAAAAACCCTGAACTTTCGTTTGTGTGACACATTTACCCTAAATCATAGGGGCATTTTGGTCTTTTTTACGTTTAAAAACTTTTTTCTTTTTTTTTTTTCTTTTTTTTCTTCTTCTTTCTTCCCTCCGTCGGCCATGGCGAGAGGGAAGCCGGCGTCCGCGAGGGCGGCCCTCGCCGGCGTCGGCGGGCGAGGGTGCCCTCGCCGGACCCTCGCCGACGCGGGCGAGGGCGGCCCTCGTTGGCATCGGACGAGGGCCTCCTCGCCGGTCCGGCGAGGGCACCCCTCGCCAAGCCCTCACCGATTGGGCGAGGGAGGCCCTGGCCTGACCTAACCGAGGGCCGCCCTCGCCCAACGCCGGCGAGAGCGGCCCTAGCCAACCCAAGCGAGGGCGACCCTCGCCCGACGCTAGCGAGGGCAGCCCTCGCCAGACGCCGGCTTCCCTCTGCCGACTCCACCATGGTCGGTGGAGGGAAAAAAAAGAAGAAGAAAATAAAAAATAAAAAATAAAAAGAAAAAACATAAAGAATAAGATGAAAATGCCCTTAATGGGGTAAATGTGTCACAGTTTGCAGAGTTTGGGGTTTTTCATGTTACAAAACAAAGTTTGGGGTAAATTTGTCGCTTTAGGTAAAATTTGGGGTTTTTGGTGGCTTTTTCCCATATATTAATGATGACCTCTAAATTCACATATAATTTTTCAAAATTTTGAATAAAACTTTAAATTTTGGCAAAAATTTTCTTTAAACTTGAAGTTTGGTGGGGACCATTCCTTTTTTAAATAATCTTATTCTCAAGTAAGGGTAGGGAAAACGTCACATCGAACTTTTTACATGATTGATTACTTTACTCCACGAAAATCATCTCTGTCCTGATAACAATAATATATTTTCAACAATTTGATTTATTCTAATAATATCCTCAACTAACTTTGCCCTTTAGTTCTCACCACGATATTAGATTCGTTGATGACTTTACACATCGTACGAGGATTTCACTCGAAGGCTTAGGATATGTTTAATTGATTATTTAAAGCGAACATAACTTACTTAATTAGTCAGATGATAAGATACTTAAAAGAAATCAAAATGTTTAATAAGTATATACCGTCAAAACTCTTTCATACTTTCTCGTCATTCCATGTTTGCTAAAAAGATGATAGAATTCTTCTATTAAGTTTTATGTATTATTGAACAAATTTTCATTTCCATTTTCATTAATTATGCCTTCGGCGCTTGATATATGGTACTTGAATTTTCTGTTATTCTTATTTTTCACTTTTGTCATGCGAGTTTCATACCAATGACCTCAACTCCGGAGGTTTATTGATCCATACTATGTATATAACCAAATTTCAAACTCGGTGTCTAATTTGAAAATTGCCTTAGAAATGTCATCATCAAGCAAGATATCAATGGCGGAATGGTGAATACACGGCAACTTTCCCTTCCTCAAGATTGCAGGAGTGAAGGTTTCACTCTCATATTATCGGCTTCTCTCTTCACTCCTAAGAAGTAGCAAGTTTCCTTATCATTCAAGCGACTTCCTTTCTAAGATAAAAATAGAATGATCACTTGGATTATCGTTCATCAAATCCGCTCGGTCTTATCAAGAGAACGAAAATAAGTGCGTTAGAATCTTGTACTAAACATAAAATTTTCGAATTTCGGTGTCCGCCTATATTGCTATCGTTGTCATAAAATCCAGCATTAAATCCGATTCGGTGAACTAGACCCCTCCCTCCCCTCTCTTTTTTCTTTGAGTGATTTGGTTCTCTATTTTCTTTGAGTGATTTGGTTCTCTACTAATCAAATCTAGATTTAGCAGCTTCTCTCTCATATCAGGAAGGTTTCTATCTTGATCTAGTTTGTATTTAGGGATTTTTATGTATATGTTTTTGCGGTATCGCTTCCCTTGGATTTCATTGATATATAAGTCCAACTTCACAAGAGATCGGAAAAATTTCCGTGAAGGTTTTGCTTTCACAGTCAGATCTATGCTCGGTCAACCTTTTTACTCTAAACAACAATGGTGTTGGGGATGTCGAACTAGGCGCACATTGTTGAAAGGTAAAGCTGTAACAACAAATAGAGTTCTCGATGTGTACACATTACTGAAAATGGATTCAATGATCAGCCGCTGATTTAGGTTTGAAAAAATCATAGATCTACTCTTTGAGTTTGTGACTTCTAACTTTGTTCTAATGGTTTATCTTGTTATATGGAGTTTGTTTTGCTTTAAAACTGTCCAGGTTTGTCTTAATTTGTAATTGGACTGTACTATTTCTCTCTTGTTTTTTCATGGAAATAAATGAAATGTTACTTTCAGGGGGGGAAATGGTCAAGTGGACGATGATGACTTTGCAATGGCGTGACAACGTCAAGGATCTTGGCAACATGTGTGAATTCTGGGAGGAGGATTCTACTAAAGAAAAATTAAAATGCCAATGCTGAAGGCAAAAACATCTTTATCTCTTCATATCCTATCAATTCTTGCCGGAAAAGTAAAAAATCTTACACAAAAAGAGGTGAGGAATTACTACATGAGCTAAACTGTCATGCATATTAAACGAGAAGTTAGTTTTTACCTCGGATCAGCAGGATCTTAGCGAAACAGGGCCGACTGATGAGCTCAGCGTTTCACTCAGAGCTACCATTTTGTAGAAAACTGACTATGAATGTGGGTGTAATTTGCTTATTTCATTTTCCGTGGGCTCCTTCAGTTCAAAGTGTTCGGGCCACGAAGTTGGTAAGATCATATGGGAAAAGAAGGGTGCGATCCGCTCGAATGAAGGGTTTGCAGTTTATTGCAGGAACTTGGCTTTTTCAAAATGAGATGGTTTGTACTTCACACTGTCTTCTGATTTCCCGGTGAATCAAGAAAACCAAAGCTTGCGGTTCTTCAGGTGACATTGTGTTTAAATTGATTGCTATGTTTTCTGCGGTCTTTATCCAAGTGCGACTCGCGTCCATGTATATAAAATGCTTCTGTCAACTGTCCTTGGAACAACTCGATGAAGCATGATGCCTTTCTAGTTATATGTGTGGTCCTTCATCGGATTGTCCATTTCAGCAACACCATGAAAAGGTGCCACTAATAAGTGTGAGTAATCTTTCATAGTTCTCCGTCAGTTACATGTCTTGGTTCTTCAGCGATTTCCTGTCATAATTACGCATTCATCAACCTGAAGATGAAGTCATTTACGCACTCCGGTTGTGATTCGAATTCCCTTTCCCCTGTTCCAATTTGCTGATAAAATAAGTTGTTCGCAGAGTAATCGCACCTCCGAGATGTTACTTGCTAGACAAGCAGAATTAAGAAGTATGGCGGACAAGAAAAAGAACACAAATCACGTTGACAGAAATATGTATAATGCTTCTTAATTTCAAAGTGATGCACCTTAATTCTTGTTCTGGCTAATTTTCGTCACTGAAACAACAAAGTAGATCTAGGAGGCAAAATGAAACATGAAGGATGTCTCTCCAGAACGAAGATGACCAGTATCAATGCTTTCCCACCAAGATGAAGTCGTCATCGTCGAGTACCTGAACTTCTCCATCTCCCACGAAATGCTTTCTTCCAATGTCCTTCACCAAGCCCACGAACTCCAGCCTCTTCAATAGAGGAAGGGGCACGTAAGGGAGCCTGAAAACTGGCCGGACCACCCCGAGTTGAGCCAGAGCAGTGTTCACTCCGATCGGATTTGGCTCATGGAAGAGCCATTCAACCAAAGGCAGGACCTTTTCGTTCAGTGAAGGACTCTTCTTCCCTGTAACCAATTCCAGCATCAAGCCAGGAATCAAATTGCTGGCGACCGACATTGATCCCATAGCCCCGAAATCCCACCTACCATCATGGCATTGATCATCCATCCCACACCAAACGGTGATCCCCTCCTCTGCATACTGCCTAACCCGATCATTTCCAACACATTCCTTAATGCCGACAAAGTTCGGGCTTGTGGCCAAGGTTTGGATGACGCTAGGAGGAATGTCCTGACCCGTCCTTGCCGGCACATTGTATATTATCATCGGGCCCATAGGTAGAACACTATTGAAATGAGCAAGCAAGCCGTGTGTCGATGTTTTGCCATAATAAGGATTGATGTGAAGGGAAGCATGCATTCCCACAGCAAAGCCCTTCTCAGTGGCCTCCATCGCTTCTGCGGTGGAGTTACTTCCGGTGTTACCAATCACCTTGAGCGAAGCACCAAAGCGATCAACGGTGTGTCTAATGAGCATGATGTGCTCGTCCCAGCTCATCAAATGGCCTTCCCCGGCTGTGGCGCCAACGATGACTCCTTTCACACCCTGCGCAATCTGCATATCGATCAAGCCATTGTAGGCTTCGAGGTCCAATCTGCCATCGGGTAGGTACGGGGTCTTGATAGCTGTGATCAGCCGGAGTGATCTGATATCCTCGACTGGTGTCCTGGATTAGCAAAGGGACGAATCATTGCAAGGCCTACTGCTTGATGAGTGCATTTTCACCGCGGGGAGCAGCAGGCAATGCATAGAAACAAAATCGAAAACTGTCTGACTTTGTCATAATAGAATTTGTAGGATAGAACAGATATTTATCGGAACCCGATGTCAAAAAGCACAGTGGCGACCTATACAGGCATTCACAGTGAACTATGTAACATCCATGAGTAGGAATTTCCCAATATGTCTGGTCGTGCACACACTTTATATGGATCACCTGTTTCGGATTTCATTGCTTCGCACTGGGAGGCAGAGATCAGGGATAGTCGCCTTTCGAGGCCACCAATTCGCAATTCTTCTGTTCCAGAATCGGTAGCAAGCACACAAAAAGAAACAGAAAACAAATAAACATACAAAGAAGTCGTAACGGAAGAGAAGTTGCAAGAACAGCTGACAACTCTAGCCTTCTTGTACAAGCGACATGAACCAGCTCTTATTTCCGATGCAAGCAATGGTAGAAAAAATTCATCCTGAGCTCGCCGGTTCTCAAAAGAGGGTTTCTTTAGAACTGCTGTGGGAACAATCATTATGAACTGTTCAACCTTTTTACAAGCACTCGACCGCGAGAACTTGAGGCCAAAAGGGTGTTTCGTGTTTCCTAGTGATTAGCCCATGAATTGTTCATCGAACCGATTTACTACTACACTTCATCCCTAGGACCGGAAACAATTCACCTTCTCGTGTGCGCTCGTAGGCGACGTGAGAACACATGGAAACATACATATTTACACACATACTGGTCGAGCGAAAGCACAGAATGAAGAACCTCTTGAGATCATTGCTTGGTAACCGGAGCTCCGGCGATGACCCTCTCATGCACATGCCCTGGACGTCCAGCTGAGCCATCTTCAGAAGCAAGGGGAAGGAGAGAATAGAGTACTTTGTAAGTAATGTAGGGTACTTACGTTTGTATACTTCACGAATCTATTACCAACTACAGCTGCTTTTATGGCTTGATGAATAGCTTTGGAGTTCCAGTCGAAGTGAACCACCTAACATGATGACATAGAAGTGAAAGAGACGCACGTTTAAGACAATTTTGGGGAATCATCCCAGAATAGAGTAATGAATAACGTTTATTAATGAAATATGATTGGGCTCTAAACATTTCGATTGGAGCAGTTAAGTCGTGAGCAATGACGTTGTGAAATTCTCAAGTCAAGCAATTAAGCTAGTAACCTCTCCGAAAGGTATATTTTAGGTCCTTTATATGTGTTGAGAAAGGTAATTCGAAAAATTGTCAGTATGCAAAATTTCAACTATCACCGGATAGATGCTTACGTGGGCATTATTTATCCAAAGACTTGATTGCACTTTTCTTAGAAAGGCTTGGAATGGATCGTGCGAATTAAAGTATTTAAATTAGATTGCGATCTTATGTATGAAATTGAAAATTTTGAGTGACTTATTCTAACAATTTCCTGGGGAAAATTCAAATAACTTTATATATTAGTTTGGATCTGCCAAAAGAGGAGTCATTGAGTCTTATGTGTCAATATTTGAGAAAATTGTTAGGTACTTCAGATCTTTATTAGCCCACTTCATTTGAGTCGTTAAATTATGTTGAATTATTTTTTATGTCTGGAAAATTAATAAAAATTTGCTTTGATGTAAAAAAAAAAATTGGAAAGAAAGAGGAATGTCATCCGAGTCGATGCAATGCTAGAAATATTAAGACGTCAAATCTACTAAATTATTATTACTACTTTCCATTTTTAATTAAGAGTGTATCTAATTAGCATTTTATTTTCACTTTCTGCTTATTGTAAATTTTGCGACACGCACTTTGACTTTTTTTAATTCTAAATATTCAAAACTTTCATAATATATAAATATTGACATGTAGATTCGTATATTTTTTTTTATAATTTTTAAAAATTTAGATGTTATTTTAAAAAGGAAAGCAAAAAGAGTACCCTTTACATCAAGATACTATCAATCTTAATATCGGTAGAATTAGTCCCATGTAAAAAAATTGATTGTCAGCGTCTGAACCTCTTGAAAATGTTTTAAAAAAATTACCCTATCATGACATGGCCGCTATGCAGGTCAAGGCGGCTAAGGTCAAAGTTTCACTGTGGACCAATCTCCTATTTTTTTTTTTTAGTTTATCTTTTGCCTTGGTTGGCGTAGGCAGAACGTGACACTAGACTTTACATGATTGATTGCTTTCCACTACTAAAAAGTATCTCTCTCATCGTAACAATAACTTTTTCCCCAACAATTCGGTTGTTCTAATTATTTGAAGGCTAAAATTAAATTAAAAAGAAAATTAAATATTTCAACAATTAACGTTATTAAGTGCATTTGATAACCTTTAACTATACATAACTTAATTGGAAAATTATTTAAAAAGTTCTAACCTACTACACATTTGTCAATTCAGTCCTAAACTTTTCAATTTTGCCAATTGAGTTCTACACATTTTTCACGTTTTGTCAATTTAGTCCATATGTCTAATTTTAGACTAGCTATGTGGCATGGTCGATGTTAATGTAAACAATTCTTAATAATAATTTTAAAAAAAATCTTTTCTTTTCCTTTTTTTCCCTTTTCCTTTTTTGTTTTTTTTTTAATACTAGCCGGCAAGGGTCTCACCGACTGCTAGGTGAGGGCTATGATGCCCTCACTCGACCTTGCCTAGATCTAGGCAAAACCATCGTGGCCACAAGCAAGGCAGCCTCGCCCGCAGCCGCGATGGCCTTTCAAGTCGCGGGCAAAGCGACCTCGCCCACTACTTGAGCTTCGGGCTCATGGTAGCAGCCGTGAGAGCTCAAGCTCGCAAACATGGACACGAGATCTAGGGTGAGTTTCAAGCACCTACAATTTAAATTTATCTTATGCCTAAGTTGGGGTAGGCAGAATGTGACACTGGACTTTACATGCTCGATTATCTCTCTTACTGTAACAATGACTTTTTCCCCAATAATTTGGTTTCTCTAATTATTTGAAGGCTCACATTAAGCACATAAAATTAAATATTTCAACAATTAATGTTATTAAGTGCATTTTATAACCTTTAACTATACATAACTTAATTGGAAAATTGTCCAAAAAATTATAAACTTACTACACTTTTGCTAATTCATTCTTAAATGTTTTCATATTTTGCCAATTGAATTCTAAATATTTTCACATTTTGTCAATGGAGTCCAATCCGTCTAATTTTGGACTGACTACGTGGTACACCGGTGCTAGCATAGACATTTTTAATAATATTTTAAAAAATTATTTTTCTTTTTTTCTTTCCCTTCTTTATTTATTTATTTTTTACTATTGGCCGGTAAGGTTCTCACCGAATGCTAAGTGAGGGTTGCAATGCCCTTGCCTGGCCTCACCCAAATCTAGGCAAGGCCATTGCGACTACAAGCAAGGCGGCCTCACCTGCAAATGCGATGGGCTGCGGGCAAGGCAACCTTGCCCGCTGCTTGAGCTTGGAGCTCATGACAACGACGGTGAGAGCTCAAGGCTCGCTGGCATGGACACGAGATCTAGAGTGAGTTTCAAGCGCCATCTTATGCCTAAGTTGGGGTAGGCAGAATGTGACTTTACATGATTGATTGCTTTACACCATCAGAAATTATCTCTCACGTTGTAACAATAACGTTTTCCCTCAACAATTTGGTTATTCTAATTATTTGAAGGCTCACATCAAGTAAAGAAAATTAAATATTTCAATAACTAACATTATTAAGTGCATTTGATAACATTTAACTATACATAGCTTAATTGGAAACTCGTCTAAAAAGTTCTAAACATATTGTACTTTTGTCAATTGAATCATAAATCTTTTCATATTTTACCAATTGAATCATAAACATTTTCATATTTTTCCAATTAAGTCCATCCATCTATTTTTGGACCAGCTACGTGACACAGTTGGTGCTAATGTAGACAATTTCTAATAATATATTAAAAAATTATATTTTCTTTTTTTTAATCTTTTCCATTTTTATTTTTATTTTTTATTTTTTAAACAATTGGCCAGCAAGGATTTCACCGACCGCTAGGTGAGAGCTGCGATGCCCTCGCCCAACCTCGCCTATTTTTGAGCAAGGCCATCATGGCCATGAGCAAGGCAGCCTCGCCCGCTACTTGAGCTTCGAGCTCACGGCAGCGACCATGAGGGTTTAAGGCTCGCAAACATGGACGCGAGATTTGGAGGAGTTTGAAGTGCCTATTTTGATAATTTATCTTATGCCCAAGTTGGTGTAAGCAAAACGTGACACTAGACTTTACATGATTGATTGCTATACATTATTAAAAATTACCTCTCTCATTGTAACAATAACTTTTTTACCCAACAATTTGGTTATTCTAATTATTTGAGGGCTCACATTAAGTACAGAAAATTAAACATTTCAACAATTGACGTTATTGAGTGCATTTGATAACCTTTACCTCTACATAACTTAAAGGAAAAACAATCCAAAAAGTTCTAAACCTCCAATTGAGCCATAAATATTTTAATTTGGCCAATTGAGTCTTAAGCATTTTCATATTTTGCCAATTGAGTCCATTTGTCTAATTTTGGATTGGCTAATGGCATGGCCGGTGATAGCGTAGACAATTCTTAATAATATTTTTTAAAAATTATTTTTTATTTTCTTTTTATTTTATTTTTTTAAATCTTTTCCTTCTTTATTATTATTATTATTATTATTTTTTACTACTAGCCGACAAGGGTCTCACCGACCACTAGGTGAGGGCTGCAATGCCCTCCCCCAACCTCACCCAGATCTAAGATAGGCCACAGCGGCCTCGAGCAAGGCAGCCTCGCTGACAACTATTATGGCCTTTTGAATCATGAGCAAGGCGACCTCACTCGTTGCTTAGGGGTGATCGATTCTCAATCTGATCCGATTCTAAGGTGAAACTAGGAACCGAACCAAAAGGACTGGTTCCCAAAAATTGGAACTAGGGACTATCCAATTTCAATTCGGTCCAATGGAATCGATCACTTAATTTTTCCCATTACTTTATTTTCCACTGCTTGGAATAGGACCAAAATAATGTTTAGTTCACATTTTACTTATTTTTTTAAGAAATTAAAAAAAAAAAAAAGTATATTTAGGCGGTCCAATTTGGTTCCCCCTTTGGAATTGGGAACCAGACCAACACTCTCGGGAATCAAACCAAACAAGTGGGTCCAATCCAGTTCAGTCGATTCTTGATTTGGGCGATCTGTTTCGCACACTCCTCCCACAACTTGAGCTTCGAGCCCATGGCAGCAACCATGAGGGGTCAAGGCTCGCAGGCATGAACACGAGATGTAAAGTGAGTTTCAAGCACCTATTTTTTTATTTATCTTATGCCTAAGTTGGGGTTGGCAGAGCATGGCACTGGAATTTACACGATTGATTGCTTTACACTATTAAAAATTCTCTCTCATTGTAACAATAACTTTTTCCCCAACAATTTGGTTATTCTAATTATTTGAATGCTCGCATTAAGTACAGAAATTAAATATTTCAACAATTAGTGTTCTTAAGTGCATTTGATAACCCTTAACTATACATAACTTTAGTGGAAAATTGTCCAAAAAATTTCAAACCTATTATACTTTTACCAATTGAGATATAAACATTTTGCACATTTTGCCAATTGAGTCCTAGATCTTTTTCACATTTTGTCAACTGAGTCTATCCTTCTAATTTTGGACAGACTACATAACACAGTCAGTGCTGACATGAACAATTTTCAGTAATTATTTAAATAATATTTTTTATTTTCTCATATTCTTCTCTTTTCCTATTTTTATTTTTTTTCTTTTTACTACTAGCTGGCAAGGGCCAGCCAGCTACTAGGTGAGGGATCACGATGCCCTCGCCCACCTTGTCCAAATTTGCGCAAGGCCATCACGGCCACAGGCAAGGTAGCCTCACCCATGATGGCCTTTTGGGTTGCGGGCGAGGCAACCTTGCCCACTGCTTGAGCTTCGAGCTCATGGCAACGACCGTGAGGGCTTGAGCCTCGCAGACATGGACACAAGATCTAGAGTGAGTTTCAAGCTATGGCTGGCCACTAGATTGCTAAATTTTGAGCTCCTGGCCATGGTCGCTTGAGCTCGAGCTATCGCAGGGAGGTTGCCTCACCCAATGGCCAATGAGGACTCCGTGAGCTTGCTAACCACTAGTAAATAATAAATAAAGAAGGAACTGAGGGAAAAAACTTTTAAAAAATATTTTTAAAAATTAAAAATTTTATATATTTAAATATTATAAAAAAGTTCCCATATCAACATTGGCCATACCATATGAGATAGTTGGACCTTAGCGAATTCCTACCAAAATTGACTGAATAGATTCAATTGGCAAAATGTGAAAATGTTTATGACTCAATTGACAAAATTAAAATGTTTAAGATTAAATTTATAATAGTGTAATAAATTTAAGACTTTTTGGATAATCTTTCTATAACTTAATTGAGTGTCTTCAGTCAAAAATCACTTGAAAGGGCTTACCTATTTGGTTAAATGATAAAACATTTGATGGAAGTTAAAATATTATAATTTGTCAAAACCTTTCGATAATACTTGTCGTTCCATGTGTTTTAGAAAGATAATAAATTAATTATAATGTTCATCTATATCGAAGAACTTCTAAGTTTTATTTTCAGTACATAAAGTATTTGAAAATCAATAGTCAATTTATAGTTTTCAGTACTTATTTTTTTGTAAACGAGTTAAAAAAAAAAAAAAAAAAAAAAGGCCTCAACTCTTGATGTTTTATCTATCTATACTATATATAAAGCTAATTATTTGACATGGTGTCCAATCCGTTAACGAAAAGAACTATTGACCCTTGAAAAATGCTTGGCAACCATTCCCGCTCATGATTACATAAATAAATGTTGCACTCTCCAGTTATGACCCACTTCTCTCTTACCTCCTAGAAAGTAGCAAGTTTCATTACTCTTTTTAAGTAATTTCGTTTTTGAAATACAAAAAAGTAATTGCTCGAATAATCGTTCATCATGTCCTCTCAATCTTAGCGAGAGAGCAAAAATAAGTGGTGCACCTGCAAAGCACGTGAGTTAGATCTGGTACTGCTTACAAAAATTTTCAAACTTTGGTGTCCACCCAGATACCTATCATACCATTAAATGTAGAATTTAATCCAATCCAGTGTAATATACATGTATGCAATTCAGTTACAACCTCATGTCCCCAAAAGAGTTTGAGGAGAGAAAACATAGAAGTCCCGCAATCAATCAAACGAAATATAAAAATTTTGGATGCTTCTTGTAGCGCGTCCATGGAGACCAGTCTATCTTAAATTGTACTTTCACTTTTATTTGAGAGTTTCCCAAACCATTATTTTTCTATCAATCCTAGCCAATTAGTCATTACTTGTAATTTAGCTGACATCGCAGCTGATGGGACTCTAACTACACTCGGACCATAGTAAGCAAAGCATAACTAATCATCCTATTAACGTAATTCATTGAAGAAATTGTTTTAAAACTTAAAATGGCAAAGAACTCTTAAAAATAAGATTAGTACAAAGTTTAAAATGATAATTTCTGTGTGTACTTTAAAAAATGCTTAAACGCTGTAAAAATCAAGTGAATTTGAGAAATAAAGAGGAGAGATGGATTAGGCAATTTGTCAATTTCCCTATTAAATCCACACATCATATGCAAAAGATTTACGGGACCTTCAGACTGAGAAACCAACTAAAACGCTTCGCAAATCCAAAATCCAAATCCAAGCATTCATTCAATGTACTTTCTTGATCATTTTGGAAAAATAGATGAATAATTGACTCATGCAGAGGAGGGAAAGATCTTGGCAACTTGCGTGAATACTGGTTTCCGATTGAGATGGTCTTTACTTCATACTATCTTCTGATGTGCTTGCGAATCAAGAAAAGCAAAGCTTGTGGATTCCTCTAGTTCTCCGGGTGACATTAGGTTTTAAGTTGGTTTAAGTACAAATAGCATCCATGTGATTAAAAATGCTTCTGTCGATTTGGCATGGAAGTAACTTGATGAAGCCTTTCTTGTTATACTTGCATTTTCGCCGGATTGCTTATTTCGGCAACGTTCATGAGAAGGAAGATGTTGGCGCTAATACGTTCCAATAATCTCTCATAGCTCTCCATTAGTTAGGTATCTCAGCACTTCAGCGTTTTCTGTGTCCTCTTTCTCCTCCTAGTTTTTGTGGTATTCCGATATGGATTTCGCAGACGGCCTAGATAGTATCTATAAAACGATGTTTTGCCAGAAAAGACAGAACGCAAGTCATGTATATGGCTGTACGTATAATGCTTCTTAGATTCAAAGTGATGCACCTTGATTCTTGTTCCAGCTAGTTTCGTTACTGAGCATGGTAAATCTGAGGAAGCAAAATGAAACATGAAGGATGCCTTTTTGGAATGAAGATGACCAATATCAATAACTTGCCACCAAGATGAAGTCATCATCGTCAAGTACCTGAACTTATCGTTCTCCCACGAAATGCTCTCTTCCGATGTCCTTCACCAAGCCCACAAATTCTTGCCTCTTCGATAGAGGAAGCGGTACGTAAGGACCTGAAGATCGGCTTGACCACCCTGACGTGAGCCAGAGCAGTGTTCAATCCAATCGGGGCCGGCTCATGGAAGAGCATTTCGATCAAAGGCATGAGCTTTTTGTTCAACGAAGGACTCTTCTTCCCCGCAACCAATTCCCGCACCAAGCCAGGAGTCAAATTGCTAGCGACCAACATCGCTCCCGTAGCCCCCAAATCCACCTAGCATCATGGTTTTCATAATCCATCCCGCACCAAACCGTGATCCCCTCCTCTCCATACTGCCTAACACGATCACATCCAACTCATTCCTTAACGCCGACAAAATTCGGACTTGTAGCCAAGGTTTGGATGACACTAGGCGGAATGTCCTGACTCGTTCTTGATGGCATGTTGTATATTATCATCGGGCCCATAGGCAAAACACTATTGAAGTGAGCAAGCAAGCCAGGTATTGAGGTTTTGCCATAGTAAGGATTGATGTGAAGGGAAGCATGCATTCCAACAGCAAAGCCCTGCTCGGTAGGCTGCATTTCTTCACTGGTGGAGTTACTTCCGGTGTTACCGATCACCTTGAGTGAAGCGCCAAAGCAAGTGACAGTGTGTCCAATGAGCGTGATGTGTTCGTCCCAGCTCATTAAATGGCCTTCCCCGACTGCGCTGCCAACAATGACTCCCTCCACACCCTGTGCGATCTGCATTTCAATCAACCTGTCATATGCTTTGAGGTCCAATCTGCCATCGTCTAGGTATGGGGTTTTGATGCCTGTGATCAGCCGGAGCAATCTGATATCCTCGACCGGAGTCCTGGATTAGCAAAGTGACAAATCGTTGCACGGCCAACTGCTTGATGAGTGCATATTCACCGTGTGGAGCAGCAGGCAATGGGCAATGCATAGAAACAAAATTGAAAACCATCTTAGACATGATAGAATTTGTAGGATTGAGCAGAACTTTATCGGAACCCAATACTGAAAAAGTACATTCACGACCTTTACAGGCATTCACAGTGACCTATGTAACATCTATAAGTATTTCCCAATATGTCTGGTTGTGCACACATTTTATATGGATCACCAGTTTCGGATTTCATTGCTTCGCTCTGGGAGGCAAAGATTAGGGACTATAGTCACCTTTCGAGGCCACCAATTCGCATTCCTTCTGTTCCAGAATCGGTAGCAAGCACACACGAAAAAAATGGAGAACAAAGAAACGTATAAAGAAGTTGAGACAGATGGAAGAGAAGTTGCAAGAACAGTTGACAACTCTAGCTTTCTTGTTCAGGCAACATAAACCAAATCTTATTTCCAATGCAAGTAAAGATCGAAAAAATTCATCCTGAGCTCGCCGGTTCTCAAAAGAGGGTTTCTTTAGAACTGCTGAGGGAACAATCATTATGAACAATTCAACCTTTTTACGAGCAATCGATTGCGAGTAATTAACTCGAGGCCAAAAGGTGTTTCATGTTTCTTTGAGACTCACCCATGAACTGTTCATCGAACCGATTTACTACTATACTCTATCCCTAGAACCAGAAACAGTTCATGTTCTTATGTGCGCTCACACGCAACATGAGAACACATGGAAACATACATATGTACACACACACATTCGTTGAGCAAAAGCACAGATGGAAGAACCTCTTGAGATCATTGCTTGGTGACCGGAGCTCCGCCAATGACCCTCTCATACGCACATGCTGGACCTTCAGCCGAGCCATCTTGAGTAGCAAAAGGAAGGAGAGAATAGAGTAATTTGGAAGTAATGTAGGTACTTGTGCCTGTATGTTTGAGGAATCTATCACCAACTGCAGCTGCTTTTATAGCTCGATGAATAGCTTTGGAGTTCTGGTCGAAGTGAAGCCCCTGAGATGATGACATGGAAGAGAGAGACGTATGGCAAGGACAATTTTGGGTAAACATACCAGAAGGTACTTAGCTTTATTAATGAAATATGATCGGGCTCTAAACATTTCGATTAAAGCAGTTAAGTCGTGAGCGATGACGTTGTGAAATTCTCAACTCAAGTAGTTAAGTTAATTAACTTCTCTGAAAAGTATAAATTAGGTACTATGGGCCCGTTTGTTTCAACTTTGGGGAAATGCCTTTGAGTGAATGAAGGCAAGTGTGTTTGGAAACCCAATTTTTTGTGTATGTTTTGCAAAGCTACTTCAAGATGAAAAGAAAAATGAGAAAAAGAAAAGAAAATGGATGAGGAGATGCAGCTACTGGGGAAAATCGTGGGGAGCGGCTGGTGGTGGTGGCGCTGTGGTGGTGGGGAGGTGGCTGGTGGCGGTGGTAGTGGCGGTGGGGGGGGACGGCTCGCTTGAAGTCCGCGGCCTCGGGCCGCGTTGCCTAGGTCACTCGATCTCAGGCGGCGGTGCCTGGGTAGCGCAACCTCCCAGCGGCCAAATCTGGCCACTCGCAGCTGAGCACCGCCTGCCGCGGTGGAGCAGCAAGCTCCTTGAAGAAGACGATGAACAGTAGTTTCGAGGGCAAAAAGGGAAAACATGATTATCAGTAAGGGCAATATTGGGAAAAAAAATTCATTAAACCCCGTAGTAGAATTTCACGGCATTCCAAATGCTAGTATTTGGCCAATGACACCCCAAAATGTTGAACCAAATGACTAAAATTTTTCCCAGGGGCTTTCGGGGCTGAAAGCCCCTTGGGAATGCTGAACCAAACGGAGCCTATATAGGCTTGTTGAGAAAGGCAATTCGAAGTTGTCATGTACCCAGAATTTCCAGTATCACCGGATAAATGATTGTGTGAGCATTATTTATTCAAAAGACTTGGTTGCACCTTCCTTAGAAAGGCTTGAAGAAGACGATGAACAGTAGTTTTGAGGGCAAAAAGGGAAAACATGATTATCAGTAAGGGCAATATTGGAAAGAAAAAATTCATTAAACCTCATAGTAGAATTCCATGGCATTCCAAATACTAGCATTTGGCCAATGACATCCTCAAAATGCTGAACCAAACGACTAAATTTTTTTCCCAATGGGCTTTCGAGGGCCTATATAGGCTTGTTGAGAAAGACAATTCGAAGTTGTCATGTACCCAGAATTTCTAGTATCACCAGATAAATGATTGTGTGAGCATTATTTATTCAAAAGACTTGGTTGCACCTTTCTTAGAAAGGCTTGAAGAAGACGATGAGCAGTAGTTTCGAGGGCAAAAAGGGAAAACATGATTATCAGTAAGGGCAATATTGAAAAGAAAAAAATTCATTAAACCTCATAGTAGAATTCCACGGCATTCCAAATGCTAGCATTTGGCCAATGACACCCCAAAATGCTGAACCAAACGACTAAAATTTTTCCCATGGGCTTTCGGGGCTGAAAGCCCCTTGGGAATGCTGAACCAAACGGAGCCTATATAGGCTTGTTAAAAAAGGCTATTCGAAGTTGTCATGTACCCAGAATTTCCAGTATCACCAGATAAATGATTGTGTGAGCATTATTTATTCAAAAGACTTGGTTGCACCTTTCTTAGAAAGGCTTGGGAACGGATCGTCCGAATTAAAAATATTTAAATTAAATTGCGATCTACGTATGAAATTTAAAATTTCGGGTGAATGAATCCAAAAGGAATCATTGAGTCTCGCGTGTCAATATTTGAGAAAATTATTAGGCACTTCAAATCTTTATTAAGCCACTTCCTATGAGTCATTAGATCATGTTGAATTGTTTTTCTCTGATGTTTAACTAGACAAGAAAAATTTATAAAAATTTGCTTTGGTGTTAAAAAAAATGAAAAAAAATAAAAACATTGGAAAGAAAGAGGAATGGCATCCAAGTCAATGAAATGCTAGAAATATTAAGAGGTTGAATCTAAGAAATTCTTATTATCACCTTACATTTTTAATTTAGAACGTGTCTCGTTAGATTTAATTTTCACTTTTTGCTTAATGTAACTCTTGTAGTGCACACAATTTGACTTTTTTTTTAATTTTAAACACTAGAAATTTTCACAATTGACATGAAGATGAGTATATTTTTATAATTTTTGAAAGTTTAGATGATATTTTAAAATTTCTCAGGAAAGCAAAAACAGTACTCTTTACAACAAGATAGTATCAATTTTAATATCGGTAGGATTAATACCATGTAGAAAAAATTGATTATCAACGTCTAGACCTCTTGAAAATGTTTAAAAAAAAAAAAATTACCCTATCATGACATGGCGGCTATGCAGGTCAAGGCGGCTAAGGTCAAAGTTTTAGTATGGTCCAATAACCTTTTTTTTTTTTTTTAATTTATCTTATGCCTCAAAAATTGTCCAAAAAGTTCATAATCTTACCATATTTTTTTTGTTAAAAAAGTTCAAAAAGTGCGGCAGAACCTTACCATGTTTTTTCAAGTATATCTTTAAATATACACAACTTGAGAGGAGAATTGTTCAAAAAGTTTTAAGCTTACTACACTTTTGTCAATTCAATCCTAAACTTTTCAATTTCACCAACTGAGTCCTAAAATTTTTTACATTTTGCCAATTGATTCAATTCATCTAATTTTGGACCGGTTACATGACAATTCTTAATAATATTTTAAAATTTATATTTTCTTTCCTTTTTTCATTTTTTTTTCTCTTTACCTTCTTCATTTTTTTTAAGTACCGGCTTGCAAGGGTCTCACCAGCCGCTAGGTGAGGGCAAGGCAACCTCGCCCGTGGCCGTGATGGCCTTTCAAGTTGCGAGCAAGGCGACCTCAGCCACTGCTTAAGCTTTGAGCTCATGGCAACGATTGTGAGAGCTCAAGGCTCACAGACATGGACATGAGATTCAGAGTGAGTTTCAAGCGCCTATTTTTTTTTTTTTTAATTTATCTTATGCCTAAGTTGGTTTAGGTTGAACGTGACACTGGACTTTACGTGATCAATTGCTTTACACTATTAAGAATTATCCCTCTCATTATAACATTAATTTTTTCCCCAACGATTTGGTTATTCTAATTATTTGAAGGCTCACATTAAGTACAGAAATTAAATATTTCAATAATTAATGTTATTAAGTGCATTTGATAATTTTTAATTATTATAACTTAAAGGGAAAATTGTCCAAAAAATTCTTAGCCCATTGCACTTTTGTCAATTCAATCTTAAACATTTTAATTTTGTCAATTGGGTCATAAACATTTTCACATTTTACTAATTGAATCCATCCGTTTAATTTTGGACCAACTACGTAGCACGGCTAATGCTGACATAGATAATTCTTAATAATATTTTAAATAAAAATTTATTTTTTCCTTTTCTTCTTTTTTTTGCCATTTTCCTTCTTCTTTTTTTAACTACTGGCTAGCAAGGGTCTTGCTGGCCGCTAGGTGAGGGTTGCAATGCCCTCACCCGACCTTAACCAAATCCGAGCAAGACCATTATGGCCATAAGGAAGGTGGCCTCACCCATGATCACTTTGCCCACTGCTTGAGCTTCAAGCCCATTGCAGCAATCATGAGAGCTCAAGGCTCGTAGACATGGACACATGACCTAGACATGGACACGAAATCTCGAGCTCCTAGCCATGGCCGCTTGAACTCAAGTGAAGCAAGGCCACGTCACCTAGTGGCTAGTGAGGGCCCGGTGACCCTCGTCAACCACTAGTAAATAAATAAATAAAGAAGGAATTGAGGAAGAGGAAAAAAAACTAAAATAAATCAAAAAAAATATTAAAATATTATTAAAGATTGGCTATGTCAACGTCAACTATGCCATATTAAATGGTTGAATCTTAACGAATTTCTGTCAAAATTGATCGAATAGACTCAATTGGTAAAATACAAAAAAGTATATGACTCAATTGGCAAAATTAAAAGGTTTAGAATTGAATCAACAAAAGTGCAAGAGATTTAAGATTTTTTGGACAATTTTTTCTTTAACTTAATTTATTGTTCTAAGTCAAAATTACTAATTTCTTGGAAGGGCTTACATATTTGGTTAAATGATAAAACATTTAATAGAAGTTAGAATCCTATAATTATAATATGTGAAAACCTTTCAATAATTCTAGCTATTCCATGTTTGTTCGAAAGATATTAATTATAATGTTCATCCATATCAAACAACTCCTAATTTTTATTTTCAGTACTTAAAGTATTTAAAAATTAATATTCAATATATAGTTTTCAGTATTTTTTTTTTTATATACGAGCTTCATAAATAAAATAAAGAAGGCCTCAACTCTTTGATTATTTATCTATCTATACTATATATAAAACTAATTATTTAAATAAATAAATAAATAAATAAACTATTGACCCTTGAAAAATATAATCAAGCAATGCCCGAATGGGAAAATACACGGCAGCCATTCCCGCTCATATCACAGAAATAAATGTTGCACTTTCCACTTATGACCCACTTCTCTCTTCCCTCCTAGAAAGTACCAAGTTTCATTACTTTTTTAAGTAATTTTCTTTCTAAAATACAAAAAGAGTAATCGCGCGGATAATTCATCATCACATCCTTTCAATCTTATCGAGAGAACGAAAATAAGCGCACGCACATAGCATGTGAGTTAGATCTTGTACTACTTATAAAAAAATTTCAAACTTTGGCATCCACCCATATTCCGATCATATCATCAAATGTAGAATTTAATCCCTAGTACCATGTACATGTACGCAATTCAATTACAACCTCATGTCCCAAAAGAATTTGAGGAGAGCAAACATAGGAGTCTCAATGAATCGAACAAAATATAAAAAATTTGAATGCCTGTAGCAGCGCGTCCATGGTGACCAATCTATATTAAATCAAACTTTCACTTTTATTTGAGAGTATGCAAAATCATTATTTTTCCATCAATCTTAGCCAAATAGTCATTACGTGTAATTTAGCTGACACTGCAGCTGATGGGACTAACTATCGTCGGACCTTAGAAAGCAAAGCATGATTAATCATCGTATTTACGTAATCCATTGAAGAAATTGTTTTAAAACTCAAAAAGGCAAAGAACTCTTAAAAATAAGATTATTACAAAGTTTATTATGATAATTTCTGTGTGTACTCTAAAATATGCTTAAACCCAGTAAAAATTGAGTGAATTTGAGAAATGAAAGAGGAGATGGATTGGGCCAATTGTCATTTCCCTATGAAATCCACACATCATATGCAAAAGATTTACAGAACCTTCAGACTGAGAAACTAACTAAAACGCCTCTCAAATTCAAAATCCAAATCCAAGCATTCATTCAATGTACTTTCTTGATGATTCTGGAAAAATAGATGAATAATTGACTCAAGCAAAGGAGGGAAAGATCTTGGCAGCTTGTGTGAATACTGGTGGGAGGATTCTACTGAAGAAAACGTAAAAAGCCACTGCTAGAGGCAAAAACATATCTATCTCCTCAATATTCTATCACTTCTAATTCCGAAAAAAAGAATAACTATTACAGAAAAAGAGGTAAGAAGTTACATGGGCAAAACTATCATACATATCAAACAGGAATTCGTCTTTACCGGAGATCAGCAGGATCTGAGCAAAACAGGGCCTACTGATGAGCTCAACGCTTCACTCAGAGCTACCTGGACTTCGTTTGACCCATGTTCACAGCATATCAAGCTTGAAAACAGCGGGAAAAAGCAAGCCAAGTTCTTCTCGAACGAAGTTTCCCCCATACTGCATATGGCCTGTAATGTCGCCACGATAAGAGGAGCACGAGCAGCTAATTCTCTTCGCTTGCCAGAACCTAAAGGAATTTGCCAACGTGGGTGCTCTCCTGAAGAAGACTTGGTTACGAGTCCAGAGGAGGAAGCCGAGATGTAAAACTGTAAAACCTCTTGACAAAGGTCAACCAAGTGCTTCTCCACCTCGACCTCATCGTAATCTGAAGGCTTGTCCAGTATCAGATTCTGTAAGAATGTCAGGCAAATTTGGTAGGACTCATTCTCCAGACGTAACAATGGAGGGTCCTGCATTTGTGTCATCGAGCTAAATTCTTGCAACTTTGAACGCAGAGCAGCATCAGTGTTGATCTTGTGTGCATGTGATGCCACATCACGCAGGGCATCAAAGAGGACCAATATATTCTTGGCAGAAAGGTCAGAACGGTACATGCTGTAGATCTCCATCACCGCCTGTCAAGTCAATGAAGAAAACTCAGTATTTCTCCCAAAACCAAAAAGTAATGTGGAAAAGTGAATAAAGACTGCAAACGCCTAAGAGGAAAATGATAAGGAGTGAATACCTAATGCTAGGAAAATTGAAGGACTTCCATTTGTACAGTAATTATTGGGTGCAAACCATAGTAAAATTTGACTGAAAACGGAACTAAGGTGATCATGTACTTCTCCTACAGGATGACTCCCATTTTTTGAAAGATGCAGTGCATATGCTATGGGATCCAACTGAAGGGGACTGAGAGTCGAATTTTTTATTTTCTTTTCATTAAATAAACTTTAGTGTCAGTTCTAGACATTGTTGGGTTTCCAACAGAGACATGGCCCTAAAAATCTAAGGGCTTACTAAGCTTCCCTCAGAAGAATCAACGTCGTGTTCCTGGTCAGTAGTCAGTTGAATAAGCATGGAAAACAGAAATGCAGATGCAAATTTGGTATTACCATCTGCCCTACATACAGACCTCCCATCTTTTTGATAAGTTTATTGTCATCCTTAGTTGAGAACCATGAAAATGAAGAAACTACCTGGATAAGTAGAAGTTGGACAGCAGCTCTGCACTTCGCGTCAGAAATAGAAGCAAAAAGATGCCGAGCCCTTGCATTTTCTGCATCATCATCAGGAGTTCCAGACTCAGCTGACTCATCAATACTTTGTCTATTGATAGTATGTTCATAGCTCCCAACCGTGGTTTCCCCACTGAGAATATAAGAGAAATCGGGGAGTGTCGCATTAGCTGCATCTTTGAAAGACAGAACCACTTCCTGCCACTTCTCATCAGAGAAGAGATCCCCACAGTTGCTCATCAACCGGACAAATGCAGCAATACCAATGCCAGCAAGGCTTTGGTGAGGACGCTTAATGAAACTTACGAGAAGTGTTAGAACTTTTCTTAGTAGGGGATTCACTGTACCATAAAACTTGACAAAAAGATCCACAACTAGTTGGAGGGCCAGAGTGCATGTCTCATAGAGCCATGAATCTTGATCAAGCTCACCCATCTCACCATCTGGCTCTTGCCCAGGTGAGTTTCCTCCAGAAGGATCAATAGCATGTCGCACATAGTCAAATATAGGGAAGAGAACTGACTCAAATACTCTCTCCCATAGAGGCAGCGAAAAATGGTGTCCATGATTGCGTAAAGTCTCAAACAGTACTTGCAAGGCGCTTTTCCTGATTTCAGGCCTAGGATCGAAGCTTAGTTCTGACAAACCTGTAGAAGTCATATGCAAATAGCTAAAAGTTCGAGCCAATTGTTCTATATAGGGATGTAAAAAAATCTCTCATGAATAAGCCATTCATATGGTATTGCAACAAATCTCTCCTCATCAACAACAAAGCTCATAAGTAAATCAATCTGAAGATTCACGACTGAGGAAGATAGTTTCTTATAAAAGCCAAGGCACTAAGAACCCACATCCCTGGTGCATCAGATCCTAAAATGAGATGGTTTAAGGCTGGGTTCCAGAATGTGGAGAGAGATTGTCCGGGGACAGCAAATGCTTTTCCTCAGCTAATGCCAGAGAAGGCACAAAGTCTCTTTTCCACGATAAGTTTTAATTTAGTTAGACCAATTTTGGACTTCCATATCTCTTTTGCATGGCTAGTAGTAAGAGCAATCATTTCCCTATAAACAGCATCGAGTAGATTTGGGTCAAGAGGTAGATGGCAGGTGATGCGGGAGAAAATAACAAGGTAATATGAACTACGAAGGATTTCATATCAGAATAGCAGTCCTAGTACCAATGGATATGGCTCTGTTCTGTGTTTTAGAAGCTTCAATCATGATCTGGTTTTCTGTTTTAAATAATTTGTTTTAATGTCTATCCATTTTTCTGATAGTATGCAAAGAAAACAGACAGGGAATCTAAGTATAAAGGAAGCATCCCCACTACAACCCACATGTTCATGTTGTAAAGGACAAATGGTGCTCCACTATTTTATTGGCCTTATAGTGGCAAGTCATTTGACACGGTTTCTTCACTATAGATCTTGGATATTTCTCCCCGTGATGGGTTGCACCCCCTTGGTACTCTTCATCTAAGCCTTAATTATATATCAACTAAGAAAGCAGGAAAGGAAGATATTGAGACAGTTTTTCATTCCCTTCTACATTAAACAGTAGTATTTCCCTTAAACAACTACTGGTTCTATAAAGGACCTATAGGCATGCAAACTGATTAACTTTTCCTACTTTTTATTCCTCACATTTTCCAGTTAGTTTGGAAGAGAAAACTTTGAAGGCCCCATTTTGGCCATCAAACTTCGGAGACCTTTCCAAACAAAGAAAATCCTACAAAAACAACTACGCCCAACAGCTCTCTTTCGTTAAGCATTAGGCACAAATTTTTACTGAGAAGCCTTCCGTGGGTTTATGCAACTATTCTATCCTAATTAGTTTTTCAGGGATAGCAATCCCCTCGTGCCCTCAGTAATCATTCCCAGTCAATAGGAAAATAAGTACAGCAAAAGGAAGTTGCGTTGCATCCTCTTACCAGCCAACAGTGGGAACCAGAAGTACAGGTGATCATCCTTCTCCATGATTTCTCCGTTCTCCATCTTTCCATCTTTACCCCTTCGAGGGGATGGAGAGATCATTCCTGAAGCTTCCTTTTCTTTATTCCGTGATGAAGACCCAAGATCCCCTTCAGCAAGTTTTGTTGCACAGAATCGGAGAAAAGCAATAGCATTCAGGCTAATTTCCTTGTTGAATCTACTATTGGTGAATGCAATGAGGCAGTTAACACAGTCTGTAAAAGTGGTGGTTTCAGTCTCCGTGATGTATGGGAAATAGTCTCGTATAATCTTCTCGATTATTTCAAAAGCCAAAAGTACAATGTTTTTGTGATCATCGTAAGCTGCTGTTGTGAAAACCTGAAAAAGGTTCAAGAACCAATGATAATAGTCAGCATCATATCGAGCAAAACTAACTGAGCTTCTTTTGAAATTTACAACAAAGACACAAAAGTAGTATGTTTACCATGAACATGCTCTTCCACCCTGATTTAACATTGGTCACTCGAGACAAAACCATTTGTGAGACACATCTGATGATTAGCTCTCTGATTTCGACGGCACTGCTCTTACGCATAACAATGACAAAAGGTTTCATGAATTCATTCTGGAAGTTATAATTTGCCAGTTCCTCTCGATCTAAAAATTTCATTGACAATTGCCGTAAAGAATCCATGGCAAAAATTGCAATTGATAGATTTTCAGAGCAACCAATGGTTACAAAGAACTCAGACAGCACGTGCCAGATGCTTGACCACACAAGTCTGATGCGGTTCATGTTATAGTGCCTGTCACAAGAGATAAACATTACATATACAGTCTAGCATTCCACATTAAGAACAAGTTTCAAATATCTGAGGGGAAAAGACAAAAAGTGCAAGGAAAGTGCATACGCAATCTCTACAATCTTTGTTAGGCTGAAAACACGGGGATCAGAAGCAGATCTCAATTCATCCATAGAGACTTTGCAGAGAGCCTTCACAAAGTCTATAATAGCCTCACTGTTCAATTTTTGACTCCGTGTGAAAATCCGATTCATTTCTGAGCTTCCCACTTGCTCCAACATGTTCAAGTTGGAGACTAAATTGTTCATCTGTTCAGATGTGACTGCCCCGGAAGCATTGCCACCATCATATGAACCCCTTAATACAGAAGCAGCTGCATGTTGAATTCTTCCGGGTCCTTTCTTTTTAAGAACAGGAAGGATATTTGATTTAGTTTGTTTTGATTTTTCAGATTCATTTTGAGGGAAGGAAAAGAACGTGGCGTCTGGAGGAGCACCCTCTCCCAAAAGGTGTAGATGCTCAAACCGAGAAACACATGTCAGGACATGCTCCCAAGCTTCCTGAAGATAATTTCCATCCTCGTCCGCGATGGTTACAATTGCCTATTACAATCCAGTACATGAAACATCAGATCCATAGTCAGGTATTATTAAACTGGATTTTAAATTATGAAATGTACTTTTACAGTAGTTGCGTGCATCAATTGAGCATGTATGCAGAGCACACCTAGAGAGATTAGCAAATCCAAACGTGTGACGCTGCGCTTGAAAACAATTAACTGAAAACATGAATTGACAAATTAAAATTAAGAGTGACAGAATTTAGGGCCAGATAGCAACCTTAATTGCCTCAATGTTCTTCTGTTTAATATCAGCAGGTGAATGGAGGGAGGTAAACTTGGCTAATGAAGTCACAAAAGCATCTCTATGAGTCTTCATTGACATAACTGCAGTGACATGGATGGCATAGCGGAAGCCTTCGAGGCAAAGAGCTAAAATTACTTCGTCATCACTTTGGTCAAGTGGGACGCTGAAGGCCGCCAACATTGGAGCCCAGCATGCCTCAATCATGAATCTAAGAATCACCACATCTGTAGCTGCATAGTAGACTGACCTACATTTTCCAACAAACATATATCAAAAAGAATGCCTGCATTTTCTTTCTATCATACCACTAAAACGGAAACCTCGCATAACCAGATTAGAAATCCATGAAGTACTGTCAAATTCTATAGCTTTAGATGGAGCATGAAGATGGTCAAATTCATTGAATTTCCTTTGCATTCAACACAGGCATAGCAGAAATATTACATCGAAATTGTAGAAATTCCAAGCCACTCAAAAATGTCGATTGCCAAGTTAATTTAATTAATTTCTCTCGGATACTGCGATGCAAAATTTATTGGGTATGTCTATGCACGACTAATGCAACATCCATTCAGGGAAAAATTGACCATTTGACAAGAAATATGAAAAAATACGATTACACAATGAATTCAGAATTGCAAATTATTCAAAACAAAGGAAAAACAGTTAATCTTACTCGGACTTGCGAGCCTTTTCTTTGAATTGTTCTTGCATGTGTCTAATAAGATCATCACTGGTCCCCATATGATTTTCTTCCCCTCGCTTGCGAATCACAATGTTTAAGATGCCATCTAAACCCAGAAACCTGTTAGTGTTCAAAGACTGCTTCTGCTGAGGGGCCAGATCATCATCCTTCATTTTGATTTCATTTCTTGATATCCGGTCATATAGTGATCTCAGATACTCCTCAGGTAGATCCTTCCCATCATCAATTCCACGATTATTCCTTATGAAGTCATCAGCTGACATCTGCACAGTTCAAAAGTAGACAGGAAGAAAGAAATATGAAGACCTTCCAATGATATAACACCCAATCAACTAATGAACGGATTATACCTTGCTTTTCACCATAGGATTATGAGCATCAGTGTTCAGCAGTATGACAGAGTAAGCAAGAACATAGGCTGTGTCGGCACTGGTAAATGCTTTTGGGTTGCACTTGCAATAACGTTCAGCAAACTTCTCCATGATCCGGTCAATCTTTTGTGCTTCTCCGGGCAATCTAAATCCTCGTACGAACACCCTTATAGCTTCGTCAAATTCCATTCCTTGGAAGTCAAAAGAATCAACATATGCATGCATCACTTTCAGCGATACTTCTTCTCTTTCACCTAAATAATCACCAATTAAAGTCTTGTTCAAGCCTGATGCATTCTTAAGAAACTCTGCTATCTCCTCTGGTGAATTCCCCACCTTACTCGCATTGACGAGAAATTCAATTCCTTTCTTAGGTTTCCTGTTGAAAAGAGATATACCTTCCTGGCAGAAATTTTTCACAGGGGATTCCACCAAAAAAGAATTAGCAAATAATGGAGACAAATTATTTCTGCCTGCATTAAGGAAATTGGACAATCACACACCTGAAGTTCAAGTTTGTAAGCCCGACGTTGCTCAATTGTCAAAACTTCAGAGGCTTCGCTTGAAGCTTCTGAATTAGCATCAGATCCTTCAACAGGCTCATCTCCATTCCCATTTGCCATAGGAGTTGCCACTTCAGAACTGTTCTCCACTGGTTCAAGCTTATTAGAATGGCGATCTGGAATACGCAACTGCTTATCCATCCAGTCTCCCATTGATTTTAGAATACCCACTAAGCACTTCATAGCTTCAAGTTTCATGGTTGCCTCTTGTGGCGGCAACAGCGAAGTAGCAGTACCAGGAGGAACACCTTGAGCAGTTTTAAGAAGTCCATTGACCATTCTGAAACAATGAGTAGAATGGATTGGAACATATTTAATTTGATGATAAATGTGCTACATCATTTGCTGCACTGCAGTATCAAAAGGGACCAATTTCACCAAACAAAAAAGACATACCTCTCAAATATGTTAGATGAATTGACATCACAATCGTAATTGATAAAGATGTCTACCAAAATCTGTGAATCATAACAGAGCTTATCCAAAAACCGAAGCACTATCATCTTCTGTTGAAAATTAGGTTGAGCAACATTCTCCAAAACTCTCAGCACAATCATCGGAAAGAATACTCCAATCTCAGCTTTCAATCCAGCTCTGAATCTGGCCACCAGACTGATGAAAATGGAGCAAGAAAGCTGGAAAACAATCATAAGTGTGGAAGCACTATTCTTCAACAATGACAGACATAGATATTGCTTAATAGCACCTAGAAACCTGTCACAACAAAAGCAGTCAAACAGAAAATTAATTTGAGAGCTTTATTTATAGAAGATTTTGTCACATCAATGAAACAACATGACTTCCTATAAGATAACAAAGAGAAACCTAAACATTGAGAGCTTTAATGTTTTAAGTACATTGTTACAACATCAAAGGATATGACACAAAGTTAAAGAGCCCGAATGGCAAAGAAAGTACAGCAGGCAGATTCCACAGAAGAATAGACGTCAACAAAAAATGGGAAAGATTGTGATCAGCAATTAAAAACTCACTGGCCACTGCAGTTTCCAGAAAAGAATATACATTATTAGAAGAAGTGTTAAACAAGCAAAAGCACAGAGGAAGAACAAATGCTTGAATAGAGGCAAAGGAAGGACAGAGCTTGAGAAAGCTTGGACTTTATAATGTTCAAGACTATTTTGCCAAGCATTATCAACAAACTCTGGTACGATAATCAATCAACTGAGAGTCTAAGACATCAATCATCCGGCAAGTGTAATGGAAATGGAGCCTCCAAACCAGAAGTCAACAGCTAAAGAAAAACTCTACTAGCAATGTAGGGTCTTCCATTGAATAAATGCTTTAGATACCAAAGAGCAAGTAGATATCCTTATCCATAATATGGTAGTTAAACTGCACATGCATCCCAAAGCAAGGACGGGTATCTCCAACAAAATACAGAGAACCATATTATACCCACTGCGTGAGCTCATCTAGATGCTATTCTCATCATCAAGATTGGTAAAATTTATCAGTATACCTCTTTCTCAACTCTTATTGTCACACTTCAGGTTTGAAGCAGCCCTTGTATAAAACATGTACTTAAGTAGTAAAACACGCTCTCTAATTCCAATTTCGATATGTTTATCTTCTGTTGTCAACAATATTCTAGTATGCTGTTTATGTGCAGATATATCACAGAACAGGTTCCCGTATCGAAACTATTATGCAGTCATGACATGACCAGTAAATCAAGATAAATCAAACTAAAACGAACTACCACACAGTCAGTTGACAGCCATCATGAAACTCCTCCAGGACCAGGTGAGTACAAATTGAAGCACTCAGATTGTTATCCGTTCTAGTTTTGGCTTAATTACCTGTCACTTGTCCTAAAGACAGCTCCCGCATTCTCCAACAAAATTTTCAACAACTCCAAAGCCACAATTTTTCCCTTCATCAACTGTGGGTCTGCCACAGCCTCCTTTGGAGGTGTTTTCATAGATAACTTGCAAAGTGCTCTGAACACCAAAAATGCATCTCTCCTTAACTTATTTCCAATCTGAACCTCTAAATCATCTTCCCTCTCCAATTCTCCATCCGCTAACTCCCCTTTCCTACCCTCTAATGCCGTCTTATACATACTAATCTCCCAATATTTCGCATCCAACATATCCTTATCGGTCGAATCCAACAAGTCCGCTGGGTTAGTTGTCTCGACCGTGGTAGTCTCGAACGCCCCATCATGTCCGCCGAGCGGATTCTTACCGGGCGTCACCGGATTCAACACCACATCAATGTCCTGCATAATTTTGGTTATGAACCCTTGAACAAACTGGGTCATCGACCCATCCACATCTGATTTCTCGACCGGCTCCATCAACTCCGCGACCACAATCGGCTGTATGGGGACAGTCGAGCTATCCGCCTCCATTCTCCTAAACACAATCACGAGCATCTGCACCAGCGACGCCTTCGCGGTCGTCTGATTGACCACATTCTTACTATCCAGGTAAATATCGTAGCAAGTCCTCACGATCAGCAGTAAGCAATCCCCGTGGATCCTCAGCGACATCGAAGTGACCGCGGACAGCAGGGTCTTCAGAACCAACAACTCGACCGCATCGTCGACCAGCTCGTGGCACTTGCACACGGACTCGATCAGCCTCGCCAGCAGCTTCGCCTCGTGGCCGCCCCCGGCGGGATCGGCCTCGCCGCGGAGGTAGCCGTGGGCGATCAGCTTCTGCACGCAGTCGACGGCGGGATCGGCGATCTTGACGTTGCCGGAGAGGCAGGCGTTGATGAGGGGGCCGAGGACGGAGTCGGAGTCGGCGAGGGAGAACTGGATGGGCCCGTCGAAGAGCGGGCCGGGGATGGAGGCGTCGGGCTCGGCGGCGGAGTCCGGGGAGCCGCCGTCGCCGGCGGCGGCGGGGAGGAGGGATTTGGTCGGCGGGGTGAGCTTCTCGAGGAGGGACTTGCACTCGTGGGCGAGCTTGGAGTGCTTGCGCCAGGAGGCGTTCTTGACGATCCGCTCGAGGGCCGGCGCGACCACCAGGGTCAAGCGGGAGAGGGAATCGGCTTCCGGAGAAGCCATCCCCCCTTCGAGTTGACCCGGCGGCGGGCTCGCAGATCCCGCGGGATCGGCTCGGTCGTCGGACGGCGGCGGCGGTGGTGGGGGCGGGTCGCCGGCGAGATTGCGATCCGCCTGGAGAGAGATGTCGTGGAAATGCGATTCGAAGAAGAAGAAGAAGAAGAAGAAAGGAGTGAGCTTTGCGCGTTCGAGATTTAGATCGGGTTTTTTTACAGGGGAGTCCCGAGACCGGGGCCGAAATGACGAAATCGCCCCTCCTCTCCCTCGCCTGGATCCCGGCGGCTGGAGGTGGCAAGGCTGTGATTACGGGTTGGATTGGAGGGTATTCCGGGAAAAGTGCGGCCGTTAAGCCGATGGGTAGAGATGGTGGAGAATATTTTCTTAATAATCAATCGGTGGCTTGGGTGAGGCGGAGAGGAAGATTCAGACCGAGTGGACTTCGGCGAGGAAAGCGATGGGATTCTGGCTTCTCCGCCGTTTCTCCGCCGCCGCTATTTGGACCAGCCGGGTCAATTCGGGAATGGAATCGAACCGATTTCAGATCAATTGACATGGGGATCGGAGTAAATTAAGAAATTCATCAATGTCTTGACCATCATGTTATGAATTATTAGTATGCGTGTTTTTTATAAACGGTACTTGTATTACATAAAGTTTGTTTAGAAATAACAATAAAAAATAGCCTCGATTCCTAAATTGACCTTGGAATCAACCAGGTCGGTTCTCGGCTAGTTCCCAAGGAACCCTTCGATAGACCTATCAAATGGACGAGTCAATTGGTTAAATCATAAATGGTCCGATCCAAATTGATTCATTAACATGTTTATGACCAATTTATTTATAATGGAAATTTAATAATTCATAGCCAACCTGACTCATTTTACTAAAATATTTCCATATATTAATCCAATGTAAGAAACATAGGTCTATCGTTCAATTTTCCATTTCAAAAATCAATGATCGATTCTGACGATTCAGATTTTCAGATTATTACTTTACAACTTATTAGTCTATTTGCCGAAAAAAACTTACCAAACGCAATAAGATGGTTATTAGGTCGTGCTAGAGATCTGAAGACTCGGTGATATCTTAGTCATCATTAAAAATTTAATTTACCGTTGAATTATAAGTTAATGCGATTATTTAACTGAATTAGTGTTGTTCGCTTAGGTAACGTGCTTTTTCATGAAGGTCGTTGCCCGAAGCTTGAGATTCGTAACCATCTTTTTGATTTGTTTTGCTATATAGACAGATTAATGGTCTTATTTAGTATAGTATAAATTGATATATCTAGTTACATGGTAAAGAGTATATAAGTCACGTTCAATATCCGATCAAATCAAAGTATTGAGTTTTATGAACCAATTTAGGATGTTAGGTAGTATTAATAATAATGTTGAGCAATCCCTCTTCAAGTTTCATGTAGATAGCTAAGCCCTTATGTTCTGGCATAATGCATGCTTAACTGCTGAACTTTCGACGGTTACATCATATCTCCTTAGCTTTTACTTTATTGTAGTTGTTGACCCTCCAATCTTTATCCATCAGAATGTGTAATTCACATGGTAATTAGAGATTGAGATGAAAATATATATAGAAAATGTACATTTATCCTGTGATAACTAACAATTTAAATGAGAGTTAACAGTTGTAATGAAAAGAGGGTTTATGAAATAATATACAAGCAGTTAGGGAAAATTATCAAAAAAGTCTTAGAACTTATTGCAATTGTACTGATTCAGTCATTTTTTCTTTTTTGCCAATTTAATCCTAAATATTTTACTTTTGTTTCGATTCAATCCATCCGGCTATGTATAATCGAAAAAGTCTAATGTGGCATCCTAGTCAGCGTTGCCAACGCTCACATGGCACCGAAGAGTAAAACGACATTGTTTTGCTTTAAAAAAAAATAAAAGCCAAAAACAAAAGCGCATGGGTTTGTCTAAAGGAGCTGTGCGACTATTCCTTACTTCTTGCCCAAATCATCTTCAAACACCAATAAGATCTCCTCCAAAATTCTTGCAAATTTTTAGTTGATTCGATCTCCTCTTGCGATTTCCTCAAGCCAAGTCATTCTTCCATCAATATCCTTTGTGAATAAAGCCCCCTTTTCGCCCAACACCATTATTCATCGCTACCAAACCTGATTTGTCCTAATTGCAAAGACTCAAAGACCTTATTTGCCCAAAAGTTAGACCCGATTCGTTCGTCCACAACAAACACAAGCAAGTGAGATGGTCCCGGTTTGATTGTGTTGTTAGTAAGTGTTGAGCTACGTGGTGGGTGGTCGCAAAGTCCATCAAGATTGATCGAAAGGTATATTGCCATTGTGGTATCCCAGTAGCGCCACTTTTACGTTCGAATGCAACAAGCAAATAGATTTCAACTAAAAGATGAGTCCCAAGAATTGATAACAATTAAGTCACACACGGCCCAAGCCATAACTAGCGGCCATGGCCTATTCCACTACAATCAATCCATTATTCCAAATACTTTAAGCATACACATCTGTAAAAATATGATCTCAAATTTCACCTATTAACACATAATTTAAAAGTATAAATAGAGAAAAATGGTGTTTTCATATCCTTCCATGAGATAACTGTTTGAGATACATGTTACTTACAAGCTTTGCTTTCACCTGCAAATGTGTGTATATAATATATTATATACACAACATTTACACTTCATCAAAATACAAAATACCAAAAAACAAAAAATGTGGTGAAATGTCTAGGAGAGAGGGTTGAAAAAGTGTCCTAACTTCTCTACTCAAAGTCATCCCAAGTTGGTACAAAAGTCACTCTTCACCAACCAATCTATCTGTCGCGACCTAATTTTCGGGTGCACCACCTAAAACTAGGTTAATGGACTACTAAGTCTTTAAGCTTAGCTCGGACTCTCCCAAGCCCATACCAATTCGCGACTTAAGGTTCAAATATGCAAATGATCGGTTTCTAGGAGTCGCCACTAATCGGTTTTCGGTAGGTCGATTAGACACCTAAGTAAAATAATGGGAGTATTATTTTACTCCTACGAACTGCGGAGACTCAGGGCACGGGGGACTTGGTTACACTAGACTATCCTAGTGCCCTTTCGGTACCATTTCTTTTTTTAATTTTCAAAAGAATGTTTTTGCAAACAACTTGGATTTATTTTAATTAAATTCCTATCATGCAAATGAGTGACACGAGTGCTAAACCATTAACATTAAATATTCAAAAAAAAAATAAAAATAAATAAATTGCATCACAATCAGATATAATTTCTAATTAACAAGCAATAACTTTTTTGCTTTTTTTTAAGAATATAGTTATGAATTGCTTCTAATCTAATAAAAATAATATGGCATTTTTTTCTTAATGAACATGCAATAAATGACCTAAATTAACTAAAATGACGTAATTCAATGCAATGCAATGCAATGACGTACAAAATTATCTTAACTAAAATGACATGTAACATGCAATTTAATATGCGAGCTATATGTCACGCGACATTTATTAAATGACCTAATCTAATGATGAGCAATTCCTAATTAAATGAACCTAACAACAATCACTAAATAACGTGCATTTCATGAACTTAATTTTATATGACGTGCTTTTCATGAATCTAATCCTATATGACGTGCACATGATTTTTTATTTTTTTTAACGAAAATTCATAATTAAAATCACTAAAATGAAAATCAAACTAAAGTGAAATACTATCTATTCTAAATGCTTTCTAACATGCATTTTTTTAAAAAAAATGACCAATCATGCAATTCATCTAAAGATCTATCTAGACCTAAAATTAAACATGCAATTTTATCTAATATGCAATGACGTGCATAGAATGCCCTAATTCTACATGACATATGCATGATATTTTTTATTTTTTATTTATAAAATTCGAAATTTAAAATTGCCACGTAATTAAACATGCAACTTAAATTAAACAAAAACTAACATCCTAAATGAATGCATTTTTTTATTTTTTTTATTTTTTCTAAATTCGAAATAAAATCCCTATTCTAGATATGCAAGATAACAAGAGATATTTCAAAACAAACTGAATCCTAATTCAAATATTTTTTTTGGATTTTTTTTAGTGATTCTCAATTATCAAATAAACATTACATTTAAACTAATCAAGACATTCAATCAAATAAAGGATTAAAATAATCGAAAAAATAACCTGTTATCTCACAGTCAAATTAACGATTACTCTAACTCTAAACATCACGACAAGAAGTTCAAAATAATTAAAAATCTGATCCGAAGTCTTACGGATCAAATTAATAATTATATTGATTCAACAATTAAGATACTATCAACAAATCCCCCAAAAATTAATATAATTAAAAAATGACCCGACATCTTACGGGTCAAATTAATAATTACAATAATTTTAGGGAAAACCCCCGCGGATAATGCCTACAAGATTTTATGAATATTAACATCCAATATCACTAAAAAATATGCTATCAAATGGAATAACCAAAAAAATAACCTAACAAATAAAAAGAGTAAAATAAATTAAACTATAAGTAAAGTAAAAAGTAAAAGTAAAAAGTAAAAAGTAAAAAAAATAAAAAAAAACTACCTAAGGTAAGTAACGACATGGGGGTGACGCCGGGGAACGAATCGCAGCGGAGGCGGTGCGGAGGCGCGGCGTCGCGAGGTCGAGCGGCGGGCTTCGGCCGCCGAACGAGCAGGGGCGAGGGCGATGTTCGGGGAGGTGGAGGCGCTCGGGTGCTCGCGGGCCGTGGAGGCTCGGTCGTCGGATCGCCCGCGTTCGATGCCGTTAGTGAGGGCGAGGGTCGCGGTGGCGCGCGCCGCCGAGCGGTTGCAGGTCACCGGTACGAGCTCGCCGCGGGGAGGAGGTTTGCTACAATCGTCGGGCTCGGGACGTCGTGGCAGGTGGCGCTCAGCGCTCGGGCGATCGCGGTCGCCGGATCGGGGCTCGGGCTTGCTGCGGTTGCGGGTTGGCGCGCGGTCGGCGACGGCTGCGGATGGCAACCGGCGGCGCGCTCGGGCGGAGTGAACGCAAGTGGAGCGAGGGGGTGGGGCTCGGCGCGGCACGGTGGAACGGAGACGACTCGAGGGTCGTCGGCAAAGCGGCGACGGGCGGCGCTTCGCGAGACGGCGACGGTTGGAGATCCGGCAAGTTGCAGGCGGAGCGCGACGGAGCAAGGGAGCGACGGCTCGACGCGGGCTCGCGGGTGGAGGTTCGAAGCGGCGGTCCGGCGTCGCGGGTGTGGGCGGATCGAAGGCGGTCCGGCGTCGCGGGTGTGGATCGCGGATCGGGGTGCGGCTCGGGTCGCCGGTGGTTCGGCCTTGATCGCCGGTGGTTCGGCCGCCGGCGTGGTACCGGCGGAGGCGGGGGCACCCTCGGGGAAGACGAACGGTCCCCGATTAGGGTTTCGTTTTTTTTTTTTTTTTTTTTTTCACTTTTTCACTTTTTTTTTTTTTTTTTTTTTTTTTTTTTTTCACCCACGAAAAAAAAGAACCCCCTCTAAAACTAGACCGTACGCGACTCTTTTATACACCAAAAAAAATGTATCTTCGTGGTATATTTCTTTGCCAATTTCGCTCGTGTAAAATTCCATTGAATATATCATTTCACTCTGCGCAATATTTTTTTTTGCATATTCGATCAAAAAATTCCCCTTTTGCGCAACAAATGCATCTCTCGGTGTATATTACCTAAATCTATATATATATATATATATCTTAACAAAATATAAATCTTCCTAAACTTCCTAAACTATATGCCATGTGATTATGATTTTTTTTTATTTTTTATTTAGCGAAAAATAACCCCAAAAATTTAGGTGTCAACAGCTGCCCATCTTTGAAGGTGAGCTCGCAGAGGTTACCTTCAAAGACAAATTGAGACCTAAATTTTGGTGATGCTCATGTAATGAATGATTTTTTGTTGGAACACGAATTCCATTTTTTTAATGCAATTTATATGATGCATGGAAATACTAATGTAAATGATAGATGAACCTACCGAAATAACTTACCTTCGAGGAAGATAGAGTAATTCGAGATAGTGGGTGTTACTTGTCCAGGACCCGTACCATTCTACGGTCGCCTAGAATAGTAACACGACTTTGCGAAGATGCTTTGCTTTCCTAGGACCCGTACCATTCTACGGTCGCCCGCACGGCAGGTCTAGGACCCGTACCATTCTACGGTCGCCTAAACGGGGATTCATTTTCCAGACCCGTACCATTCTACGTTCGCCCGAATGAGGAAATATGTGCTGTCTAGGACCCGTACCATTCTACGGTCGCCTAAACGGGGATTCACTTTCCGGACCCGTACCATTCTACGGTCGCCTGAATAAGGAATAGATGTTGTCGAGGACCCGTACCATTCTACGGTCGCCTTGACGGAAAATTGATTTTTCAGGACCCGTACCATTCTACGGTCGCCTGAATGGGAAAATTGCTTTTCCAGGACCCGTACCATTCTACGGTCGCCTATTAAAGCAAAATAGTGTTGTTTAGGACCCGTACCATTCTACGGTCGCCTAAACGGAGATTCGCTTGGCTAGGACCCGAACCATTCCTCGGCCGCCCAGCCTTACGACAGAAATCATCTGACCAGGACCCGAACCATTCTTCGGTCGCCTTAATCTGATTGAATCTGGAGAAAAATCTTTAGGGGACGACTCAATTGAGTCGAGTATCAGTGCACTTGAGGGGGGATACCGTATAAAGACAAGTATTGAAGGTATGGATAGAGATATACTTACCTGGTAACATCTACGATCCTCGGGGATATGTCTCCCGCAAAACATGGTCATAGGAGAGGCAACATGCATTTGTAATCACAAGCATGCATTAATCCAAGAGAGATTTATGTGTGATGACTTCTATTAATCATGCATCACCTAATTTCCATTGGGAAAGATTTCAAAAGATTGTTCCAATCGAACAAATGAGTATCATGGATGTGTCAAGCGAGGATCTTTCGATCGGAGAGGACTTTTCACTCCTCCTTACTTAAAGGGCTATTTCATCCTGACCTTTGATGCAGGATCTTGACAATCGCTCTATCTCACCATCATCATGTCAAACAAGGGTCCGAGCAATCTCGCAAGTGGTACGACCTTACCAATCTGAGAGGTCTTTAACATGGACCGTAATGCGGGCTTGGTCAACGGCTTAGCAAAGGGGACTCTTTGAGTCAAGGCTATTGGAAAAATGAATGATATTCCGTAACCATCTTAGGGTTTACAAGTCAAGAAACATGCGAAATGAGGTAGAAATTGCCTTACTTGCACTTCTTCGAGCGATGCTTAAAACATGTGAATCCCAACGTTAATTCAAGTGCCCTAATCAGAAGAGACTTTGTAAGGGACGTAACGTAAGCTTGGTTCACGGGTTGAGAAATGAAAGGATCATTAGGCTCAAAAAGTGTTTAAGGGGGTCAAAGTTGGTGATCATCTTGACATTTCCACCACTTTCCTTTTCCACTGAATTTTTTTTTTTTTTTTTTTCATATCACAACTCCATTGATTGTAACAGCATTTGAGTTTTTTAATATCGCCTTGTTGGGGATACAACTCACTATATCATGAGTTTGATTTTTTTCTCTTTTCTAGGCATTGGCCTTGCTTTTACCAGCGCGCCTTTTTTTTCATGCTCCGTTTTGCACTTACTTTTTGAACTCGCACAACCATCATTTGTCGGCATTCTAAGCCATGTTACTTGAATGGTTCTTTTTGCCTTGCCCCGGTGTGAGGGATGATCACCAACCGGGTTTAATATGAAATGAATTTATAGGCTCAAGTGGGCTATGCAATGGATGAAAGTGTATGGGATAAAGAAAGAACTGATCTTCGTCGTCCTAAGGCACTTTAGATTACCGTACAAGTTACACCGTGAAAGCAATACTCAAAGATTGATGCAAGTGCGAGCAATAAGATTTCTACCATTCATTTCAAATTTGTCCCAATGTGGGATGATTCTTGACAGGGATGATTTAAAAAGAATCTCCATAAGCATATGGGGCTCAAAAGGGCTGAGCAATGGATCACCCGTAGTGTTTGAGGTAGAGAAAAGAATGCCTCTCATCACATCGATTGTCGTACCATTGGCAAGATCAACTTTCCTTTGCGGGCATGGAATTTTTCCACACAACTCACCGGGATTAGTGTATGAAACAAAGCCTGCCTATCATTCCAAAGTATCCCATTTGACACATCCAATTTATCTCACACAATTCATCAAGGAAGAAAAATGCAAGTTTTGCAACAAATTTAGATAATTCAACTCATTGAAGCAATTTATTCAACATAGAAATGCTTGTAGTTCAAAACATGTCATGGCAAATTCTATCATGGGTAATACTTCTTGACAAAGATCGGAATTAACTGGATTGGAAAACTCACGACCATCCATTTCGCGGGATCAAGGCACCTCCGGAAGCACTTTCTTCACGACATAAGGGCCACCGTAATTTGGAGCAAACTTGCCCCCGATCTGGAAATATTGGCAATAGCTTCCTTAGAACAAGATCACCCACTTCGAAATGTCTCGGCCGCACCTTCCGGTTGAAAGATCTAGCTACTCTCTGTTGATATGTTTGGCCATGGCAGAGAGCCTTCAATCTTTTTTCGTCAATCAAGTTCAACTGCTCAAATCTTTGTTGCGACCATTCGCTTCCGATAAATCCACTTGGGATAAAACTCTTAGAGAAGGAATCTCCACTTCGACAGCGAACCGCCTCCATGCCATACACCGAGCAAAAGGGTTGCCCCGGTAGAAGTGCGGATCGAAGTTCGATATGCCATCAATGCGAAGGGTAACTGTCATGCCAATCTCGATAATTCTCGCTGTCTTAGCCAAGATCTTCTTGATGTTCTTATTGGCCGCTTCAACAGCCCCATTCATTTGAGGGCGATAAGGAGATGAATTCAGATGCTTGATCTTGAACTTATTGAACAACCCATCAACAAGTTTGTTGTTCAAATTTGTCCCGTTATCGCGTGATGATTGCTTCGGGGACGCCATAACGAGCAATTATATCACGTTTAATGAATTTTACAATATTGCGGGCAGTGACATTTGCAAAGGATGTAGCTTCAATCCATTTGGAGAAATAGTCTATCGCCACCAAGATGAGTCGATGCCCATTTGAAGCTTTAGGGTTGATTGGGCCAATCACATCAATGCCCCACATCGAGAAAGGCCATGGCTCGGAAAACTGGTGCGGCTCGGTTGGAGGAACATTTATCTTATTCCCATGAATCGCAACGGTGACAACTCCGAACATGTTGGATGCAATCACTTTCCAAAGGTGAGCCGGTAGTAGCCTAGTCTCATGATTTTCTTGGCTAACATGTGCCCATTCATATGAGGGCCACATACCCCTTCGTGTACTTCTTGCATGATTTGAGTGGCCTCAACGCATCTATACACCGCAACAAGATCGAATCGTAAGATCTCTTGTACAAATTCTCACCACTGACGAAAAACTTCGAGGCCATCTTTGTGATGTACTTCCTATCAGCCTGAGTGCTTCCTTCAGGGAATTCTTGCTTTTTAATGTAATTCATGATATCGTAATACCATGGTTTTCCATCGGGTTCTTTAGTCACAAACATGCAATAAGCCGGTTTTGGCAAAACCTCTATCTTTAGTGGCTCGACCTCTAACCCATCGTGACTTGCAACATGGAAGACAAAGTTGCGAGCGCGTCCGCAAATTGATTATGAGACCTTGGCAAGTATTCAAATGAAATTTCGTCGAACTCCTTTATCGATCTTCTAAATACTTATGATACGGAAGCAATTTGGCATCTTTAGTCTTCCATTCACCTACGGTCTCGTAGTATGATTAGCGCTGAATCTCCGAACACTTTTAACTTAGCCACATCCATCTCAATTGCGGCTTGAAGCCCAAGGATGCAAGCTTCATACTCGGCCACATTATTAGTACATGGGAATATCAATTTTGCGGCTACCGGATGGTGTTGTCCCTCCGGAGATATCGGAACCGCTCCGATGCACAGAACCGAACTGACAAGTTCACGGCTCCATCAAAGAACATTGTCCATGAATCTTCACTTACATTCAAAACACGATCATCTAAGAAACTTGTCATCATTATTCGAGACTCCCGAATTCTCGGCCAATAGATCAGCAATCACTCGTCCCTTAACCGACTTTTGTGGCATGAATTGCACATCAAATTCGAGATCAAAATCTGCCATTTAGCTAACTTACCCACCAAAGCTAGGCTGATCAAGTAAGTACTTGATAGGGTTGCTCTCGATCCAAGGAACGTCGGTGATGCAAATGCGTGTCTTGTCGCAATCTATGCAATACCCACACTAATGCGGCACAAGTCTTTTCCACATCGAGAATATTTCAATTCGATACCGTGAATTTTTTACTCGGATAATAAATGGCTTGTTCTTTTTATCGACGGGACTTTCCCGAGCCAACATTGCACCTAGTGACTCACCGTGAATGGTGAGGTAGAGAATCAAAGGTTGCCCCGGCGATGGCGGGACGAGCATCGGTGGGTTCATCAAGTAATACTTTAATTTGTCGAACGCTTCTCGACACTCATCATCCCGTTGACTTGTGCATTCTTCTTTAAGAGCTTGAAGAAGGGCTTGGCGGTTTCGGAAAGTTGGGAAATGAATCGAGCAATGTAATTCAACCTCCCCAAAAGGCTCCGGACTTCTTTCACTGTTGACGGAGGTCGTAACTCACAAATGGCTTTAACTTTAGCTGGGTCGATTTCAATCCCTTTACTGCTCACAATGAATCCAAGTAATTTACCGGATGTTGCTCCAAACACGCACTTAGCGGGATTTAGTCGAAGCTTGAACTCACGGAGTCGATCAAACAACTTCTTCAAGGTTTTGACGTGGCTTTTTCCAGTCGGGTTTTTGCAATCATATCATCAACATAAACTTCAATCTCTTTATGCATCATGTCGTGGAACAGTGCTATCATGGTTCGCCGATAAGTTGCCCCCGCATTTTTGAGTCCGAAGGGCATAACCTTATAATGAAAGGTTCCCCAAGGGGTGATAAATGCAGTCTTTTCCTTGTCTTCCTCATTCATCTTTATTTGATTATATCCGGAAAAACTATCCATAAATGAGAATAGTTCGAAGCCAGCGGTACTATCCACAAGGACATCTATGTGTGGTAACGGAAAATCATCTTTCGGATTAGCTTTGTTCAGATCCCGATAATCAACACAAACGCGAACTCGACCGTCCTTTTCATTCATCGGTACAATATTGACCACCCATTCGGGTATTGTGAAACTTCAATGAATCCCACCTTTAAAGCTTCATCACTTCCTCCTCTATCTTCTTTGAGAGCTCGGGCTTAGTTCTCCGCACCTCTTGCTTCTTGGTGGCACGTCCGGATTAGTAGGTAGGCAATGTTCCACGATTGACGGGTCTAAACCAGGCATGTCGATAGGTCCATGCAAAAACATCCTGATATTCCTTCAATAGCCGAATTAGGTGCTCAGCCTCATCTTTGGGAGGCTCGCCCAATTTTCACCTCTTTGGCTTCTTCGGTGTCACTTAAATTAATAGTGACGGTCTGCTCGGATGTGGGAGCTTTAGCCTTTTCATGTATGTTCCCAGCTACGTTGCACTTCATTGGAATCTTCGATTGAATCTTCGGGATCATCATCATCAAGACTTGCTGTATTGGATTGGACCATTTCCACACCTTTGCATGTTATATGATCGTTAGATGGATCAAAAAGACAAACATGGGTAAATCATATTTATCTATCTTTTTTTTTTTTTAAATTCTTTTGAAAAAAATGAAAAGTAATTGGAAAAACGTTTTTTGAAACATTTTGACATAGGAAAGCATGATGAAACCCATCTCCTTGGATTTTTCATTTGTTTTATCGATCCTTCATCAACTTTCAAAATAAAGGTTGTAATTTTATTGAAATTCATCAATCAATTACAATTTATTGAATGGAAAATGCATTTCAAGTCCTGTCAAAACAATCCCTAGAAAGCAATAAAAATTCCCGCGGGGGAATGTGCGCAACTCCTTGTGGGCAGGCCCATCTCATCCCTTCATCAATGGCGCCTATGATGAGGTTGTCGCTTTCCCTCAACGGTCTTCAAGGGTGTTAGGTTATCCATGCTATCCCATCCATCTGGGACTATCTGACGAGGATCAGCGCAGTAGCTGGGATGGGCCGAATACTTCACCAGATAATCAAATTTGCCACTGGGCTGCCCCAGGGTATCTGCTTCATCCTGCAACATTATAGGGGGACCGGGAATGTTTCATGAACGCTCGGGGTAGCGGGTTTTGCCTCCTCGTCTTTGTCCTCTTGAACTTCCCTACCTCTTCCACGGTACCCCAAACCAGCGAAGGGGACCTCGAGGGGCTTCAATGGGGCTTCGAATGCCTCGACCATTCATCCCAAGACCATTGCCTGGAATGAAACCATTTCCGACCATTACTCTTCCTACCATGAGGGCAGCATTTGAAACTTCGGGAATGGGTGGTGATGAACCTCGAGAAGCATGTATGGTGGATACCAACTCGAATGAGTGATAACTTGATTCGAGCTCGAGAATCCGGCTCTACATATGGGATGGCCGTTTCGTGATAGATCCGGTGGTCTTCCTCACCATACACGGTGACCAGCTTCATTCCGATCACAAATTTCACAGCTTGATGTAGACTTGAAGGCACCGCTCCAAAAGGTGTGTATCCATGGACGACCCAAAGAAATTGAATGCGGTAGGGATGTCCGACCCGAAAGGGAATGTTGAAGACAACCGGCCCTATCTCGTATGTCGAGATGGATTTCTCCAAGCACCTCTTTCTTTTGTGCCATCAAAAGCTCGTGCGAGGTCATCGCTGCATGTATCCTTGACGGATCTACCCTGAGGCGGTGCAGAGTGGCTAATGGACATATGTTCAGAGCGGACCCATTGTCGAGAAGCACTCGAGACACATGAGAAGACTTGTGTTTAACGGATATGTAGAGTGCTTTGTTATGTCCCCGGCCTTCAGGAGGGAATTCTTCATCAGAAAAGGCAATCAAATCCTTGAGAATGACCGATCCCACAAATTCTTCCAACTTGTATGCCTCAATTGTCTCTAGCACATGAATTTCACTTAACACTTTCATTAGTGACTTTTGATGCACAGAGGATGTTTGGAGAAGCTCGAGCAAGGAGATTTGAGCAGGCACCTTTCGCAATTGATCGACTACATTATACTCACTTGCCTTAATCACGGCCGGAAACTCCTTAGCCTCTTTATCGGTGATTGGCTTTGCGGGTTGAGCACGGCTTGACCACGGTTCGACTGCAGACCTTGTAACAATGTCAACATCTAAGTCATAAGACCAAGGCACTTTGCCTTATTGTTGACATACTCGTATGGTTGAGGTACCTCGATCACAATTTCCTCATCGGATGCATCTTCTAGCGGGGCATGTCCGCGAGAGAAGGATCAACTTCTTCCTTGTCGGCATCGAGCGCAGCTGCTCCTCCTCCCAATCGATGATGATGTGAGAAATAGTGGAAACTACGCAATTACGATCAGCATATACGATAATGCCGTCATCCACCATTTGGGCAATTCTTTCCTTCATCGGCGATAGGGGAACATTCTCTTGTCTTGGATAATATCCAGCCCTCACTAGTCCATTGTAAGCATCGCCACGTGCACCTTCGAGTCCTTGATTCGACCAACTTCGTGTTCTAGGATAGCATTCACCGTACCTTCATGCTCGGGTAGCGGATTCTTCCGTACGTTCGGCCGAGCGGTTTGAAACGAAAAGACTTTCGTGTCTAAGAGGTTCGGATCTTGTGCTTGAGGGTGAAACATTCATCGGTTGAATGCCCCGGTTCACCACCGTGATAGTCACACTTCTTCGACGGGTCATAATCGCGATTGCTTTCACGGTTAGGACGCTTTGGTTCACTAGTGAGCAAACCTTTCTTTCGGAGGATTGTTAGCACTTGGGATGGAGATCCGGGAGATGAGTGAACTGCCTTTTTGCTTGGGCAAATGATTGACGACCAGCAGTTTGTTGTTGCCTTTGATTCATCTCGGATAGCCGGGCACGTTTGACATTTTCTTGGCTATAAGCCATATTCACATCTACAACCGCTTTCCTTCTCTTTCTTAGCAGTGAATCTTTTACTAGATGGCTCGATAAACCATCCTTCCCTTATCCCCATCTCAATTTGTTCTCCTACGGGAATAAGCTGATTGAAGCTTTCGACATACGTACTTGGCCATTCGGTTACGGAACTCGAAGGAAGGGTCTTCACAAATAATTTCATCAGCTCTTTTGTTGGTAGGCTCGGGAGTAATTTGAGCCACCAGTTTCTCCATCTTACAAAGATATTCTTTAAATGACTCGCTTCTTTTCTTTTCCATCCGCTCCGAGTCTTCTCGGGAAGGTGCGATGTCCATGTTGAACTTGTACTTGTGTGAGGAACGCGTCGGCCACTTCGTTCCGGTGTTGAGAAGATTCACATTCTTCATCACGTACCGCTTTAGTGCGGTCCAGATCAAACTTGCATGGAACGATTGGATCATGAGGGGCTCATTTTTGACGTGCTAGGCCATGCGCACGTGGTACATTTGTAGATGAGATTTTGGGCAAGATGTACCGTCATACTTCTCAAAATCCGGCATCTTGAACTTGTTCGGCATTTTGACCTTCTCATAGACGAGAGGTCGAACGGGAGTGAGCTTTGTGATTCCTGCAGTTGTCTCACTTTCTCCTCCAGCTTTGCAACGCGCTCATCCTAATTTGTCTTCGGAATGCTATTAGGTTTGGCCTTTCCAACAAGGACCATGTCATCTTCCAACTCGGGCATTTCGTCATCGCTCATCCGGGCCATGTTTCTCTCGCTTCGGGCTACTATCTCGGGGAGAGCGGGTGCGGGATTTGGATTCACCCGAATGGATTGAAGTTGAGCTGTTATAAGCTGCATAGAGGCGGCTAGCTGTTGGAGTTGATCTTCCATGGTGGACATACGATCGCGCATCTCATTTTGGTCGGCCATTTTAGCCCTTAACCTTGTAACAATAGGCGATCGAGGTGGATCCGTTGTCACCTAAGTAAATAGAATAAACAAAATAAAGACAAGATGTAAATAAATAGCCAATCCATGACAATGGTCTAAACGTATGATTTATTGAAAATTCACTTGAAATATAAAGTCAAACTTTCGAACAATGAACTAAGAATTGAAATTCAAGTCCCTAAACATCAAACTAAAAATTGAAAGTATTGAATTGAAAATTGGAATCAAGGTCCTTAAACATCAAAAATTCAAAACATCTCATTTTATATGCTCTCGGGATCTCAACGTCTTGCGAAGCTTCTTATTTTCAGCTTCAAGCATTTCCACTTTCCGCTTAAGATGCTCAATTTGTGCTCGCTGAGTAAGCTTCTCGGTCACATCGGGACCACCGGGCGTAAGGCAACGGGAATCCGGTGTTGTTGGATGTAGAATGTCGACGCATGGTGGATCTCCTCCTTGCCCTTCGATCTCTTGGGCACCAAAATCTTCTCTAGATGGCACTCCTTCCATGCAGCAATGATCATCTGGACCTCATTGAAATAATCATAGTCCTTGCGAATGAAACGAACTTGGAACAATTCCGTCTTGAGGGGCGGAGGAACTTCTTGAAGAGCTCTGTACTGACAGGCCACTCTATACGGGTAATAGGAGGTAGCACCAGAAAGGCCTAACAACGGAATGGGCTCATCATATTTGTGAGAGAAACGAGCCTCCTCAACATGAAGCCATTTAGTATACCATAGAAATGCCTTGGGCTTAAGATTTTTCAGAAAATTAACCCAACGGGCGTATTGTTTATTCGGGAGAAACGTTCCAAAACCGCAAATTTTTGTATGGGGTGCCTTAAATCATCAATTTTAAATTGTTTCATAAGGTGCCCAAAACCTTTTATGTGTGAGAAAAACCATATTTGCAAAAGTTCGGGAGGGCACGCATAGTCTTTTCTTCATTTTGCTTGAAACGGTTCAATGACAAGAATGTTTCGGCTAAAACCATATTGACATAATTTAGGCCGTTGCAAATACGATTAACCACCCATGAAATTGAAGGATTAATGGCATTTCTTCGATAAGGAAAAACAACTAACCCGAAAAATGCTAATATGAAGATCCTAGCTTTTGAAATCATTTATTGATTTGCAAAACATTCTTCCAAAAATGAAAATGGGCATGCAAAACAATTGGCTTTTACGACTTTCCTTACTCTTTCGGTTTCGATTTCTAAAAAGTGTGATAATTCAGAAATAGAATCTATACCGATAGGCGGTCTAACAAGTTCCTTTTCCAAAGGCATTCCAATGGCAATACTATATTCTTCAAGCGTTGGGGTCATCACCAAATATGAAGGTGGAAGTTTGCGGACACCAAAAATGAGGGAGTGCTTGTATCACACCAAAATGAATGTTGATCTCTAATAGTGGAAGAAGTCGGGGGATCCTGGCTTTCACATATCTCTCGGCCATCTTGATCTAACTGGTCCAACCACAACTTGAGCTCTTTTTTGGGAGTGGAAATGAATTGCGTCGGTTTTCCCCATTGCACATAAAACGAAATTGACGAAACCTATTGTCATGGGCCGACAGAAATTAAAGTAAAGTAAGTAAATTGCGAAAATTTAGGCAACTTACTTTCACCAGTAAATAGATGACAATCACATAGACACACACATGAGACGTGAGGCTCGATTTCTATCTAAATGGCTTAACAAAGTGAGTTAAGAGGGTGATCTAACCGTTGCGGTCTCGCATTAACGTGTCGTCCCCTTAACTCCGCTCGATCCGAATGGAATGTCCAATAGTCACGCATCTCGCGGATATGAACAAAACACATTCGACACCATGAAAAACTTTCGGGGAAGAGAAGGTCAACCTCTACATAGCAGTCTCGCTTTGGAGGGAGTATACTTCTCAACACCATCCTAGAAATCCTATCGCAGCCCAGGTTCGACCGCAGGTTGTGTGTGCAAATAGTGTAGTGCTAAAACAACAAAGCAAAGCATGCACAACAGTTTAAATGCAAACAACACTTCTAATTTGGAAAAATAAATCATTCATCCAACACTCCAACCTGCAACACAAATGTTAGCAAAGACTACTCCCCTTATACCTCCCATCTGCAAGAACATTTAACACCTTAGAAATGTTAGGGACGTACCTGGGATCCTTGCTGCAAAACAAAAACATTTTTTTTTAAAAGAAAAATTGGCCTAAGTCCACTAAGTGTTTTAACACAAGTCCCCAGTGGAGTCGCCAAGCTGTCGCAACCTAATTTTCGGGTGCACCACCTAAAACTAGGTTAATGGACTACTAAGTCTTTAAGCTTAGCTCGGACTCTCCCAAGCCCATACCAATTCGCGACTTAAGGTTCAAATATGCAAATGATCAGTTTCTAGGAATCGCCACTAATCAGTTTTCGGTAGGTCGATTAGACACCTAAGTAAAATAATGGGAGTATTATTTTACTCCTACGAACCAGAGACTAAGGGTACGGGGACTTGGTTACACTAGACTATCCTAGTGCCCTTTCGGTACCATTTCTTTTTTTAATTTTCAAAAGAATGTTTTTGCAAACAGCTTGGATTTATTTTAATTCACTTTCCTAACATGTGAGGCGATCATGCGGGTACGCATACCACCAATTTAACATTAAATAATGCAAAACGTAACTCAAAGTAACGAAAGCATCTGCATTGTTAAATCAGAATTTACATCAGCAATCCTAGATATAATTTCTAATTAACAAGCAATCACTCAATTTTTGCTTTCACTTTTTAACGAGAATATAGTCCATATGCGATGCAATGCTTCTAATCTAATATGAAATAAAATGGCATGGGAAAAAGTACTTTCTTAATGAACATGCAATAATTAAATACGCAATCTAAATTAACTAAAATGACCTAATTCTAATGACGTGCAATGCAATGCAATGACATACAAAATTATCTTAACTAAAATGACATGTAACATGCAATTTAATATGCGAGCTATATGTCACGCGACATTTATTAAATGACCTAATCTAATGATGAGCAATTCCTAATTAAATGAACCTCACAACAATCACTAAATAACGTGCATTTCATGAACTTAATTTTATATGACGTGCTTTTCATGAATCTAATTCTATATGACGTGCACATGATTTTTTATTTTTTTAACGAAAATTCATAATTAAAATCACTAAAATGAAAATCAAACTAAAGTGAAATACTATCTATTCTAAATGCTTTCTAACATGCATTTTTTTAAAAAAAAATGACCAATCATGCAATTCATCTAAAGATCTATCTAGACCTAAAATTAAACATGCAATTTTATCTAATATGCAATGACGTGCATAGAATGCCTAATTCTACATGACATATGCATGATATTTTTTTATTTTTTATTTATAAAATTCGAAATTTAAAATTGCCACGTAATTAAATATGCAACTTAAATTAAACAAAAACTAACATCCTAAATGAATGCATTTTTTATTTTTTATTTTTACTAAATTCGAAATAAAATCCCTATTCTAGATATGCAAGATAACAAGAGATATTCCAAAACAAACTGAATCCTAATTCAAATATTTTTTTGGATTTTTTTTAGTGATTCTCAATTATCAAATAAACATTACATTTAAACTAATCAAGACATTCAATCAAATAAAGGATTAAAATAATCGAAAAAATAACATGTTATCTCACAGGTCAAATTAACGATTACTCTAACCCTAAACATCACGACAAGAAGTTCAAAATAATTAAAAATCTGATCCGAAGTCTTACGGATCAAATTAATAATTATATTGATTCAACAATTAAGATACTATCAACAAATCCCCCAAAAATTAATATAATTAAAAAATGACCCGACATCTTACGGGTCAAATTAATAATTACAATAATTTTAGGGAAAACCCCTAACGGATAATGCCTACAAGATTTTATGAATATTAACATCCAATATCACTAAAAAAATGCTATCAAATGGAATAACCAAAAAAAATAACCTAACAAATAAAAAGAGTAAAATAAATTAAACTATAAGTAAAGTAAAAAGTAAAAGTAAAAGTAAAAAGTAAAAAGTAAAAAAGTAATAAAAAAAACTACCTAAGGTAAGTAACGTAGATGGGGGTGACGCCGGGGAACGAATCGCAGGTGGAGGCGGTGCGGAGGCGCGGTGTCGGCGAGGTCGAGCAGCGGCTTCGGCCGCCGAACGAGCGAGGCGAAGCGATGTTCAGCGGAGGCGAGCGCTCGGGTGCTCGCGGGCCGTGGAGGCTCGGTCGTCGGATCGCCTGGCGTTCGATGCCGTTGGTGAGGGCAGAGGGTCTGGCGGTGGCGCGCAGCGCTCGAGCAGTTGCAGGTCACCGGTACAGAGCTCGCCGGCAGGAGGAGGTTTGCTACAATCGTCGGGCTCGGGACGTCGTGGCGGTGGCGCTCGCGCTCGGGCGTCGCGAGTCGCCGGATCGGGGCTCGGGCTTGCTGCGGTTGCGGGTTGGCGCGGCGGTCGGCGACGGCTGCGGATGGCAACCGGCGGGCTCTCGGGCGGAGTGAACGCAAGTGGAGCGGGGGTGGGGCTCGGCGCGGCACGGTGGAACGGAGACGACTCGAGGTCGCCGGCAGAAAGGCAGCGACGGGCGGCGCCCGCGAGACGGCGACGGTCGGAGATCCGACAAGTTGCGGCGGAGCGCGACGGAGCGGGAGCGACGGCTCGACGCGGGCTCACGGGTGGAGGTTCGAAGTGGCGGTCCGGCGTCGCGGGTGTGGGCGGATCGAAGCGGTGCGGCTGCGGGTCGCCGATGGTTCGGCCTTGGATCGCCGGTGGTTCGGCCGCCGGCGCGGTACCGGCGGAGGCGGGGGTACCCTCGGGGAAGACGAACGGTCCCCGATTAGGGTTTCGTTTTTTTTTTTTTTTTTTTTTTTTTTTCACTCACTTTTCACTTTTTCTTTTTCTTTTTTTTTTTTGCTTTTTTTTTTCACCCACGAAAAAAGAACCCCCTCTAACCCTGACCGTACGCGACTCTTTTATACACCAAAAAAAATGTATCTTCGTGGTATATTTCTTTGCCAATTTCGCTCGTGTAAAATTCCATTGAATATATCATTTCACTCTGCGCAATATTTTTTTGCATATTCGATCAAAAAATTCCCCTTTTGCGCAACAAATGCATCTCTCAGTGTATATTACCTAAATCTATATATATATAAAATCTTAACAAAATATAAATCTTCCTAAACTATATGCCATGTGATTATGATTTTTTTTTATTTTTTATTTAGCGAAAAATAACCCCAAAAATTTAGGTGTCAACACTATCTATGCCCTAGCTGTCCCAACCCCAGCCCCATTCAATCTCCCACGAAGTAAGCCTTTCAAGTCCCTATCGTGTTTCAGAAACTAGGACACAAACCGCATGGGGAAGCAAGTGGGCTGCCCATCATTGATCCATAAGGTGGCTTCATAAGGGGTGAAGGTGCGGCCTTGGCCAACATCATATACATCATGGAAGGCAATCTCCACTATGCTAAAGCATCATAAGTAGCTACTGGGGGTACATCCATTGCTAGTTATCTGAAAAGAGATTAAAGAGTGAGTTGTGCCTAGTAGAGAAAATAAATCACATATTAGAATGTAAAATCCGTTCACAACTCGAAAGACAATCCAATCCATAATCCAAAACACATTTCAAATTAATTCATAAGGCATATTGTTTTATAAGATAAGCATGTATAAACTTTCTATGCTAGATTCAAAATAAATCGATATGATGCGGTATATTTAATGTAACCTATCACAATACTGCCAAGCATTTCAACATAAATGTAAAGTCATCTTTGAGTCACCGGCACCACCTTTATGGCCCAAGCTCAATTGACTATTTCCAATTTCTCAATTCCATTCATAACCTCACAAAATAACACTGAGTCACTGGTCGGTCTTCCATGAGACGCTGGCCATGGGCATCTTACTTTGAGGCATCCTAGATTCGGGGTCGCTAGCCTTGAGATTTTAAACCTAGGCATCCCAAACACACAGCAGGGGCATCTCCATTCCCTAAGGGCATCATCAAGATGCTGGTGATGAATATCATTTATTTTCATTTCATTTCACATAGCTCGTACTTCCACACCTCGAATTAATCACACACACAAATATATCCAACCCTCATGGAATTCACAATCACACAAAGAGCCAATTCTCATGGCAATTCGCCAGTCAACTCTCACACCACATAAGACTCAAATTTCAGAATATGTGCTCACACTATATCTCAGATTTCCACAAGTAATTGGCATCACAGTAATTTTTAAAATACATCATAAGATAGCACAATGAATAAAGTTCACATCATCTATAGACCACAAATCAAGATTCCATCATCATCCCATTGAATTCTATAAAATTCCGAATAAGGGCATGCAAAGTCAAAGTCGCATAGTTTCGGGAATTTAATTGATAAACATATTAATGAGCTCTAAAAATTCTGAATTTTTAATCTAACAAACATCTTTTATGAAGGAAGTTAAGCCTAATTCTATCTGTATAAAGAGTAGCAACTCATGAAAAATAGCACAAAATCAAATCTGCAAGGCAAAATCACTAACCGTAAAAGAAACTCATTTCGACGCCCAAAACATCACCTATCAACCTGAAATTTTAGTATGTTCTTCATATGGATGTGCTAAACAACTTTCATAAAGAAGTATGTCATGATTCTATTCAGAACATTTTATATAAAATCGAGAAGTTATTGAGGTCACGAAAATCTCGGTTCTAGACAAAACCGCTACAATAGAGAATTAGGCATATATGTCAACCATGTCAATCCAAAAAAAAAATGAATTAAATATATGTTATAGACTAAGATACTTGGAGCAACTTCCATGAAGGAGACCTTTATAGGATCTCACTACAAACCACATTATAAAATCGACAAATCTAGTAGGTCTAATATAGTCAGTTTCTAGAAACCAATTATAACCTCATGAATTCATGCACCAATGTACACCCACACAGCCACTGCCAACTCTTGCTGAAACCTAACATAGCCGATCATCCATTCATGGCTCACCAAGTGCACTTGGAACCATCCACAATCCTACCATACGTGAGCGACCAGCTACGAACAACAAGATAACCACGTCATACGCACAAAACAACAACATAGAATAGCAAGAATAAAAATTCAGTAGCTCAAGACCCTAAAACTCACTAAAAATCACCCCCTCGCATCCCTTGAACCTAGCTCTTCACCACATGCACAAACATTTCAAGTATCATCTTGACACTATGAACCTGTCCAACACTACAAGCTAACTAGATATCTCAAGCTCCAAAGTGTTTAGAGCACCTTAAAACGTGACAATTTCCCCTTCCTTTGAAGCTGTGGAATGTATTCCCCACCTTGGATCCGCCTCACCGAATTTCTAAGCTTCCTTAACTTCGCTCAAACAACAAAAAGGCAAGAAAATGGAGAGTGCTTGCAACCGAAAAGAAAGAAAGAGAGGGGAGTGGGTTCAAGAGAGGGAAAATGGCAAGGGAGATAAAGTGCGGGTTTTTGGGGTTTTTGAGGGAAGATCTTTCTACAAAATAATAGTATCCTCAATCCCAAAGTGGTGGTGGCCGAGGATGATGGGCGGAGGGAACGAGGGGCTTCTCTTCCTTAATCTCTCCCCTTCTTAATTTAATAGTTTTAACTAATTAAATGAAAGAATCTCATTAGAACTAGATTTAAAGAAAAATAAGACAAACATGCATATATATCCTCCCATGCATCTTCCAAAGTCTTCAAAATAGTTGTGTGACATTTACGCCGACAAATTATTACGACACCTAACCAACAAAAGACGCCTTAGTACTTTCGCAATTCGTGAGACTTCTCGCCGTCTAAAAATCTCATAGCTCAGGGTATCTGCAAGGCTAAAAAGGGCTTTCTTTTAAACTAGACAGCAATTAAAATATTCCACAACCTTAGATGGGCCTAAATAATGCTAAAATAAAGCACGCGTCATTCCAAGCAGTTCTGATCTTTTGCTAACAAAACCAGGCTATAAGGCCCTACGAACCTAATTCAAACCCATAACATTAATTGACCCATCCTCGTGGCCCAAGCCATGGTCCAATTTGGGCTACTTCAACCTTTCTAACTTCTTATTTGTTCACCTAATGAGTTTCAAGGTCAGAAGAAATTTAGGGTATCACAGCCATAGTCCCTAACTACGTTTTATCTTTGTCTTTATCTTTGTTGTGTTCCAAGATTGTCTTATTTCTTCGCGTGTGTTGAGCAAACCAACTGTTCAAATTTGAACTGAAAGTAGATTAGCGTGCATGAGATAATATTTTATTCTTGCCCCATGATTGGTGAACTTAGAAGGCAAACTAACTATACTAAGCAAACTAACTTGAAAGGTCAAGCACAGAAGTACACTCTTCAGTCGCCTAAACAATGAAACTAGTGTCGGCAGGAAAGAATTGAGCCAATATGAAGCAACATTCTAAAATTAAAGCCTTGTGAGCTATGATACTTGTAGTACATTCATCTACTAGAGAACCTAGTGAATGCATGAGATGCTCTAATGCTCTATCTATATACAAAGAACTAGGTATCATGGTCTTGTTTCTCCTTCATTAGTTGCAAAAAAAAAAAAGATCACGTATACAATGGGAGAAAGTTTTTCCTTTATCCGGCTCGAGATTTTTTACACCAACTCCAAGTAGCTATACAAACCAGATATCTAACTTCAAAGTAAATTGATTATGCCCCATTATTCATCTTGAACTCTTGTATTATAGGGTACTAGATATTAACTGACCTAGTTAATTCTCATAAATTAGAGATAAATTTTACTTGTAATTATGAGACGGAGAGGATTTTATACTTATGCTCAAGTCAAATTCTTCACATATTTGTAGCACTCTAAGCCACTCATGTTAAAATCTCCATTTTGTGCCTTCTTACAACATATATTGTGTTCTTTTGTGTAGGGTCAAGATGAGCAACAAGTCGTCATGGACTTGCCTTTTCCACAATGGAACTTTTATTGTCGCTCAATGCTTGAATATGTTGGGGGTAAAATTGATTTGGTTAAAATTAATATCCATTCAAAGAGTTATGAAAACTTCATTAGGGATATTGAGAATGGGATAAATTGTAAATTTGAAAAAACTTTATTTTAAGTTTCCTGGAAAGTCTCTAGAAGATGGGTTGGGATATATATAAAATGAGAGCAATGTTGTTGATTAAATTTTCAATTATTTGCATCATAGGTTAATTGAGATATATGAAGAAAAATTTTGCAGTCGATGAGGCAGTTGAGGGTGATGGTCAAGGGGCCGGTATGGGTATGGGTGAAGGTGAGAATGCTAGTCTAAGTGAGGGTGTTGGTCACGAGGGTGGTAAAGGCGAGGATAAGGGTGAAGGTGCTTGCCCAAGTAAGGGTGTTGGTCAAGGGGGTGGTGAGAATGTAGGTAAGGGTGAGGGTACTAGTTCAAAAAGGGTGTTGGTCGGGGGGGTTAATGATAGTGCTTGTGATGATCTTGATTTAGTTAATGAGACAGTTATTGACATATGTCGCGACCAAATTTTCGGGTGTGAACCACCTAGAATTTGGCTAATGGATTACTAAGCCTAGACTTAGCTCGGGCTCTCCCAAGCCCATACCAATTCGCGACTTAGGTTCAAGTTCTTAACATACAAATGATTTTCAATCAGGAGTCGCCACTAATCTATTTTTGGTGGGTCGATTAGAAACCCAAGTAAAGTAATGGGAGTTTTACTTTACTCCTACGAACCAGAGATCATGGGTACGGGGACTTGGTTACACTAGATTTCTCTAATGCTCTTTCGGTACCATTCTTTTTATTTTCAAAAATGTTTTTGGCAGCGGCTCGATTTATTTTAAATCTATTTTCCTAACATGTGAGGTGATCATGCGGGTGCGCAAACCACCAATTTAACACCCAGATAAACAATGAATAAATTGCAAAACTTACCTCAAAGCAACGAAGCATCTACAATGTTAAATTAGAATCCACATCAACAACCCTAGATATGATTTCTAATTAACACGCAATTTCCCTTTTTTGTTTTCATTTTTTAATGAAAATTATGCAATATGCGATGCTATATTAACTAAATGACCTAATTCTAATGACATGTAATTTCTAATTGAATGGATCTAGCAACAACCACTATATGACATGCATTTCAATGAATCTAATCCTAATGACGTGCATATGACATTTTTCTTTTTCTTTTTTTCCTAAAAGAATGCAATCTATCCTAGAGAATAAAGCTAATTTATTCTAAGACATTTTTTGTATTTTTCATGAAATTAAAAATTAGGTAAAAATGCGAAAATTATCTACCTAGATTAAGATACCATCTAATTTGTATTAGGAATGAGGTTAATCCAAATCCTAATTTAGACTAGAATGTTATCCTAACTTAGAAATCCCTAACTAAAATGAAATCTATCTAAAAAAAAATTATCTAAACTTATAATAAATTAAAAACTATTACCTAGAATTAAACTATGTGTAATTTTACCCTAATCTGCAATGACGTACAAAAGATGCCCTAATTCTACATGACATATGCATGATGATTTTTTTTGTGTTTTTCCTTTTTTCCTTTTTTTATTTATTTCGAAATTAACAATTGCAAATAATTAAACATGCAATCCAAGTTAAAAAAAAAATAACAACTTAAATCAATTGATTTGATTTTTTGTTTTTTTTTATTTTTTAAAATTCGAAATAAAATTCCTTTTCTAAATATGTAAACCCTAAACAGGGAATAAACCTAATTCTAACCTACATTTTTTTGATTTTTTTTTACAAAAACAAAATTAACTTGAATGGCACGACAGCAAATCATAGCAAGATTGATATCCAAATTAACGAACCATATCTCGCGCATGAGATCGGGTTGACCAATTTTTAAATAAAATCACGAATCATATCTCGAGCGTGAGATCGGATTGGTGATTTTTCCGTACAATCAAGGGTCGTATTTCGAGCGTGAAATTGGACCGTCAATCATATGCACGTTGCAAAATTAGGAAAATTTCCTAATTTATGATGGATCAAGAAATCTCTTGGATATGGCAATATCGGGTCTTAGTCTTTCATTTCAATCAAGGAATAGGGATAGAGAAAGAGGAAAAAACGGAAGATTTCACTCACATAGTACTTTTGATCGAAAAATCAATGTCAAATATTCAAACAACATCACAATTCTACATATTCAACAACAATAACGAATTAATCAAAATTCTTACCTGATTCACAATATCAGGTGGATAATGCTTCCAAGTCAGAACACGTTGGATGGTGGCATGGATAGGCCCACAAACCACAGGACAATGGCAACTTCGACAGGAACCGGTAACCTTCAAGGAGACTCGCCGAGGATGCTGGATACTCGTTACCTGATGCTTAGGACTGGAAGACCGTGCTGCATTCAGCGGTGGATCGTCACAATGGGCTCTAATTCAAATATCAGCTTTCAAATTTGGCCACTTGTGAACCACGATCAATGGGTGGTAGATCAGTAGTGGGTTAGCTTGCGATGAATAATGATGATGGACGTCCACCGTCGATGGATTCTGCTCCGGGAACTTTGTACTTCTCAACAAAATTAAAGAAATCTGCAAATAATCCAAATTTGACCCAACGAATTATGTTGACAAGACGTGTCGCCGGGCAGCAGGTGAGTGATCGGCACCGAACGAAGAGCAGCTCGTTGTGATGGATCGCAGCAACGTCGTTGGGAGGGTGACCCACGTCAAGTCTCGAGTAGTGTTCGGCAAGGCCCCGCCAAGGGTCGGTTGAGGCCTTCCCTCTCTATCTCTATAATCCTCTCGTGTGTGTAGTATCCGTGGGAAGACTTTAGTCGCTGATCAGAAGAATCCCGACCAAAGTCGCTCATTGCGGGAAACTCGCTGGATCTTCTAGTATGAGGGTCAGGAACGCTTGACTTCACTTGTAGCTCGGTCTCCTCTCCGACCTCTTCGGTGACCCACATTGAACGCAGCGAGAAGACACGCCAACCTAGGATGGAAACAAAACAAAAAATATATGGGCATATTCAATCTCGGCAACAACGAAATTTGACTGAAATCGTGGTCAGCAATCAATGTGCACTCAAAATAATCCAACAATCAGAGACAAATCTATGCCAATTTAGTTTTAAGAATTTCTTATCGAACATATGCTGGCAAATTTGATTGAGGAGCAGAACTTTGACTTCAGATACCAACGTTCAAGCTAAACCATAAGAGAAACAATAAACCATAAGAGAAACAATCTCAAATAGATCGCGTCAATGGAGGATTCACTATATGAGCTGAGGTGAGGCTAGAGGATCGAGATCAGCACGGCAGTAGATTCGTCCATGGGGAATCCGTCGTGGTGGTGCCACGTATGGACCGACGGTGGGACTCTCGGTACGGGCTGCTTGGTGAAGCCCGCCGGTTCAATAATTCTCGGCCGGGGAAGGAGCAACTCACTTTGGGTGGACTTCTCGATGGAGGTGGTTACCACGCACAAGCATGGGCCGACGATGAGGAGGATGCTCGATGTTCACCGAGATAGTCTCACGGCGAACCTGCAAAATGGAGAACTATTTTGTTGCGGGAAGGCACCAAACGGGTCTCGGCTCGACAACGGCAGCGATGTCACGGCTCACGGCACGGTAAAAAATCAATGCTGCTCATTCGAGAACCTGCAAAACAGAAAGAGATTCGCTGTAGTGAAAGGGAAGAGCTCGGCCAAGAGGGGGCCGTCGCGGTGCAGGTACAGCGTGGATGTCTAGCAGCAATAATGATGGCTAGTGAATCTTGGAGGCGGTGATGGAGCGATCTCGAGTGGGACCCAAAGAGCATAAAGAACTTCGGTTTCTATTCTCTATTGGATCCTCCACTCTATCTATTCTCTCAACATGTGGCCGTATGTTCAATGTGTGGCCACCCTTGTCGTACGCGCACAACACATTATATAGGAGAGGGAATTAAATTTTGGTGAAATATTTCACTTCCAATTTTGCTTGTGCATAATCCCATAAATATATCCTTGCACCCCGCGCAATATTCCCTTTTGTATTTTTCAAATATTCCATCCAAAAATTTCTTTTCTACCCAAGAATATACTCATCGGTGTATATTACCTGAATATGTGAAAAATCCTATCTGAACATGCTCGCCGTCGGTCCAATGCTAAATGCAAAAAATGCACCTAAAACTATATGCTATGCAATTAACTATTTTTTCAGGGATAAAATTAACTCCTAATTTTTAATGCGATAAATGACTAAAGGGTCGCCAAAATTTAGGTGTCAACAACATAGAATATGATATTATTGATTATGACAATAATGATGAGTCAAATTTTTTTAGTGATGTAAGATTTTGGACTGATGATGATAATATTGATAATAAGGAACTTTTAGAAGCAAGGAAGAACATGACTGAGTTTCATGAAAAGGCCACAAAAGATCTAATTATAAGAGAACCATCCGCGCCATTGGTACCATCTTAATTATTGGATGTAAATATTGTAATTGATGCTGAAGCTGGTTACGAGACAGGACTACAAAATAGATGCAGATGATAGTTTGGGGTTTGATGTAGAGGGATTAGATGACGATTTTACTAGAAAGAGAAGTAGGTTTTCAATCTATAATCCTAATTGCGTTATACATGTGTTTACCGTGGCTATGACTTTTGATAGTGGTAGGTAATTGAAATATGCTTTGAAAAAGTACTCGGTAACTTAGCGTAGAAAGATAAAGTTTATAAAAAATGATAAGAGGTTTGTTAAAGCAAAATATGTTAATGAGAATTGTTCTTGGAAGATTTATGATTTTGTTGGTCCTCGTAGTGGATCATTTTATGTCAAGACCTTCCATTTAAAGTATACTTATAGCATTTGCTTTGAAAATAAGAAGGTAACAAGTTCTTGGTTGGCAAATTATTATCTTCATACAATAAGAGCAATGTCAACTATTATAGATATTGTTTTCAAGGATTTCATCATGGAACGAATAGGTTTAGATGAAAGCATAGCTCAATGTATGAATGCTAAGTATTTTGCTTATAAAGTATTGATAGGAAACCATAAGAAGTTATATGGAGGAAATTAGAGAGAGAAATCTTGAAAGCACTATTACAAGAAGGTTGAAAAGCCAAATATACAATTAAGGCATTATTTGAGAGAATGTGCACTTATTTTGCAATTTATAAGAAATGGGTTCTTTGGTAGATGTAAGAAAGTTATAGGGTTATATGGTTATTTCTTGAAAGCAATTTGTTAAGATCAAATCTTGTGTGCTATTTAAAAGGATGCAAATGATTAGATGTTCCAAATTGCTTGGGCAGTTGTCAGAGTTGAGAATAACGACACATGAATGTGGTTCTTAAGAAATTTGATGTATGATTTTAATATTTTTTACACATATGGATGAAGTTAGGTCATAATTAATGACAAACAAAATGTAAGTTCTTTATTTAATTTTTATTTATTATGCTTCTTAGATAGTAATACTTGTAACATATGTTTTACATTGCAATCATTTTTTGCAAGGCCTTATAGGATCTATGGTTGATTTTTTCCCTACATCTAAGCATAGGTTATATGCTAGACACATCTATGCCAATTGGGGCAATAAGCATAAAGGGATACAAATGTAAAGACTACTTTGGTAGTGTGCTAAAAGTAGTATGAGGATGAAGTATGACAAATACTCTTAAGCATTAAAGAAAATTAGTCCTCATGCATATCATAATTTGGTACAAATAGAGCCAAAACACTAATGTAAGGCTTTCTTCACTACTAATATCAAATGTGACATTATTGACAATAATTTATGCAAGGTATTCAATGGAAGAATTATACATGCTAGGTGTAAGTCAATTTACAATATGTTATAGAAAATGCAGATAATGATAATGACAATGATGCATATACAAAGGGATGCATTTGCCAAGTGAAAAAGAGATTGTGCCCAAGAATCGCAAGAAAGTTAGAAGAAAATAGAGTTTATGCAACGTACTCTCAAGTGATATGGAATGGTGATACTGGATATAAAATGGTGGATAAGGGCGACAAATATGTAATGGATATGTTCAAGAGAAATTGCTCTTATAGAAAATTGCAGCTTATTGGCACTCCTTATCCTCATGCCATTTCTGCTATAAATTATAGGCATGAGTATGCATATAACTATATTGATGAGTGTTATAAGTAGGTCAAATTCTTAACTGCATATGAAAACATGATAATGTGAATTCGAGAAGAGAAATTTTAGAAAAAGACTCATATGAAGCTACCTAAACTACTTCCGACTAGAGTGAAGCTTAGTAAACATAAACAGAAAAGATTAAGAAAGGAATGTGGGATAGCAAGTGAAACTAGAAAGTCAAGTATAGGAATGAAGATGACATGTTGAACTTGCTTGAAAAATGGACGCAATAATTCAATTTTTCAATTAAGAATACTAGGTCTACATATTCGCAAACACAATTTTCAAGACAAAAATTCCGGTGAGTACATCCATTTCTATTATGTCGTGTTTGTTTCGTCAATAATATTTTAAAAGAATATATTATTTGCAAGTTTAGAGACATGCAAGTAAAGATACAAATGCCAGTGATGGTTCTACTAGCTTGGATCCTCCTACTAAAGTCAATAGTACAAGTGCTAAAAATTACTTGAAGAGATAAAAGTGACAAGATTGGAATGGGTTTAGTTTTGATATGTTGTAATAGTATCTTTTGTGATATTGGGTTAAGTGAAATGATGTTGATCCATTTATCATTTTCATTGATAATAGCATCAGTGAAGTAGAGTTGTGATAGTATATTTTTTATTAGTCTTGGATGGCTATTTGTATAACTATTTGGACCAGTGAAGTATTGTGCTTTTGAATCCTCTTATTTTAGTCAAATGGGTTTGTTCATCCATTTTTTACTCGAATAATGTATAGCTACTATTTGTTCATGAAGTAATGAGATTGTGCATGCCATCATTTGTTCTTTTATACTCAATGGACAAGTACTTCTTTGATCATGAGGTCATAACAATATAAATTATATATATTTAATGTTGAGGTTGAGAAAAAGATTGCAAACAAAACAAAGGAGATTAAAAAAAAAACTTGCATTTCATTCATGTTTAAACTTTATGTGGACATATATAACATCTACTAAAACAACTTACAAACACAAACTACATTAACACATCTTATGGTAAACTCATTACATCATTCATCTTCATATTTCAAAATAACATATTTCCTAGAATCACTATAAACACCAAAGACAAAACCAACATTATCTTCAAAGTGAAATTTTGTTTTTTTAACTTTATCGCATCTTGTTCAACACGTTTTAGTTGTGCCTTGAGAACTTTGGCTCTAGCATCCATTGAATTGTCATCATCCTTAGTAAGGCTCAACACTAGTTTTTCTTCAACATTGTGTTGATGAAATTTTTTTGACACATTTGTTGTTGATTGACTAATTTTTGTATCAACCCAAGCAAAAAAACTGCAACTTTCTCCAATCTTGTATTTTGGGCAACCGTGATATCTTCTTCCTCAATTCTTGTTCGTCTTTGTTACTTGTATAGTACATTTTAAATCACAATGGAAAAACACATATATGTCGTTGTTGATTAGAGGGACCGATGTTATTGATTGTGACGAATTCACTGGTGTTTTTATTGATTGTGATGATTATGAGAAATAAGAGTCTCGTGAGCCTTTGAATCTGTGTACTTAGGTTGCACTTTCAATAAGATGTAAACAATGCATTTTCAACATAAATAAGATAGTAGTATAGTCAATATGTTGTCTTATTTCTACATACAAGGTTGAGCACTAGTATATAGAAGTAGACAACATTAGAATGAAATCTAGTTTATCTAAGAGAAAGTACCGGCAATAACCCAATAATATCTCTAGCATGTATGGAGCATGACCTAATAAAGTCCATGAATGGGCTTTCTTATTAGGACAACATAAATAAACAATCCTGAGTTGCATACTAAAAAATGAAACATTTTTCAATATATCAGGAACTCCATTGTACCTAACAAGTTTTATTGATTATGAATTAGAAATAACAACCCAAATGAGTATATTCTTCTCAATTAAACCAGAGACAAACAATAATTTTAAATTGTGTATTGAGAAAGTGTGAGTTTAATCTAGATTTTTTCTATACAGCAACTTGTATTAACAGGCCAATGAGATAATGAAATAGTAAATTCTCGAGCTTCCACACTGGTGAACTTCAAATATGAAGGGAAAAAAAAACCTACAACATTCCATGAATTACATCTTAACAAATCAAAATAAAAAGCTTCAATCTTGAATCAATTTTTTGAAGTTACAATTCAGGATATGCATACTATATTCAGTTCAAGTCTTGGAAAAAGATTGATGTGTTCATGGATGATATGTACAAAATCTCTTCAAGTACAATATAAAAGCCAAAACATAAGCAAGCCAAGATTGATGCAACTACTATGAGATTTAGGTGATCCAGACAAACTTTAGGAAATTAGAACGAGGAGTATATCAGGAACTCCATTGTACCTAGCAAACTCTGTTGATTTTAAATGAGAAACAACAACTCAAATGAGTATAATTCTTCCCAAATGAACCAAAAATAGTAACAATACGAGAATTTATCTCTTTGCTGAACTAGCTAGATCAGTCTTCCTTAAGGGTCTGCAAGACAATGTATAAATTGATTTGAATAAGTAACAAGTACTCACAGAGTAGAAATCACCATGCAATATTTAGATAATTAGTTGATATCTTAAGGTTGTCCTGCAGTATAAGAAGCACGGATGCAAAGTTAGACTATTCTTATATCAAAATAACATTTCGATGCCTTTTTAAGCCAACATTGGATCGAATCAAACATAATGATAGATTTTTCCATATTTAATCCAAGTATAATTCAGAGAATATATATATATGAAAGACAAACATTTTCTCTCTTTTTCATATGCATTATCAATGACACAGAGACATTCTAGACGAGTCAACAATCTCAAAAGAGCTCTGACCATCCACAAACCCATGTCAGCAATTTGCCCGGCCATTTTAAATGAACAAGTTCAACAACCACAAACCCATGTCAACAAAATCTAAAATAAAATTCAAGTGAAATCAAGATAGCTAAAGCCTCAACGTAAATATAAAGCACCGCAATTTCAAGAAGATGGTGAAGGCATTGAGTAAGCGTCAAGGAGGCATTAGGAAAATTTGGGCAAAGGCAGACGGATGCAACGGTGAGTGTTGGCCGGAGGTGTCAAGTGACATTGGATGAAGGCATCGAGCAAGCGTCGGCCAAAGGGGTTGGATAGAGGCCTCGAACAGAGGCAACTACCTAGAGGCATCTCGCGAGAGTCGCATTGGGCAACCATGAATTTGGGGGAAGAACTCAATTTAGGATTCCCCATTCGATTTGGGAAAGAACCCAACCAACCCCATGCCCCTTTGTTTCTAGCTTTTGTTTTCTAAAACCAAAATGGTGTCATTTTGCTCTCCAGTGCCATGTCAACGCTAGCAACACTAACCAGCATTGACTAAGATGCCACATTAGACTTTCCAATTATACATAGTCGGATGGACTGAATAGGAACAAAAGCAAAAGGTTTATGATTAAATTAATCCAAAAAAATTAGAATTGAATTGACATAATTACAATAGATTTAAGATTTTTTTGGTAATTTTCCCCAAACAGTTACAAGTTTAAGGGCAAATGTGTACTACACTCAAAGTCCATAGAAGTTTTATGTCATTTTCCCTATGAATATACTAGAAATCAAAATTGATGGCACGATAACAAAAAAGACTTAATAAAGAATAAGATGACACATTATATGCAATGCACCAAACAAAAATCAAGCTAAAATCGTAATCTTAAGTTACGTAATCGGAAGTTCAGTGATTATTCGGATACAAATTCAAATTTACTAGTGCAAATGAAAGCACTTGGAGATTAATTTGATCTTTTGTCCTATAACATCGATTCAATTCTCAATTCCGGCCTTATGTTTACTATATCGGAAGCTACTATTACCAATTGTTGCCTTGACAATGTAGGCATAGTTAAAGGATGAATCTACCATTCCCTTTCCAAGGAAATGGAATGTTTTTTCTATATTGGTAGATTTCCAAAAGAATTAATGAGTGTCAGCCGTCGGCATAAAAAGTTATGGATTACCTTATTTTTTTAGTAACCCATAAGTAACTTAACAACACATTTACAAAATTGTCTAATTCTATTTTACAATTTACAAATTATCAAATATCCTTATCTTCAAATAACTTCAATTTTCTTTTTCTTATTTTTTTAACCATGCTCTAATTTACCAAACCACCTTTTTTTTCCAATTACTAATTGGTAATTCAACCTAACAAAAGCCGGGAAATGACTCTAACTTTGGCCGGTAATTTCATATAAAAAGCTAGCTGGTCGGATGCATTATTAAGCTATGCAAATAAAAAACTAAAAAACTAATAAAGTTAGTACAAACTTGTTAATTTGGAAACTACAAGAGAAATTGGTAAATTTGTAAAAGCGTGCACCATTCCTTGCTTACGCGTCAAGGCTTTGGCTCTCGTCTTATCTACTCATCCGGTAAGCGGAGCATCTCATAAGCTTGAAATTTACCGAAATAATGAGGGCTTTCCCATCACTAAAGAATAAGAGAAAACGAAAAGGGCATTTTACCCGTGAGTGCCGCAACGACGCCGTTTTCCCCATGCACATCAAATCTTTAGTTGGGCCAAACCATGCAGCAACCAAGCCATGCAAAGGCGGATTGATTTGGACCCAAAGATTGAATCCGGCCCAAGCCCAAACATCCCGTCAAAGATAAGCCGAATTCGCCGGAACCCAGTCAAATCGAGACCCCCATCTTCAATTCCTTTCGGGCTACAGGGCCTGAGAGACAATCTCTTGTTCAGAAATCACAATCGCCCGCTAATTCCCGGAAATGCACGTAAACCGTAACGCACGGCGGCAGCGGCGGCGGAGGCCGTCTACATTACTAAGAGCGAGCGGCGGTGCAAGTCCGGATCGTGGTAACACCGAGATCTGCTGCGCCTGGCTTCTTTGCCCTTCCCCCCTACCGACATTTTTTGTGAGCTCGAGCTTCTCGTTGATTCACATGCTTTCCGTTGGGAAAGCCCAAAGGTTAATTCGTTACCATAATGTTTTGCAGAAACAGGGGAGCTTTTTCTGTTTTTGCCATAAAGAGTACAAATTCAAATGCGATTTTACACGCGACGGTTCAGAACTAAGAACATTGTTTTTAAGTTCTCAAATTGCCTATCAATGACGAGGAATTGATAAATTAATATGGATTTGGTTAATGGGTGTTCTACGAGTATTGGAAGAGTATGTTTGTTTCACAAAAATTGGAGATTCGAAAAATATTTTCCTAAAATTTAATGGTTATATCACTTGATAAAAAAAAATATTTTCATTATTGACAATAATTTATAATTAAATATTTTCGTGCATGATAAAAATGTTTTTCCTTCGTTCAATTTTGTAAACAATACAAATGATCATGTTTTGAAAAATATAAACGGCTCCATTCATTTAATGGAAAACAACTTTTAGGAAAGCATTTTTTGAATTTTCCAGCATTCGTTTCACAGAAAATGGACTGGTTACGGAAACGTTTTCCATCAACGGAAAAACAAAAAAATCATCTACGATAGGGGAAAATGTTTTCCACTTTTTAGAAAGCGAAAAAAAATTTCCATCCTCTTTCTTTTACTTCTAAACCTAGCACATTTTTTCACCAATCACCTTTCCTCTTTTTTTTTTTTTCTTTCAACAAAATTCCAATTTTTTGTATTTTAAATTTTTTTTTCTTCTTTTTTTTCCTTCTTTTTCAGTCGGTCGCCAATTGCCTCACTTGAGAATGTCAGGCGAGCTAGGCGAGGCTCGAGCTTCACCCAAGGTCAGCAGAACTCTAGAGAGTTAAAGCCTCGTTAGCTTTTGGCAAGGCTCCAACTCGCTTGTGGCTAGCGACCGACCAAGGAAGGAAAAGAAAAAAAGAAAAGATAAATATGCATAATACAAAAATTGATTTAAAATTTAAAATACTAAAAATTATATTGAAAGGGAATGTATGAATGAAAATATTTTCTTTATCGAATGAAGGAAAATACTTTCTATTTCATTTTCAAATTTCAACCGAACACTAGAAAATATTGTCATTTGTATGAAAAATGGCTTTTTGGAAAAAAAATTTCCAAAAACACCAAATTTTCCGCGAAATAAATGGAGCCAATATTGTGTAATTAGGTTCCTTAATAATCAAAACTTAAAAAAAATGAAAATTCATATTCACTTACTTTTTCATTATGAGTTTTCATGTGAGAAAGACTATCACGTAAAAAATGAATGATTGAGAAAATATTTTCTTAAAAAATACAAAATGAAAGAATTTTTTTCATTGTAAGAAACCATAAATTCTTATCGATAATAATTACATTTTTATTCATCAATTATTTTAAAAAATTTAGCGATCATTTTTTAAAAATTATTTTTCAAATTATTTATTTTTTGCAAAATAAAGACACCATTAATTTTGAAAGTTGTCCTCTTTGATCGACATTGTTCTCGATTATTAAATGCAATGCTATGGATTTCTCGATATAATCAAATTTACAGTAAAGTCTTACTCACTAGGTCAAGCCAATGGAATATCTCCAAAAGCATTTGGCTGATTTCTATCGATCACTACCTCCAAAGAGGTGAGCAACTAATTAATTCGGTCTTCGTTTTTCTATATTTTACCCGCGACTGTGCTTGAATCATGCGTCTCGGGTTACTCCTTTGATTCAAGTAATATATGTTTTCCATTTTAACTCAATACTTCATATATATATATATATATATATATATATATATATATGTATGTATGCGTGTATCCTTTGTTCACTTCAGGGTAAATTTTATGAACCATGTAACTTTACATAAGCAAAATATAAAAGATGCAAAGTTTTATGCATGCGAGCATCAACATATATAAGTACATGTTGTTTTTCCACACTTCTTGCCATTTTTTAATTGTGTTGCTACGTATATGATTAAGAAAATAATATCACAAATGCTATAACTTTCGCACAGCATTCACTTAATTGATTGAGAAGTTACGACACTCAAATGAACAGTTTTCAAAAACCTTGGCACTTACGCAATCGATTGACAAGTCATGATACTTAAGAAAGCATTGTACAAAATTATAACTTTCACATAGCATTCGCTTAATCGATTGAGAAGTTACAACATTTGAATGAATGCTTTTCAAAAGCCTTGGCACTTAAGCAATCAATTGGCAAGTCATGATACTTAAAGAAGCGTTGTACAAAGTTATGTCAGTTGCGTTACCTTAATTTCGCATACAAGTTATGGCTTTTGATGTATAATGATTTGAGGGCCGTACGAAATTTATGTGATTTATGATACCTTTATTCCATATATATAAGTCATGCCTCGTGATATACGGACGGTTTGAGATGACACATGTATTAAAAGCCAAAAATTTGAGTCAAAGCAGGTACATCTCCACGTATTGATTGCTTGACTGGCCAGTCCGTCTTTAAAGTCATTCATGGAAGGGGGAACCTTAAGTCCTCATGATTAGACGGGTCCAAATTCTTTATTTTGACTAATCTCAAGCAAATGTCACCAAAGCTTGGTACATTTCCTAAAGTCATTCTTGTCAATGTTTCCTAATCTAAACTAATCAGTAATCACCCTCCAACAACCTCATTTTTGTCCCCATGTTAGGGTGACACCCTCCATTATAAAACCCATTTTTTGATTATTGCATGAATTGACAGCTAAAACAAATTATATGTGCAAAAAAAAAAACAATAATTATTGTATAATCTCTAGGTGTTGACCGCACGGGTGTGGGGGAAAAACGAGTGGGTCCTGTGAAGACACTTGAGTACCTTAGCCAAGAAAAGATGAGCCAATGTTTTAGTTTGGAAAAGTTAAGGCAAGAAGCCGTATACATATTAAAAAGATGTAAATTAAAATGTTAAATAAAAAAAATATAAAAAATGATCTAATCAATGAAAGGAATGGTCAGAAGAATTTTTGGGACGAAATCAAAATAAAGAATGTGAACGTGTCGGCGTACAACGGGTGGGGTCCCCAAAAATGTTTTGGGGGAGCTTTGTCACTTGAACTTCCAACATGATAAACGAATTAAATAATTAATTGTGATTTTTATATATGAAGATGTTTTGTTTTTTACTGAAAGCCAAGGTCGGAATTTCTTATCTTTGTTCATTAATATTTCTAGTTCTATCCGAGGTGAATAATGACAAAAAACCATTCAAACGAAGAAGTGAAACTGACGCTTCTGAATTGGACTTTTTGTCTGCAATCTCACCTTAAAAATCCAGAAATATGTTAAAAAATAATTATTTTATTTTATCACTTTCCATACTTCGATCCCATTCATAGAATAAAAGAGTTAGCCACCCGGGTTACAGTCAAACATGGCTTGATTCAATCGGATGGTGAGAAAATTAGCATCTTAATGTAAGCTTTACAAAAGATTTCCAGAATAAATAATTTGATTTTAATATATTAGCAGAATAGGCACATACTTCCATGCGAGTGAAAACTAACAAGAAAAAATTATTTAATGAGGAAATGTCAACTGCGATTTGACCTATTTTCCAAAATTAATTTAATTTACAGAGGGCGAAAATGATTTAATTAAAGTTCCATCTATTTTACAAAAAATGAATAATTTCCTAAAGGTGATCGCTTGTGATGATTGGTCAATGAAAAAAAATTTCATTAGAATTTATGATTTACCAACTATTGAGATACTAATGTTATTATATAATTGTTATGTTGATTCCTTTTAATCATCACTACGTCCATTGTTTAAGATCATGGCTAATGAATAGTTCACCAAATATTTTCTTAAAAATAATCACTTGTATCGTTTTTAATAATTGGTTAAAAAAATATTTCCATTATCAACAACAATTTATGTATAAGTATATTTATGAGCACTGAAAATATTTTTCGTTCATTCATTTCCCACAAAACGAATGCATCTTATACTTAGAATTTACTAACAAATTGAGAAACTAATGGGATCATATAATTGTCATGTTGGTTCTTTTGAATTATCAATGCCTCCACTCTTTAAGAATCGAGGATATTATTCAAATTTCATATTCAATTTTTAGATCGAAAAATGATGTTGGATTTTCTTTATAATGTGGAGAGACTAACATTATCATAAATGACTTGAATTGTTAATTCGGGCCATATCATATATATAGACTAAAATATTTTACTATATCTTAATTGAAGACATGAATGGGTGGACTCCATTCAATGTTTTCCTCTTTTTTAGCGTCTTGCCAATTTCTTTACTATTTTAATGATTTTGATAATATATATGTATTTTTCTAACTTTGCATTGACGCCCCTGTGAGTCTATTCAATACGTTCAACATGGATTAAACCAAAATTCAGTCATTAATTCTAATCTCCAACTGGTACGACTTTAAAATATTGCATGGCATAGGAAAGATATCAATCTAAACATTTAAAGTCGTCTTATATCGATTAATCAAAATGCAAAGCAACACTCTATTGAGGGTAATTTTCTAAAAAAGCAAATTTAATCACCCATCAAACTACCTTTGAGACAACTCATGTAATTTTCTTCTCTCATTTTTTCTATCTCTATGGCTAATTTTTCCATTATCAAGATCTCTCTCTCCCCTCAGGATTTGATGGAAATAATGGGAACGAAAATGGAAATTGGAGCTGTGGAGGACGTAAGAGCCTACTCATAGAAGCCCGTAGGCTGTCACTTTATCGAAGTACACGTGTCGGGTGAATAGAGGGGTTGAAGCTACTGTCCTTGCTTCCTCTTCACTCCGCATCGACCGGACAAGAATCGGACGGCGCGGAAAGGCGCCGTCATCTACTGTTACCCCATTTCTATTCATTTTTCCTTTTTCCATCTCATAACAAATTTTCAGTCGACCAAAAAAAAAAAAAAAAAAAAAAATTCTCATGACAAATTTTCTGATATATATAATGTATATCTTTATACGTATTCTTTTGACAATAATTCCAAAATTCATAATGAATGACAACTAGTTATTTTTTCTAATAAATAGAGAGCAATTAGTAGCACTAGTATATAGTTAGTATAAAAAAGAGAAAAGTACACCATATCTCTCGAATTTGTGAAATCGATTAAGTAATTTCTTAAGTGAGTCTGAGAGGTTACGGGATAAATTTAGCTTGAAAAATTGATTCACATACAGTAGGTTCACATCTTATTAAGCACTAAAGGTGTCATGGGCCATGTTGATTACCATTACATAACATTCTTTTATCACAACTCAATTTGTGTATTTTGGGATTCGAAAGACAAGATTAACATATATCAGCGGACGCATGAATTACATTCTCTATCAGTGTTTGCTTTTTTCTTTTAAAAAAAATCTATCGATCATGAGTTTGGTTTATACCACCAACAAATATTAAACATTTTTGTACTTTAACAATCTACTCGAATTTAACTCATGAGAACTCTAAAGCTGCATTATATCGTGTAAATTTCTAAATGGAATATGATATAAAATTTAGGGATTTTGCTACATCCTATAAATTAGTTGATTAATCGTAGTAATAAAGTCTGAAATTTTCATATTATCTCATATGCATTATTTAGTATGAATGACATATTAGTAGAGATGAACTTGAAAATGCACAAACAAAAAATGGTAAAAATCGCTTTCGGTTCGTTGCTTAAGAAATCACAAATGCACAAAAAGAGATAACCTCAATATAATAAATCTATGATTATCATGCAATCTAAATTTAAATGGTAAATGACCTCATTGTAGTTTTCTGGAGCAACATGTTCAACCACGACAATAAATGTAAATCGGCTACAACAACGTTGATTGGTCCGCGAATACCGAATCCTGTAAGAGAAAGAAAACATAATTATTTACCTTGGTGATTCAAAAAAATATAGTGCTTTGACTCTCACCTACTTCATTTTTATTTACTATTTTCCCTCTATTTTTAATTTCTTTTTTGTTCCATTCTATCATTGTTTAATGAAATTTTATTAAATAATAAACTATACTAATGTAACTAAAATACGTAATAAACAAAGATACTAAATGTATAATTTATATTATAGGGTAGAAGGAATACAAATATATAAAAAAAAAAGGAATAAATAAAAAATCATTGCTATTTTTTAATTTTAAATTTTTTTCTACACTAGAATTTGGTTATTAGCTATATTAATTATCATCTTAGTTTTATTAATTCAAGAAGTTTGTTATTTAAGAAAAATAGCTTTTATACAATGAACATAATAAATCACATCCACCTTTACTCTACAATCCTCACGAGATACTTTCATTGAGGTTATATATTTCTTACATCCAATTTTATCTCGTCTTGTGTAGGAACCAAATATGGGATAAAATGATTTTTTTCTTATTTATAATTTAATCCTCTACCAAACGTAACAAACAAGCACAATTGGTTGGCTTGTTAAAGCATTTCCAACAATAAGAACCAGAAGTCATTTATTTAAATCATATAGGCAACGTATAAATCACTCCGAGTCGAGACCACAAGCACATGTTCAAAGGCCTAGATTTTATTGTTTTATCGAATTCGCAAGGAGTTCTTTTGAGCTTGTCAGTAGTCAGGTCTCCATTATTTTTTTTCTTTATCCATGTATTATTCGAGTTGCTAAATTAATCGCGGAAAGGAAATATGACAAAAAAAAAAAGATATTGATGGGAAAATAGAATTGGGAAAACCGAGGGACGTCACGGTCCCTCTTGTGGTCGAACGGCGGGCGGTCCCCGGTTTTGCCGGGGCGGAGGACGAGTCCCGCCGAGCCGTTACGGTTCTTACCTCGCCGACTCCGACGTGGCGGGAGGTGATTGGACGGGGGGCCGTCACTGTGCTTCGAAGTTTGAACGCCGAACGTCGGCCCTTTTGACCTCTTTGATTGGTTCGGTCGTCGCTCGGGATTTTATTATCAGAGTTGGTACTTTTGGCACGGAAACTGATGACTCCACCCGCACTCTTTTTTTTCGATTGAAGTAATTTTTTTTTTTTATAAATAATTTCGATTTCGATGATTGTATAGTTATGGCTCACACATTCAAATTCAGTCATATATAAAATGGTTGAATATCAACAAGGAAAATGATACGTAATCTTTTGATAACTTTTTGACATTTCGAATTTTTTTTAAAACCATAGCATTCTCAGGAAGGTGTCTGTAGTTAGGACACGACATTTATTAAATAAGAAAACAGAAAAATATTATAAATCTTAAATGAATTGGCTAATTTCACATATAAATGATGCTTTTGAAAATCAAACAATATATAATAAAGTATTGTTAACAAACGTGGCAACATACTTATTAACACGATCCTTCTAATTTTGAAATGATTATTTCGTAAGAGTCTTTCTAAGGTTGGCCCTATAGAGACTTTCTGTTTTTTTTTTTTTTTTTTTTGGGTCATAATAAAGAGACTCGTTGAGAATGTATAATTAATTAAAAAAATTGATTTTTGTAGTGTTGATTACTTGTAACATTAGTAATACATTTAAAATCATGGACTTTTCTTATTTATGTCACTTATTAAAAGAAATACTTTTTGTTAAAGGTTGATGGGATTTATCTCTATAAACCGATGTGGTTGGCTCAAAAGTTGAGAAATGAACTTCTGTCCATGAATTGCGAGGGTTTCGTCTCTTTTTCGAAAAAGGTTATTCATCTTAGTCTTCCACTTTACTTAACTTAGCCATGAATGATGTAAGAAAATCTTGATTTGTTTGCGACGTAAAACGTAAGTTCGATTTTGCACACTACCAATATGAATAAACTTATATTTGAAGTGCTCATCTAGGTTTCGGCTCGTGCTTTTCTGATCTCTAAAGTTAGCGAGTATATATTTCACGAGTCAAGATTCACGCATATATTTCGCAAGTCAGGATTTCCGCAATTAAAGATGAAATTTCGTATTAGAATGAAAAAAGAAAAAGAAAAAGAGCTTTATATCAATAAGGAACACTTATTAAAGGTGACATGCATTAGTGACATGACAAATCTTCTTCTTAAATATAGTGTTTTTTTTTCCTAATTTAAATATAGAGTTTACTAGCACTAAAAACTGTAGGTGGACCAATTCTATTCCAAGCAGAATTATGCAGAGCAAAAGCACTAAAAACCATTTCCCGACTATATTCTACTTTATTTTTAAACATAAAACTGAGTTTACATACATATACATAAACACATATACATATAAATTGACACCTCTTCCAAAAAATGAGAATATTGTCCAATCAGTCCTAACACTACTGTATGAATGTCAATTCAGTTTTAAATTTTCTAATTTTACCAAATTAATTTGAATCTTTGCACTAAATTCAAATATAGTCATTTTAACCAATTTTAGTGAGAAATCGCTAATGTAGCAGTGTATAAAGTAGGTTGTTCGGCAATGACTAGTTTGCCAGTTCGATGAAAATTGGCTAGAAGAATTATATTAGAATTTCGTGTAAAGGTGTATGATTAAATTTGTAAAATTAGAAAGATCAAAATTGACTTGGTATTTGTATAATAGATTTAAGACTGAATAGGTGATTTTCACTTCAAAAAGTTTTTCCGGGGTGGTATACTATTTATTGTTGTGCTTATATCACATCCATATAACCACAAGTCAAGTCATTTCCACTTTACCAGACCAAGGAAAAAAAGTTATTTCCACTTTCGAGTAAGATAATCATTAAATTATAATTATTTTTTGCTAGGTTTACCACTCGACTGTTTTTAGTCAATTATACAGTTGAGTTAGGTCTTCTTTTCAAATAATTTTTCGGGCGACTCTTGACTAGCAAGTCCCACCAATGATAGACGTGAGAACGACCATCCCAACATACTCGAAAATGATCGATTCCCTTATAGGAGTTACATAACTACTATAGTCTTTTGGGGACCAAAAACTTTTGATATATAGCAAAAGGCTAACCAAAGCCGGTTGGCCTCTACTACCAAAGACTCGGTTTAACTATAGGAAATAAGACTCTAGCCACGGGTAGAAGTCGCTCCAAAAACACATTCATTTACACGATGGCTATCTTTACCAAAGTTCTCTTATACCAACTTCTTTCGTTACAATGCCATTGAATTCATCGAACTGACCTTCAATTCGACATGCTCCTTATTTCCATCTACACGAAGTTGCGTGAAATTGAATTCTATATATATTGCTCTCTTTCCTTCACCAATCTATTCATTCAATATCCATCTCCTCCATGGAAAATGATGGTTAACTACATAACTTCAGCTTGGGTTAAGCTTCGATTTAGCTAGTGTAGGAAACTATCGCCATTAAATGACAAGATCGGCCAATTGATAAAAACAACAACCTAGCTATTCACAAAGGTTTGTGTCTAGCTCCTTAGCGTCTACATTAAATTCCCAAAAGCAAACTTTAGGAAATGCATCGAACGCTATCCTCTCCATCTCCACTCGGCAGGCATTAAGGAGTGTACGTATACGCACCAACGTACGTACAAAGCTGCAAAACCTACCGCACAATTGCGCTACGAACACCAAAGTACGACGTGCGTAGATGTGCCTGTTCATATATGGATTGTATAATTCGAAGCGAACACTTATTCTCTGAAAATCAGGAATGAAAATCCAGCGAGGGTTACGTAAGGACGGGACGCATATGGCAATTACTAAGCGATGCCAACTTTTCTTGACATTGATATGGGTTTTCCATTTGGGGGCTAGCCTAAAGGTAGATGACAAAAGCATTATAGTTTTTTATCATTACAAGATAGACCAATCTCCATATACCCATTTTAGGAAACCAAGTCATGGGTCTCGTTTTCTTTTATATATATGTACGAAGGTATGGATTGATAGAAACTCGAGACAAATATGTTATCCCACAACACGGTCCTTCTCTTGATCTTAACAAAGACTGCCTTTTAGTCTCCATACACCGTGAAATTACATCATAAAACTCTCGAATTTCAAGAACAATATGATCCAAAAGTTCCATAGTGTGGCAAATGGACATCGAACGCCCATCTTTGAAGTCTCCTCGTTCACTTCTTTCTTCTGTATTTATTTTTTGTTGGATGGGTTTTTGGAGGAAAGAACTACGATTTTCATTAGGCACTGCCAAGAATAGCCGTGTATATGGGGAGTGCGATGACTTGGACATTTCGAGTCTTTTTCAGCACCCAATATTTGCCCTTCCGTTTTGTGGAAAGCCGAGTCATTTTCAACGTCGCAAGAAGAGAGAGAAGAGAGAGAAGAGAGAGAGAGATAGAGAGAGATAGCGTCTTTTGCCCTGTACGCAGCTTGAAACACGCAGTGGCAAAAGAAATAGAGACACCCTTCGACACGTTTCAGCTTGCTAGCTAAAACGAAAACCCCCCCATCATCCGCGGCGTTCGATCTTTTCTCATCTTTTCTTGCTCCAGAAAACCGTAGTCCACAGAAGAAACAATTAAGCCAAGAGAGATTAATTAGATCCATATGACAATTCGACACAAATACACATCGAGAAAGAGAGATGGAAAGATGGTTTATGGCCAAGGCATGTTGAGGTTTTCGAGAGCTGTTTTGGCTAATAAATTAATTAAATATACGTTGTCTAGAGAGAGAGGGAATTGATTCACGAGAAGATGAATCGACTCACAAATTAAAAAAAAAAAAGAAAAAGGATAAAAAAAGGGCAGTTGAGGATAGCTAAGACTTATCGCATGTTTGCTTCACGCAAGCAGCTTAAAACATGAGAGAGAGAGAGAGAGAGAGAGAGAGAGAGAGAGAGAGAGATGGTGTTTGCTCCCTCGCGTGGCTTTAAAGGCTTCTTCCTCTTGGGCGTTTTTAAAATAACACACCGCACACACCCCTCGCCCTCCTTCGCCCTTTTCACCTCCTCTCCTCTTCTTATAGAGAGAGCAAAACATCCTCTCAAAACCAACCAAGAAACGCACCAAACCCTAAGTCAAACAAGCCTCTCTCTCCCCTTCTCTCTCTCTCTCTCGCTTTCCCTCCTTCCTTCATGGCCCATCAAGCCCTAATCATGGAAGACGTCTTGGGTTATGATCATTAGTTTGAGACCATGAGTTCTAACCCCAGCTCTAGCAGCGGAGGCGGAGGCGGCGGAGGGGGGAGTGGCAGCGGCGGGGGAAGTGGGAGCGGGAGCGGAGGGCCATGCGGCGCGTGCAAGTTCCTGAGGAGGAAGTGCGTGCCCGGGTGCATATTCGCGCCCTACTTCGACTCGGAGCAAGGGGCGGCGCACTTCGCGGCAGTGCACAAGGTGTTCGGCGCGAGCAACGTGTCGAAGCTCCTCCTCCACATCCCCGTCCACAGGCGGCTCGACGCGGTGGTCACCATATGCTACGAGGCGCAGGCTCGCCTCCGGGACCCCGTCTACGGCTGCGTGGCCCACATCTTCGCCCTCCAGCAGCAGGTACGCTCCCTCATCGCCTTCATCGTCACAGTCATCGGTAAGATTTCGTGAGATCATTGTCGATACCGGAGAAAATTCTCCCGATTCTTGTTTGTTAGAAGGCATCTTTAGCTTGAGGCTCTTCCTATTCTACTCTCTTTCTCTCCCCAATTAATTCTGGTTCCATTATTGGGAAGTTGTTTGCACCGTAAGAAAAGATGTCCTTCTCGTTTTGTGTTTTCCACAAGCTTCGACCGTATCTGATGACTCATGATGATCTTCCTGCTTGAAAGCGACAAAAAAATTTACCAACGAAGTGATGAAAATGTTTGATCAATATGAATATGAATAGCGACTTCTACATTTTTTTTTTTCCCATCTAAGACTATGGTTAAAAATCTGGTCTCGTTCTTCATCATCTTCTGCCTTGTTTATGTCCGATCAATATGAATATGAATATGAATAGCGACTTCTTTTTTTTTCCATCTAAGACTATGGTTAGGAATCTGGTTTCGTTCTTCATCGTTTTCTGCCTTGTTTGCGGTAGGTGGATGCACCCCCCAGAAATACACAAGGGTTCTCTTTCTCTCTCTCTCTTTTCCTGAAATGTGTATAATCTTCACTGTCTCCTTCCTCATAATGAAAAACAGAAAAAGGAACTTTATTATTCCAAAAAGAAGGAAAATTTTCTTTAAAAAATAGGTTGTAAAGGCAGCGGATATGTGTTGCAGGGTATGACGTGAGTGTTTTCAAGGGTTTTTTTTTTTTAATTTTTTTTTATAAACTTTACTGAATTCTAGAAAAACTTTTCTCTGATATCATATGATGATGATGATGGGGAGGTGGGCGGAAATCGTGTTTTTAGCTGTTATTACGGAAATGGTCGGTTTGCTTCCTCTTCTAAAAAAAAACGCACAAAAAAAACAAAAAAAACAAAAAGACAAAAAAAAATGTGGCTTTTTCTTTAATTTAGGGCAAGGTCAGAAATTCTTTTTTTTCTCCTCTCTTCAAATAATGTGTGAATCAGCATGAGGCATTTTTGTCATTTTAATTGAAAAATACTTTAGGGACTTTGTTCCAAAGTTCTCCTTCTTAGTCTTTGATTAATGAATGATAGATGCCCCTAAAGTTTGGTAATCTTGGATCTTTTAGATGCTAACATTCCAATTTCCATGTTGTTGTCAAGGAATAGTACAACGATCTTTCCGTTTTGTCAGACATTATGCTTTGATCCAACATGTAGCATTCGGATTTAGCATTATAATATGACCGCTTATGCACTCAATTATTTGGTGACAAGCTAATATATTATATTAGTTTCCGAGGGCACTTGAAAAGAATGTAAAAAACTGGACCCACCCGTGAGAATTCAACCACCGGCTTCAATGCACGCTCATCCCAAGGGCAATTATGCAAGCGAAAACGTTGAAATTTTCTTGGTATTTTAATTAATCCCCCTGTCCCCCCCCCAGGCTTATTCCTAAGCCTTGCATTGTTGGCAACTCCTCCACGTTCCCCATGCACGCTGTTCGAGCACGCACTTTTTCGAGCATATCGCACGGCCCGCACAAGGGAAAGCGCCACGCACCCTCGCACGCACGCACGACGACTAGTTCGTCAAATGTTTCACACCCGAAATCATTGTAAGTTAATCATTTCCTGGAGGTTGCTGCTTCGACCGAGGCGAGGCTGTATAGTAATCCGTTCCCTAGGGCTTCGCCTTCCCTCGCTCGTTCGGCCTCTTTCATATAGAAAAACCGTCGACCTTGCGTCCCGCGTCGGCAACGCATTGATTGCAGCGAGGAATGAGGTGCTGGGGTGCGGGTTGGGGGGTTGTATCGAGAGGGTTTAAATTGGTTTTTCAGCGTGTCTAATGCGGTCCGGTCTTCTGCCAAAGCGAGACTTACTAGGCTTGAGGCAGGCAAGCAAAGCTGGCGTCTCGCGAAGTTTCTTCTCATCTACTTAATGGTGTAGACGATACGGGATACGTACGTTACGAAGATGATGGGCTGACACGAAGCACCAGCATGCAATGGCCGATGCTTCTGCTTTTTTCGATTTACTTAATGATCTATGCTGGGGCACATATGTACGTTACATGCATTGTTTTTCGAAGGTTTGAAATGAGACGTTTTGATGCCCGGTTGTGACGGATGAGTTGACACGAAGCACTTCATGCAATGGGTCAATGTTGCTTTTCTTTGGACCATCCTTTCTTGTTGTCGAACGAGGTTTTTTTCCTTTGTAATTATGTTGAAATGATTCTTTTAGCAAAGTTTTACATCGAGACATTAGGGTTTTCGTTGCCATTGACTGAATGCGAGGATCGTTGGTATTTACGTCGTTCAATCTTTTTTCTTATCGCAGACGGGTTTGTTCGGGAATTAATGATATATCTAGACGCTTATCTTGCCTTGTTTAAGCGTACTTTCGGAACTCACTTTAAACCGTCTGTGGGAAAATGAGAAAGTCTCTTTGGGCTAACTCAAGTTATTTTTTGCTCCATTGGGGAATTGATGGTGCAGGTGGTTAACCTCCAAGCCGAGCTCTCTTACTTACAAGCCCACCTGACGACGTTGGAGCTCCCGGTGCCTTTACCGCCTCCGCCGCCGGCCCCAGCTTTGGGGCCGCCGCTATCAATAGCTGATCTCCCATCCGCCTCGTCGATCCCTGCTACTTATGATTTGTCCTCGCTTTTTGATCCAATGGCACAAGCGGCGTGGATGGTGCCCCAACGGCAGATCGATCCCCGCCAATTCGAAGGCAGCTGCAGCGGCAGCGGGTCATCAGCTGCAGGCAGCGGTGATCTTAATGCGCTGGCCCGGGAATTGCTACGACGGCAAGGATCTCCACCTCCTGGCTTCATAGACGCGATGTCATCGCCATCGTCCCTCTCGAAATGAGACTTGACAACCCTAATCTATACTAGTACTTGCCCCGGGATTGACAGTTCGACGATACATACTATAGCAATGGAGCTTTGATTTTCTTGTTATACTTAGAGGCAAGTAATAGTAACTAATTAAATCTTTGTAGCCTGGTTCTATTTTGCTTATCCTCTTCTAAAGCAAAAAAACTAGTGCAATTGAACGCTAGATTATACATGTACTGAGCTTCAATTTAAAAATGTCTAGCAATTAAACTTGTAATTTTCAAAATATTTTGATCATGGAGCTCATGGACCCTGTCGAGTACAGTACTTTTAGGGAAATGCTTGAACTTGTCATGTCTCGTTCTCTTTCAATTTCTGTAAATTATATCTGGAAATATGAATTTGGCGGACAGGAAAATCAACTATTTATTTTTCAAGAAGTATAGCTTCGATAAAAGGCATGACCCATCGCATTACTTAGTGAACTTGCTCACCGTGCGACAAGAGACGCATTCTCTTCGTAAATATCATGAAATGGAATTTTATAATATGCAAAAAGTTCCTGGCGCTCGTCTTTTTTGCGTGTCTGTGTTTTGGTTGGGGGGGGGGGGTAATTCAATGAATTTTTGTCACACGTCTATTAATTAGATTTTTTTTCAATAATTAATTGGACTTAAATGATGGCCGGATAACCTTTTTTAAGACATAAGAAAAAAAAAAATGAAGTAAGACAAAATTGTATTACAAATTGCTTTCGAGCCATCATCTGCGTACAACGTCATTATAAAGTGATATTCCATCATTCTATATGCGAAAATACAAATCCATTTTGCGTGCCAAGAACTTTCAATGAGTTGATAATTGTGATAAAATTATTGGTAAAACAAGTACATTTGTGACTTTCTTTCTATGTAACTTATCGGTAACTTACTGCCACTTTTATGAAATTGTCACTATTTGTATAGCTCCTAAACTAGTAATTTTTGTTCAGACTTACCAACTCTTATTTGTGTAACTGATCAATGCTTCAAATTCATTAATTTGGGTAGAAAATTACCAACCTTAACTAGAGTGATTCATCAACTTTTGTTAGATTAGTTATCAATAGGTTTTTGGTTACTGATTCTCATTTGAGGTATGTTCATTTACCAATATTTCTATTGAGTTATCACATATTGATTGCATCAATTACATACCCTTAAGATCTTCTGACTCTTTTTAGAGATTATCAACTTAAATTAGCGTGATACGTCAACCTTCCTCCAATTATTATTTCACCTAGTATTGTGTCATCAACTCGCAATTGGGTTATTTGCCAATATATATTCGGTTTCTTTTAATTAGCTAAGATTTCTTATTGTTTAAAATTTTTATCAACGTATTCTTAGTAACACCTTAAAATCACATCAACTATCATTTGAATTATTTATCTTGTTTATTTTTCTTTTAATTACCAATTCACTTTGAGATACGTTATTATGAATGATGAGATATCCAGTCATTCTTGCCAAATAATAGTTGCCAAATGAAAACGGAGAATTTTAATTAAAAGGAAAGTGAAATGTATGGAAATCCTCTAATACTCTATAAATAGAGAGGAGCAAATATGGAGAAGAGAAGAGAAAGCATTATATTTTACTCTCGAGAAAATTCCATACAGATAGCTCGCTCACTATTTTTCATACCACATTGAGATCACAAAGTGGAGCTTTTGATGATGGAACAAAGCTATCAACAGAGAGTAATTTATAATCTTATTTTACGTTTCATGTTATAATGGATTCATATTATTCTATGTGGTTGAAATATTGCATATATTTGGTTCACCGATTTTCAATCCCGCAACAAATATCTTTCACCAAGTGTTATATTTTGCTTTTTATTAAAGGATACTCAAGTTCTATATTAGCTTTGGATAGAGAGAGTCAAATGCGAACAAGACTATATCTACTATATAATTCCGAATCTAAAGAAGTCGTTTAATATGCTTAACACGCACAAGCTTAATACCAACAACAATTAATGTCGAAATCTAATCAATAGTGCTATCTAAACTCATTTTAACATAATAATGAAAATCCATTAAAATTAAAGTAGTTTATACGATATCAAAGACGATTCAACAACGATGGATATTAATAAAAGTGTTCGAAAAACACTACGTTGGACAGAGGTGACAACACCTAGTAAACATTGCTCCGAGATGAGTAAGAGGACACAATGTCGGAATCTAATAAACGATGTTGGACAAAGGTGACAACACCTAGTAAACATTGTTCTTGGATGAGTAAGAGGACGTAACGTTGTAATCTAATCAACGACGCTGGACAATGAGTTGGCACTAGAATCTAATCAATAGTACTGGCTAGGATATAGATATTCGCCGAAATTAAATCTATGACGGGAATCTTAAGCTATAGCTAAGCTAGACTAAGCAGAGATAAAAGTAAGATAAAGTAATTTTGTGTATTGTTCAGGGGGCTTTCTGTCGGATTGCTTGCAATATTTATAGGCCAATTTGGTAATCGTTGGTAGTCGGTTGCTTCCTCCTCAAGAGTCACTCCATGTTCTATGTTGAACCACCTTATTCACATATGGTTTCAGACTTGTTCAACAATGCTCTCATGGCTTGTTTAGTAAGAATTAACCGCTCTTCTTGAGTTTGGTGCTCTTTTAACCGTTCCCACCTAATTTCACCGTCAATGTTATATCTTCAACAATGTCTTTTGGTTTCAACACATGGCGACAGATGGCAACCAACTGCTTCATCTTAGAATTACATATCTTTATTTGTATGTCCATTGAAATCTAGCCTAAGGATTCTTGAAATCCTTGGCTATCATTTGTTTTCATAACCACCATGGGCTGAGCCGATGTAAATTACAGCCCACAAGCGGCAACGGGGTGATTTTAGAGTTTTAAGTCCCTTGTGACCAGTATGTGTTTGTAGGGTTATTTTTGGGTGTCAATGATACCACATCATGATTCAACCAATATCGCAATTTTATATCTCTTATTTCCTTTTAATTGGAGGATTAACCTAAATGATAGGTTCCATCCCATTTGTAATAAAATTTGTCTACTCAAACTCTAGCGAAGAATTTGATTATTGTGAGAATCCGCGTCAACACCAATATTATAATAATGTAACAGATATAGTCTTAAGCTTGTGCGACACAAGGATATCTCAATTGTAATGTGCAAAGGAAGGAAACTCGTAAATTTGTGAAAGTGATTTTCCCCGAATCATTTAACTATATGTTTTACCTTAACACTATCTAAAATCATGTGCATGTGATTAATTCGAGTTCCGATGGAAACTCATTCGAGGGCACCCCCGGGAACACCATAATCCATATAAATCAAACGGGTTTTATGTCAGATGAGCCACCGTCATGATTCGACGAGATTAGTTAGGTGTTTTAAGGAACTTGGATGTTCTCGTTGAAAGAAAATCTCAATAAATAAAGTCGGAGTCGCTTATGTATCCACTGCTGCCGAAAACAACGAATGATACGGCGAGTCTTTCAGTCGGACAAGAAAGAGAATGAAACAGTAACAATCCGATGTCGATCGTTTTGCTCGTTTCCTAAGTTTGCTTCAATTTCTCGCACGCACCAGACATGACGGCGAACGGCGCGGCCACTTCTCTCTTTCCAACTGTCCTCTCTCTCTCTCTCTCTCTCTCTCTGTCTGCTCCACCGTAGAAATTGTCAGACATAGTGTACAACATACGAATGTACGTCTTCGTTTTTGCTTTTCCCTTTCTCCTGTTCATTGCTAATTCTTTCTGTCAGTCTCCGAATGACGCCAAAGAGCGACACGAAGCAAACGTTGAAGTGCAGAGCTTGAGTATTAGAGTCAGTAAATAGTCGAGTACTCGTCTAGAGACTGCAGATTCAAGGCTGAAGTAAATAATGAGTTAAAGCTTCATATACATTTCGTGTCAGATTATGGCTCCTGGATGTCGTGTGTATTTCGAAAGGTGCCTTGGGAAGAAGAATCGACTTCTCTGAATTCAAGGGCAGGCACGTCACATTTCACTACAAGAAAAGAACTACAGCGGGACAAAATTTTGTCGTCTCAGAGTATGAAGCCTTAGGATCGATCAAGGCGACTAATCCTTACGTGTATCGTCTAGGTCAAGCATAAGCATTGTCGCCGTTGATTCGATCATATTTGGGACAATTTCGAAACTTTGGCGACAAACATAATTTTTTTTTCACTTCGTGTTGGACTTGAAGCGATTAAATCATGATTTTGTCACGTTATGTTAGATCTAAAGTAATAAAATACTGGTTTGTCGCCTTAAGTTTTGGCTTAAGTGACGAAATTCAAACATTGAGAAGGGAAAATGATTTGTGCACCCAAGTCAATGACTCTTGGGCTATAGTCCATTGAGGTCGGGCTTGAGACCTCGATTCTAGTGATTGAGTCTTCGATGGTCATACCCAAGCACTTGTCTCTCGCGCCTAAGTTACCAGCACATGGGGCTATGTCGGCCAATGTCAAGACCGGGACCTCTGTCCAACACTTGGCGTGGGACTTGAGAGGATGAGCTTGAGACCCTAGTGCCCAAGCCTGGGCCAAGTCCTTGATGATTATGCTTGAGTACCCATCTCTCTCGCCCAACTCACCGTCCATAGAGGTTGAACTTGGGACTCTAGTGCTCATGCTAGAGTTCCCAACGGCCATGCCTAGGACCATGATACCCGTGCCTAGTCCCTCAACAGTCATGCTTGGGTAATCAGCGGTTGTGCTCAGGTCACTACAAACCTAAGTCCCCCATGCTCGTGCTTGGGGTGATTGAGAAACCCTAACTCTTGTGATCAAGACCCCAACAGTAGGGTACCCCTTATATTATACGAATGATGTATGTCTTTTTTTCCAAAAAATTAAATCACGCTTTTCTTTCTAAATGATGGAAAATGATTTTTGGTTCATTTCCATATTTCACCCAAATAAAGGAAAATATTGCCATTTTCATAAAAAGTAATTTTTGAATTTTTTTTAATAATGTCAATTTTTTTTTTTGCGAAACAAATGAGATCTCATTATTTAGAAAATTATATGATTTGATTGGCAAATGTCTTTTCGGTCATGGAAATATCATAAAGATAAGAAACAATCTACATAATGTCAAAATTGCTGAATCATAGCACCGCAAAAGCTTCAATAAATTAATTTCCACATCTGTGCAATACTCGCGGTTACACTACTGTAACATTATGAAAAAACAAAAAACTAGTACCGTAACACTATGATCAAATTAAAAAAAAAAAATAGTACCGTAACAAAAGATTTCTATGTACGTAAATTTAATTTGGTCAGAAAAAATTTAATTTGGCAAATTTGCGTAAATTTGATGGTTACTAAATTGCAACAATTTTTCAATCGGTCACCATCTTTGATTTTGATTATCCAATGCATCGAAGTGCTTTCCATTGTTGGCACTTGCTGGATAGGAATTTAGCCAATTTTTAACATGTTGATATGATATCCATGTAGCAATGGCGTGGTGTCCAAAAAAATGGCGCACCTTTTTTGTCCACATCGACAAAAATTAGTTGGGCTTCTATCAAAATATATGCATAAATTGCAAAATTAAAGGTGTAGTCGTAAATAAAATCAAAGTTAGGCGACCCGATTGCAAAATCTACCAGATATCACTTACTATGAATGGAACCTATTCCATTAGTGTGAATAGACTTGAGGGAACTTTTTGGCCAAAATCTCCCCTGGCATTTATGATAGCAGGGTAATCAAACATTATGTCAGAGAGCAAAACTTAGGAAAGCTTGCCATTGAAGAAATGATCAACGAGCAGCGGCCCGATCATATCCCAAAAGCCCGAAAAAAAAAAGGGGGGCTCGAGCAATGTAGGCCTGGCCTGTCCAATTTTGGTCCGCCTGCCCGCCCGCCCGAGCATTTCTATGCAATTTTTTATATTACGTGCAAATTTGGACAACACATTATGACCAACCTTCGAACTTGATCTTGCGTGAACCTTGCTCTATGATCTCCTCTATCGTCCATGTAAATTGAGCTCAAAATTGGTAACTCCTACCGAACTACATCGTTTTTCATGAAGCCAAAAACATATACATGACTACATAGGGTGTGTTTGATTCAATTTTGAGAGGATGTCTTTGGAAAAATATAAAAATCTTTAAAATAAAAGAGTTTTACCAAATGCAATTAGTATTTGATAAAGTGTAATATAAAAATACATTGAAATACAACTTTGTTCTAAATGATGTATGGAAAAAGCACATTTTGCAAAGCCCTTTTGCCTTTATTTATTAAAAAAAAAAATTCAAAAGTGACCAAGGACTAGTGACTGGCAAGCCTTCAGTGAGATTTCAGCTAGGCCAAACTGGGTTGTTAAAGAGCCAAATTTAACAACGGGAGCCTCACTTGAGGTTGCTCGATCTTAGACGATGCCTTGGTTCACACCATCTAGGCGGGCGACCACTTGGGTTGTGTGAACGTAGGCAATCGTCGCCCGACTCGCATGAACCCAGGTGGATGGTTGCCTTGGTTGTGCGACCATTGGCCTAGGTTGTGCGAACTCAGGCAACGGCCGCCTACGATGGCACGACCTCATGCAAGGTTGTTGACAGCTTGTCGACCACTAGTCGGTGGTTCACTAGTCGCTCACCGGTGGCTGAGAAATTCATTAGAAAGGCAAGGGTTTTTAAGAACACTTTTGTAATTAAGAAAATAAAAATAAGATAAAATTAAAACAAAAAAAGATCTATTTGCATTTTAAAATTGCAGTATTCTAAGATACTTCCAGATTTGTCTTATGCTATAAATCTTTGGAAATATAATTATATTTCCCCAAAACTGTTCAAAAATTTTGCTAAATGCCATATACTTTTTATTGAGGAACTTTAGGGCATCATAACCCTTACAAAATGCCAAATCAAATGCGCCGTAATTACCCAACTCTTCCTTCGGCGGAAAATGGCAAAAACCCTAATTTTTTTTTTTTTTTTTTATCTTTTGATTTATAATCAATTTCTTCTTTTGAGAGAGAGAGAGAAGGAAGGAAAGATTGAGTGATGTGTGGGAAATGACAATCGAAAAGACTGAGGGAGATTAGATAGGTTGAAAGCCCCACTTGCGGCTCGCACGTGGCGGTCATCTTCTTGTGAAGATGTGAAAAAATTGATTGGGAAAAAGAAAAAATTAGGTTCTCTCTTATTATGTTTGCTTCACGCAAGCTGCTTCCCACAGCTATTGTACGATTTCCCACACGCTTTGCCGTGACTTCAAAGCTTTAGATTAAGCAGGTTCAATTTGCAAATCTCCCACTCCATCATATATTTTTTTATTTCTTTATATTTATTTATTATAAGATCAAACAAGTATTTTGCAAAAATTCCAAAAGAGAATTTAATAACTAGATCAAACGGTCGTTGTCGAGAGAGTCGCCATCAAAGATCTCTCTCCCAAGATTTGAAATGGAAATTGAGCCATCTTGAGGATTATTTTTACCTCTACTCACTCATTCATTTTGCACGTGCTTATGTAAATTTGGCATTTACCCCACATCTTTACATACTTTCCGACCAAGAAAAACGAAAAAAACATCTTTACATACTTGAAAATAGGCAGAAATTATGGTAAAATTTAATGAAGATGCAGATTAAGGAAAACATGTAGAGATTACCTCAAATAGCGATTCACAATTTTTTGTTTGTCGTTTTTTGCGCCTTGAAGTAGCTCTTAGTTAAGAGCATGTTGATAGTGATAGCTTAAACATTATATTCACATGAAATATGGTTTAGATGGAGTAAGAAGTCGCCTCTCGAGAACGGACTAGTAAGTGAGGGTTGGAGTTTATCCGGGCGACAAAATCATGATTTGCACCCATCAAACATCATAATCATCGTGATAAGCCTTTTTAGATGCTATATTATTTGTTTCGCTATGTTTATCAAGAAATCATGTGTTTCCACGGGACGGAAGAAATATGGAAATATTAAATGTTTAAGATCGTTGACGGTTAATATATAAGGTCAGTATTTGTGATATAATGTGACAGCTCTATATAATGTGGCAGCTCTATCTAAATATTTAAATAAGTAAATCATATTAAAAGAAGATCGAGCGTCACTTAACATAATAAATTTATAGATCAATTTCAACAGATTTTAGGATGATTTGTGCAAAAATAAATAAAACATAAATAAAATAATATGGTTTAAGACTGACGACCCACCACCAAATATAAAGGTGATGACCCACCACCAAATGTCTCTCCATTTCTTTCTCCCCACCCTGAGATTTTGCGCAGTCTCTCGACGCGGGGGATAGCACAATCGCCTGCGGAGAGTGAGAGAGAAACCCTCGAAGATGAGCAATAAAAACGACAAAAACACCGCCAGCAACAGCGATCCCAACGGGTCGTCGTCGTCGAGCACCGCAAGCGGCGGCGGCGGCGGCCCGTGCGGCGCGTGCAAGTTCCTGCGGAGGAAGTGCGTGAGGGGCTGCGTTTTCGCGCCCTACTTCGACGCCGACCAGGGCCCCGCCCACTTCGCCGCCGTGCACCGGGTGTTCGGGGCCAGCAACGCCTCCAAGCTCCTCGCCCGGGTGCCCGCCCACCGCCGCCTCGACGCCGTCGTCACCCTCTGCTACGAGGCCCTCGCCCGGGCCCGCGACCCCGTCTACGGCTGTGTCGGCCACATCTTCGCCCTCCAGCAGCAGGTAAGCGCACCGTAACTGTACTTTACTGGACTGTACACTCTTTGGACGCCTGAATCGATGAGCTGTTGCAGTGACGGAAAATCTCCTTGAAACTGCATCATGTATGTCGTCGGCCTAGAACAGTGTAGTCCGTAAGCTGGACACTTTTGGAATTATGCGTAAATTAGGCATGGACATCGACGGTTCTTGCTTGCAGAAGCTTTCTGAACTTTTGGTCTTTCTCTTTTGTATTCTTGGTTTCTGTTTTCATGTTATTGAAAATCACACCACTTTCCAAAACAAGCCGAGAGTTAAAATTTAGTCTCCGAAGAACCTAATTATAGGTGCTCCACTTCACCCCCAATAACTCGCGATTCTTGCTGGTTGTGGTGAAATTGTTCAGTACAAGATTGATCATTATCGCGTGTGTAAGATGTCAAGAACTATGCTGAATCGCGAAAGTTGCTCACTTGTATCTCCTTTCGAGAACATGACTGCATGTGGATTCCGTAGGGTCCTGACCCCAGATCTACGCGTTGTGTTTGCTTTCGATTTCTATTACTAATGAAATGATCAAATATCAATTTATTTTGGGCCAAAAACGAAGAGAGACTGTCGCTGTGACAGTGACGTGCGCACCTAGTCAAATTTCACCGCTCGAAGAAAAAACATATTTTCGGGCTCCCGGTCTTTAGGGTTTCCGTTTCCTCCTTCGGGCGCGTTTCGATGAGCTACCCACATGTAGATTCGTAGGTTAGGCCTCGGTGACGTCTCCTCCCCTATCCTTTCAATGGTCGAACTCGGTGGTTATGCCGCCGTCCTCCTCCGCCGTCAGCTTCAGCTCCGGAGACTGGCGGGGGCCGGGCGTTCTGCTTTTGATAGGGCTCCTCATAATTCATGGGTTGAAATCCATTGAAATTAGCTTCTTGAACAGTCTCTTCTTCTTCGCGTCGGCGAGTAGCAGCAGTTTTTCACCTTTTCTGTCGAGTCGCGTATGTCTTTCTTTCTTGCAGTGAAAAAGCAAACCCTTCTTTCTCCTGTTCATTAGGGTTTTTCTGGCTCTGCAGCTTAATAAATGCCGCTCGGGTCTTCCAAAAAATCCGCGCAAAAGTCGTACTGACTTCCTTGTTTTGGCCACTTACTTCACTCATTGACTGCGAGAGAGAGAGAGAGAGAGAGAGAGAGAGAGAGTGAATGAGCGGGTACGAAGTCAAAGTTTTGTTTCCCGGATTTCCAAGCAGTCTTTATAGCAGCTCGAGATTTGTCTGAATGGCAAGTTTTGGAAAATGAATCTTCTCTAGAATTCCTCCATTCCCATTTCATACATCCGTTGGGGAAAAAAATATGGCTTGGAATCAATGTTTTACTAAGACAAATGATCGATCATGTTAATGAATGTCCAAAGGCCCTTGTTTAATAATCAATTAAGAAAATTTTACGATGTTCAATGTATAAATTACTCTTCTCGAATTTTCCTAAATGAAATGTAGATAAGATTATCCTTTTATGGGTCTGATCTGACATTGGCATTCACCACATCTTTTTTCGCCACGGAATGTTGCTCTCTTTTGCTGCCAGCCTCTGCTGTCTGAATCTGACATTGACCACCTGAGAAAAATATGTTCATGTCAATCTCGATCGCTAAAACATTTCTGAGAGAAAAAATCGTCTAATTGCTTCCCTCCTTTTTGCCAATTTCGTAGGGGTTTCGATTGGCGGTCATGGTCAAATTTTAATAGTCTCCTGTTCAAAAGCAAATAGAAGGTCCTTTTCCTAGGTTTCTGTGGGTGAAAGCCCATCTGATGGATAGCTGCAGCCTGCAGGGGGTCCCCGTCACATCTCCTCTGACACATAAAGGACCCCAATTCATTAATTTGAGCTATTATCATAGTTATTATATTAGTATGGTGTACCAATAATTAGTTTTACTTAGGTTTAAAATATGCGGGTCTCAATTATGAGCTCGCTGGCCTTGTTAAACTACTCTTTGATAGGTGTCGTTCTTGGGAGTATTTGACAGAGAGCAAGGTGCTTTTGATTTGCCGAGACGAGACTGTAGTAATAATGCACAAGTAGCTAATATGTATTTCACGTCAGAATTGATTATTCATTTAAAAGTTGATCGAATATGTGGATTCTAATTTGACCTATGTCACCCCTTAATCTTGACCTATTGTAATGAAATGACTTAGAACTTACCCTGCGTTATTGTTCTATTTTCTTGTTCTCTTCTTTTTGTCACATATGGTGTGTTTTAGGGTTAGAGAGATGATTTAAGCATCTTATGTAAGAGATGTTTAATTGATTTAATCGCCACATAGATTGATTATAATATGACTTCATTACTGCATAATTCTTTCTTTAACACTATCAATTCGGAACCGATGAAGGGCTAGCTCATACAAATCGTTCTTGTAATAGTCGAGTGTTTTGCATTGACTTATGATTTTGGCTTAACTAGAACTACGTATGTTGCATCCATTCACTGTAGGTGATGAATTTGCAAGCCGAGCTAGCCTACGTTCAAGCCCGTCTCGCTTCGCTGCAGCACTTCCCTCTACAGCCACCGCCTCCCCAAAGCCCGCCGCAGTCTGAACTCCAGTCCTCCTCTGACACGGCATTGCTCTCGGAAGTGGTGCCCAACCTGACTCTGCCGAACATGTACTTCAACTCCTATCAGCTTCAAAATGGTGCATTGGCTGGCCTGCAGAACTTTCGCATGAATCCGGCTGAAGAACGGGAGCTCGAAGATGTACAACTGCATTCATTGGCTAGGGTTTTTATCTCTTCGTCCCGACACTTGCCTCCTCCAGGGGTGAGATTTGACGGCTCGAGTCCGGGCAAGAATTTATAGGATGATTAGCATAGTGGATTGGTGCAATCTCAACGTTTCCTGTACTACCAGCTTTTGCCAAATTGAAAGGTGCAATCTGGGTGTCTGTCATGACAAATTTTCTAACCCTTGTGAAAAAAAGTTGCCTTCTAGTTGTGAATTTTGCATTTTGTACACATTAGTTCATGCCCTAGCAAGCTGATTAATGTATTTTCTGGAGCCATATGGGATTGAATTGTATGTATAACTCCGTTGTACTTAACCTTTAGAAACTCAATTGGTAGGAATGAAGAACGAACTGAAGGCAACAAATTTTAGAAATTTGGAGCAGTCTTTTCTTTATAACACCCGACCTGACAATGCATGCAAGTTAGGCTCGCGTGCTCCCCTCGATGCAGGCAATTTACCACTTTTACACTTTAGATTCGGGGTGAACAGTGAGATAACTTTGATGGTGAACCCTAAGAAATGCAAGTAGAACCAAATTTGAACTCTTGTCAAGAAAACCGAAGAAAATGACATCCTTGCTGGTCTTATAGACTGCCTGCTTCTCTCAAAACTTGACCTTGCTAGATTTTCCTGTCTGCAGCTTTTCTTCTTTGATTTTTTTTTTTTTACCTAATTTGATTTCTGTATGTACCTTTTTTGTGACTGTTAGCCGGTCACTTACCTCTTTCCTCTTTAAGATACTTCTCAAATCTTGATGTGTACCAACTGCAGAATTCAAAAATGGGAAAGAAATTGGAGGAAGACCAAGTTACATGGTGATTAATTTATATATTTAAAAAAAGTTCTGTTTTGGGCAAAATCTCTTGAAGTCGGCCGGCCTTTTTTGACCTTTTCAATTTCTCAAAAATTTTAATGTTGTTGAACACCCACCCCCCCCCCCCCCCCCCCCCCCAAAAAAAAACAAAGAAAAGAAGAACGCAGCTTGTATAGTATTAGAGTCGTAGATATTCTGTTAGACCAGATATTGATAGAGGATTGATTAATTGTTTGATTTTAGTTATTTAAGTTAAGGATCTTATTGTTTATTTCCTATTTTGTTTGGGCATTTCTTTCTTATATTTTAATTTTTTTTCAGGAGACAATTATTCGTTAATATGTAGGTATAGCTACCGGTAACTTTATGAAACACTGGCTCTACAATGTTCTCTATTTAGCTTTTCACGCATTAACTTGCTTTGGTATAACTGTAACTGAACTATAATTGTACTGTGCTGTGAAGTGTCATAAATTATATATTTCGTAATTCTATATAGTTTGATTTGAAAGCCCGTTTGGTATAATTGTGATTGAAATATAATTGTGCTGTGAAGTGTTGTGAATTATATAATTAGTATTATCTTTTTTTCGGCCACAACACCTCAAATTTGATTGAGACAGTTTTCTAAACATCAAACATGAATAGACAAATGCAATTATTCGAATTTACCGGCATGAAAAAAATAATTTTGAATAGACATGTCCTCATGCGATTGATTACCAAACATGAGTATGACGTGCATCTTGATTTAAAACCAGCTTGCATAAATAGTCAAAAAGTCTACACCGGATATGCCGTTCATTAACCTTTTTTTGTCAGCATTACTTATGCAATCAATTCTAATTCTAAGCTAACAAACTCTATGTAGCTGTGCAAAATGAAGGGAACCAATAACGTGATTCCCTATGCTTTTAATCTATTGCAGATGGTTTGTCGTACATGTTCTAGTTTGGAACTACAATCTGCTCTAACAATCACTTACACGCTACAATAACCTGGTAAAAGCTACAGCTGGTCAGGTATTTATGATCTCCAAGTCAAGAGACTCTTGGTTGGCACAAGAGACTCCTGAAACAACCCCTTGTATTTGGAATATTCATAATCTGTCTCTCTCAGCATGTTGCTTTCAGACATCCCAATAAAGGTCTTTTTAACATTCCATCTCCACGCAAAGCTCGGCATATGCCCCTAAATTCTCCACGTTTAATAATGTCTCCTCTGTCTCCTGAGAGCATGTCTTGCCAGAGTGTACTTTCTGGGTACTTCACCAAGCCTAATGAGACAGGCGACGATCAATTCAACGACTTGCACCAGGAAAGGCAGGGACGTTCATAACAAAGCGTTCCCTAACTAGCAATCAGTTCAAATTTTCCTGCGCGTCCAGAACGTCTGCCTTTCGGGAACTTCCCAGGGAATTTCCAGGAACTGAACTTGAATCTTGCTTGCTTCTAAATATAATTAAGAGTTCATCGGACGCTATAAAAACACCAACATCACAGATTCTTGCCGTGCTCATCAAACTCTGCAAAACATCATTTTGATCAGACAGGAGGCCCGAGAGTTGGCATGAAGAGGTTGGCACATCCTTCTTGCTTTCTCTTTCTTGTTCTCTTATGCACGAGTGTCGCCGCATCCATATTACTCTTCGATATCAGTGTCACCAGTCACAACGTTTTCGTCTCCACCTTCATGCTCGTTGCGAGATTGAACCGGGTCATTGGTTACGTTGTGTATAGCTTCATCAGCGTTGTGATCTTTCTTGGGTTCCAAAGGAGTTCGAAGCAGATGACCAGTGGAGATATTGATGGGATGTTCTTTGTGCCGCCTTTGCCAGAATATGTCGACCATGAAATCATGTTAGTCGAAGAAGAGAACAAGGAAGGCCGCGACAGCAACGATGATGAAGATGATGAGTACAGCGGTTATGATGGCTACGAGGAAGATAACGATGATGACATGGAATTAGAAGAGGATGAGGATAGTGAAGCCGAAGAAGGAGATGGCGATTTGGAGAGGAGAAGCGAGGAGTTCATTGCGAAGATGAATAGCAAATGGAGAGAGGAGCTTCTGGATGAAAGGCTTCTTTGCGTGGTCTGAGCATCAGCTCCCAAATTGGAGCTCTTGTAGATACCATGCAGTTACTTTAGGAATTTGAGTTAAACTAGGTTTCGATCGCTTCTTCCATGGTTTTGAAGGAAGGAAGCACCTATGATGTTTTTTGGTTATGTGAGTTACTTTTGTTTTTTGTGAATATATTGTGTGAGGTTATAATAAAGGTCGTTTGATGTTCAATCCATCAACAACGTGTAGCTCCTTTTATAATGGAAGAATTTGTAGACACAAAGGGCAAATTAGTTATTAAGTACATGACACGATCGACTGATGGTGGGATCAAGCTCAAGATCTCTCAGTTCCTCAGGTATATGACCCAAGCTATTAACCTAGCGTAAAAACAACCCTATCTCATTTTTCAATAAATTAATCATCAGACACTGATCACCAAGTAGTTATTAAGTATACGAGATGATTGACTGACCCCGGGATCGAGTTTGGGACCTCGCACGTCCTGAGGCGAATGGCCCGAGCGTATTATCAACTGTGCCAATCCACTCGGGTTGGTTGAACCTAATAAGTTACAAGATTGTGTGAAGTGTTGGGATATAATATGCGGAATTACCAGGATCTTGCAATTTACGTCAACGCGAAATCACCACAAAGAAATTAACAAGAAAAATAAGTACACTAGAAATTTACGTGGTTCGGTCCGAGTATCGGTACCTACGTCCACTAAGAAATTAGCGACAAATAATCCACTAAAATCGGAGAATCGAGTTTACAATCGCTCAATCGCTCAAGTGTTTCCCACACCTAAATTTAATCCCAAACCCAAAGTGTTTATAAATAACAACTCAATTGTGTATAAACTCACGGCACAAAATTACCGCGCATTCAAGCTCAAACGAAACACTCTACATACGTCAAACAAGAACAGCGTCTTCACGTACGTATCCTCTTCGTAGGGCTTCTGCAAGCGGGGCGGACGTGCGGCTCCTTTCTTCGTTGAACGTGCGGCGTTATTCGTAGCTTCTCACGTACGTAGGGCTTCGGCGGCTTCTGTTCGGAAGGAGAGATAAGACCCGCAAAATATTTCCTTTTTGTACGTGTGCCCAGGTCAAAGTTTGACCTAGGCCCACCTCTTTCTCTTTTACGTGCGGCTTCTTGCTTCTTTTCTCTCATCGGCTAAAAGGAACGAAAAAAGCCATGCCGTGAAAATTGTGTGCCCAAGATTTGGGCCCCACCATGGATAAAATAATTCGCATCTTCAATACGTGTGCCCACTTGTTTTGTTTTGCACGTTCGAAGGAGTAAATCCAAAAAAAGAAATTACTTCTTTCTTTCTCATCCGATTTATAATCCGCTTGGAAAAAAACTTTATTGACAAATTCGGTTTATCCGAATTCAAAATCGAGACATAATTTAACAATTCTCTACATCGACTCGATGTTTGAAATCAAGTTATAGTGTTCATCATCCATGCTGCTCTCCCAACGCCCGACGGGCACTCACTCTCCACATACGCCAATAGAGCTCAAGCGAGCTTGAGTTTCGCCAAAGCAGAATGACTTAGTCATCATGTCGCCGGGTTATCTCGTTATGTTGATCTTTTTTTTACGATAACAATACCCTTAGCTAAGACATCTCGGATGAAGTGGTACACGATGTTGATATGCTTCGTTCGCTCGTGATAAACTGGATTATACGCCAAATATATCGCACCTTGGTTATCACAGTATATATCCACACTTTTCTGTTCTAACCCAAAGTCCAAGACCAAACTTTGTAACCATATGGTCTCCTTCGCTACAAAGGTTAGTGCCATGTACTCTGCCTCAATTGAAGACAAGGCAATGTGATCCCGTAAGGATGCTTTCCAACTAACGCACCACCCGCTAGCGTAAACACGTACCACGCTAAAGACACCGCAATCATCCAAGTCACCGGCGTGATCCGAGTCCACAAAACCAAAGTGGTCTCACTTTGTCATTCTTTGTCCCTACGTATACTATACTCATGTCTGTTGTTCTCTTCAAATATCTGAGAATCCACTTCACAGCTTCCCAATAAGCTTTACCAGGACGCTTCATATAGAGACTGACCACGCTCATAGTTTGTGAAATATCAGGCTTAGTGCACACCATATCATACATAATACTACCCACGGTACTAGAATAAGGAACACAGGACATATGCTCCTCCTCCTCCTAAGTCTGCGGTTATAATTTATCTAAAAGTTTAAAGTGCTTTGCTAAATGTGTACTTACAGATTTTACTGACTGCATATTAAAACATGCTACGATCTTCTCAATGTATTTCTTTTGAGATAGACGTAAAAATCTTGCAGTCCTGTCATGCAAAATCTTCATACCCAAAATTTTCTTTGCATCACCTAAATCTTTCATCTCAAATTCAGCATTTAATTGCCTCTTCAGCACATCAATATCAGACATATTCTTAGCTGCTATCAGCATATCATCAACATATAAGAGTAAATAAATCAAAGAACAATTCTTCAATCTCATATAGTAAACGCAGCTATCCATCTGGCTTTTCAAGTAGTCTTGACTAGCCATGAAAGCATCAAAACGTTTATACCACTGCCTAGGAGACTGTTTCAGCCCATACAAAGATTTCTTCAACAAGCAAACATGATCTTCTTTACACGGAATAGCAAATCCCTCTGGTTGCCTCATGTAAATCTGCTCCTCCAACTCACCGTGAAGAAACGCAGTTTTCACATCTAGCTGCTCTAACTCGAGATCCTGTGAAGTAATTAAGGCAAGTAAAACACGAATAGAAGTATGTCTTACCACAGGAGAGAACACCTCATTGTAGTCAATGCCCTCACGCTGTGTATACCCCTTCGCCACAAGTCTCGCCTTATACCTCACTGCCTCGACACCGGAAATGCCCTTTTTCCGTTTGAAGACCCATTTACTTTCGACAATCTTTTGGCTCTTGGGTACTTTGACCAGCTCCCATGTTTGATTTCGATGGAGTGATTCCATCTCTTCACTCATAGCCCCTAGCCACTGCGATGACTCCAAACTAGCCATTGCCTTAGAGTAAGACGAAGGCTCATCTGTCTCTACCTCATTACCTACAACCAATACATAAGCAATATCTGTATAACTATAACTTACCAGTGATTTAATTTGCCTTCTCTGTCTATTTGCGACTATAGTGTGCTGTGGCTTTGCTGGTTGTTCACTATCACCGACTTCAGGAACTACGGTCTCATCTGCAGTCTCAACTTCTGTTACCTTCAAGGTTTCCAGAGTCTCCACCTGAAGCTCCACCTCACTAATAACACCATGATCCGTCTTCTCTACTAGTTGTGTTTCAGAATTCCTCCGTTGAAGCATTGCAGCCTTATCGAAGATCACATCTCTACTGATCAGAAAACCAGGTGATCTGGGATCAGTGCCCCACAGCCGGTAGCCTTTCACCCCATGTGCATAACCCAGAAATATGCACTTCTTCGACCTCGGCTCAAGCTTACCATTACTCGCATGAGCATACATAGGACATCCGAATATACGTAATTCGGAATAATCAACAGGTTTCCCCGACCATACTTCCTCAGGAGTCTTCCACTCGATAGCAGATGTTGGAGATCGATTAACTAGGTAACATGACATGTTCACTGCTTCGGCCCAAAATTCCTTGTCAAGTCTTGCATGCGAAAGCATGCATCGAGCTCGCTCAAGCAAAGTTCTGTTCTTCCGTTATGCAACGCCATTCTCGTGGTGTCCTGTGCACGTGCGTGTCTTACAATACCTTCTTTCTCGCAGAACTCGGTAAAATCTTTACCATAGAACTCCATGCCATTATCGATTCTCAGGCACTTGATTTGTTTATCTGATTGTTTCTCAATCAATGCTTTAAATTTCTTGAACCGATCGAACACTTCATATTTGTGCTTCAGAAAGTATACCCATACCTTCCTCGAATAATCATCGATAAAAGTCAGCATTTATCGGGCACCTCCTTTCGAAGGAACCGAAGACGGGCCCCAGACGTCTGATTGAATATATTCAACCGGTCGTTTGGTCGAATGAATAGCTGTAATAAACTTAACTCGGTGCTGCTTTCCATAGATGCAGTGCTCACATAAGTCCAGCTTCCCTGTCTTTTGACCCTTCAACAACCCCCTTTCACTCAGCATCGTCATACTTGCCTCACTCATATGCCCTAAATGCATATGCCATAATTGAGTCAAGTTAGAATCTGACTCACCTGATGAAACTGCAGCAGTTCCGGTCACGGTCTCTCCTAGTAGATGATAGAGAGTATTCACTTTCTTCCCTTTCATCACTGTCATGGCACCTCGAGATATCTTCAGTACTCCACCTTCAGCGATATACCTACACCCGATGTCATCGAGTGTCCCCGGAGAAATAAGGTTCTTCTTGAGCTCCGGTACATGCCTCGCATTTGTCAAAGTCCGCACCACCCCATCGTGCATCCGAATTCGGATTGTCCCTATCCCCATAGCCTTACAGACTGCATTATTCCCCAAAAGAACTCTACCACCATCTGCAGTCTGGTAAGTAGTAAACCAGTTCTTATGAGGCGTCATATGATAAGAACACCCCGAATCTAGCACCCATTTGTCTCCTGACGAAGTAGCAGTCACACATAAAACGGCTTCTGCATCACTATTGCTCCCTTCGGCAACGTTTGCCACACTGCTTGTGGCATTCTGCCTATCAACTTTATTCCTCCGCTTAGGATAGTCTCTCCTGATGTGCCCCTCCTCGTGACACTCAAAGCACTTCACGCATCCCTTGGACTTTCTATGGCGTGATTTTGATATGCTTTTACCTCTACTGCTACTAGGCCCTCAATGTTGTTCTCTACCCCCGAACCGTCAGTGCTTACGCCTCCTTGCACCGGATCACATCTCGCAACTTTCTCTCCTCCTTAGAGAATAAGGCGGACTTTACCTCTTCGAGGTAATAATAGTACGCCCTTGCAACAGTGAATTAGTAAAGTGCTCCCATGACTCTGGTAAAGAGGTTAACAACATCATGCCCTGCTCTTCATCATCAAGTAGCTTACCGACGTTCTTCAGATCTAACATGAGTTTATTAAATTCCTCTAGGTGGGTTCTGATAGACGTACCTTCAGTATATCTAAATTGAAACATCTTCTTCAGCATGTACAAGCGATTGTTCAAATCTTTCTTCACATAGAGTGCTTGAAGTTTTGCTCATAATGCTGCGGCATCCTTCTCCTCAACAACCTCTAGTAAGATCTCATCCGTCAAATTTAACAGGATTATACTCTTTGCTTTTTCCATCAGCTCTACCCTCTTTGAGGCTTTCATTATAATCGGCAACTCATCTTCACCATCCAGTGCCTTGGCCAAATCTTGTGTTGTCAATAAAGCTCCCATCTTGATACTCCATAATACAAAGTTGTTACTCCCGTTAAATTTCTCAATTTCAGATTTTCTCTCGGACATAATTGCAATAACAGAATTTCTAGATAATAATCAGACAAGCAAACTCTCAAAATCACAATCAAGAAATCCAACCCCAAACTCTGATACCAATTGTTGGGATATAATATGCGGAATTACTAGGATCTTGCAATTTACGTCAACGCGAAATCACCCCAGAGAAATTAACGAGAAAAATAAGCACACTAGAAATTTATGTGATTCGGTTCGAGTATCGGTACCTACGTCCCACGGGAGAGCCAGCCATAAATAATCCACTAAAATCGGAGAATCGAGTTTACAATCGCTCAATCACTCAAGTATTTCCCACACCTAAATTTAACCCAAAACCCAAAATGTTTATAAATAATAACTCAATGGGTATAAACTCACGCAAGACAAAATTATCGCACATTCAAGCTCAAACGAAACGCTTTACATACGTCAAACAAAAATAGCGTCTTCACGTACGTATCCTCTTCGTAGGGCTTCTACAAGCGGGGTGGACGTGCGGCTCCTTTCTTCGTTGAACGTCCGGCGTTATTCGTAGCTTCTCACGTACGTAGGGCTTCGGCGGCTTCTGTTCGGAAGGAGAGATAAGACCTGCAAAATATTTCCTTTTTGTACGTGTGCCCAGGTCAAAGTTTGACCTAGGCCCACCTCTTTCTCTTTTACGTGCAGCTTCTTGCTTCTTTTCTCTCATCGGCTAAAAGGAACGAAAAAAGCCATGCCATGAAAATTATGTGCCCAAGATTTGGGCCCCACCATGGATAAAATAATTCGCATCTTCAATACGTGTGCCCACTTGCTTTGTTTTGCACGTTCGAAGGAGTAAATCCAAAAAAGAATCCGATTTATAATCCGCTTGAAAAAAAACTTTATTGATAAATTCGGTTTATTTGAATTCAAAATCGAGATATAATTTAACATGAAGCTTAAATAATCAATTGCGCTTCCATCTAGTTAATGTAATTCCCATCTTGACCAATCTATGAAGTCAGTAGGGTAACTTATGAGTATGGATATGCAATTTAGACTGACTTTGTCGTTACTGAAAACAAAGGGTGGTGGCACATGTATCGAGATTTTATCAAAAATAGTACTAAACGACGTGATAGCTCAACGTGACATGTTACTTAATGACTCTACTAGGTAGTCTTCCTATTTAATGTGTCTTAACATTTGTTTTAAGTATTTCATCGTCCTTTTGTCTATCTTTTATATGAGGGGAGGTGTTAAGAATCTTACGTTGAGTTAATTGACATGACTTCAAGGTAAGGAAAGAAGTTTATGTTAGGAATGATTGGTTTCTAGTCTAATCCAATTCCATTTAGGAATTGGGAACCGAACCGGAGGAATCGGTTCCCATTTTGAGGAATCAAAGACTGGTCCGGTTCCGTGGCAGTCCAATGAAACTGGTCCATTCTACGATTTCCAAAAGGAAAACCCGAAATTACCATTTAGTATCCCTTATGGCATTGCTAAATCAAATTTTATTTAACGGGACATATACGAACTAAAGATGAACGCATATTTCAAACAAGTCTCATAAATGCTTAGACCACAAACCAAAAAAACTGAAGGAAAAACAAAATTTTAAAAATTTGAAATTAAATATATAATTCAAATAATATGTCGACATGGGATGGATTATCGGACATAAATACTATGAAAAAATAATCATATAATAAGATTAGAAAATCTCTGGCCAATAATTCAAATCATATGTCGACATGGGAAGTCAATGATCTATTAAATTAATGACAAAAATAAAACGATTCATTAAATTGTTAAAACTATTTAGCTTTTGATGGAATTTGATACAATTTAACAATCAACTATTATTCTGGCAAAAATGGAATATCAATATTCAAAGTTAAAGAAAATAACAAGCCTGATATTGATCGTTCGAGTGCACACATGACTAAATGTGGCTAGTTATGGAATTTATTAAACAACTTTTCTAGATATAAAGCAACATAATCTTAATTTTTCTTTTATAATCTATTCACTTTTTTGAACTTTTTTTTTTCTCTAAAGAGCATTAAACAACATGAAATCGAAATGTTTAATTTCTCCGTCTCGAAGTTTATAAAACCTGGCTTGTCAATTTCACAAGAGTATAAAGCATTACTTTGAATGAATTCCTGAAATTCAATAAATGAGTCCGAAGATAGCTACCAAATAAATATGACGTCATAAATGAGGTGTGCCTCATTGCGTAACTAGAGAAAAATGAATCGGGCGGCATGTAGGGACACGTATTATTCTACGAATTTTACATTTTTAGTTGTTTATTTTGTTCTGACCTGTCAACGTTATCGGCCCCTATAGAAGTCAACTATATCTGTTCAAAGAACTTCATTTTTGATCCAATGTATTATATTTCGTTATGATCTAAGGACAAATAAATTTTCCGTCCATAAGTTGATGGAAAAGACTTATTCAACACGGGCAAATCAACATATGACGCCTGCTTGTACAAGTTTCTTAAAAGAAAAGTTAAACGCTTGGTCCTCCCGCGTTGAGGAATGTTCAACTTTAGTAGTTGTACTTCGTTTTATGTACAAAAACTAGTCCTCGGTTTATTTTTCAATGAAAATTATTATATCTTTCAAACCACATCTCTATCCTAAATACATGAGAATGTCATTTTTAAAGAGCAAAATCTAAAAATCAAGTATTCAACGGTGATTTCAACTACAAGCGTGAATGATCTGATTGAAAGTCTCGTTAAAATCATTTCCATCTTGTCCAATAATTTAACATCAATCAGTTTGAGTATAAATCCATCTAGAAGTATCTATAGTTCCTTTTAGAAAAAAAATACATAATATTTAAATATTCTAGACATAGTTACTCACTATTTTACCGGAAAAATATTTTAGATGTGATTTTAATAAGAAATCTTTGAATTGTAAAATTTTCAAGAAGTCCGCATAGTAGTGACTGTAAATCCCATTTGTAGTGGAGATAGGAAAGACTATACCTAAAAGTCTTATCAATCGATTTTACAAGGACAAAAGGATACTTAGGAGTTAGGACTGATATTGCCACAAAAAAAAAAAAAAAAGAAAAAAAAAATACAGGGATCGAACTTGTACAAGTGGGCTCTATGTGTCTATTTACTGGTGTAAACTAAGCACAATCTATCCACGTTTGGGCGGAAAATTTGAAGTGTGTCCTTAAAAAAGTTTTTAATCTATTATATTTGTACCAATTTGGTCTTAAACCTTTTAATTGTGCCAACTAAATTCTAAATCCTTTAATAATTTGTCAATATAGTTCATCCTGGTTAATTTCTACGTCGAAAATCGCTAACATAGACGTTTTTTTTTTTTTTTTTTTCTTTTTCTTTTCCTCTTTTTTTTTTCCCAACTATGGACCATCGAGGCCCTCGCCAGCCACAGGTGAGGGCATCGAGCCCTTGCTTGGATCCAGATGAGGGCCACGATCCTTGTTTTCCTTGTAATTTCCCCTAGTCTTTAATTAAATTATAAGGAAATTTGAACTCGCCGAAACAATTCTTTGGATTCATGAACCACTCCGCGACCTATCAATAGAGGACACGACTTGAGAAATTATGGGGAAAATTACACTTTGCGTGGCAAAAGACGAAACGGAAGTTCTGGCTATTGACTCCTATTTGAACTTTGAAGATTTCAATCTTGTCGAGCGGCTGAATTCGATTGCTGCGAAACGTTCCACGAGCCGAATGAATTCGATTACGACATCGATCATTCAAGGCGTGGTTCGATCGCTTGGTCATTATCTTAGCGTATATTTCCTTACAATTCCCCCAGATTTATTAGTCGTCTGGCAGGTATGATACATGATGTATCCATCGTCACGAGAACACGATACCGAAAGTGAGAGCGACGCGTCAAATTGACCAAACGGGAAAATATTGGGATTCGACATCACATGCATCATTGCCTATTGGCGACGAGCCCAAATAGTCAACTGATGGATTTGTAATCCCTAGTGATGACTTTAAGGGAACTTGGGTTATTCAAATCGTTGTCGTGGACCTTGATACGTAAGCCAGTGATTCGGGCATGCATGATGGAGGCCATCTAAGCCCTTTGCACATCCTAAGTGACTTTGGTCTCATATAAGGGTGATTGGTTTCGATATGGGTTGATTGCCACCCTGAAATCGAGAGCCGAACTGGACATGATTATTTCATAGTTTGCGGAACGGAAAATTGACCTTATCCACCTTAGAATTGGATCGGTCGGTTCTGATCCAGTTGTCCTGGTAATTAATGGTTTTTTTTTAATGTTTTATTTTCTTTCTCAAAAGTTCCTATATATATAAAAAGTTATTTTAGCATAGAAAGAAATGAATAGTCACAGGGAAATTGCTAGGATTACTTTCATAAATATTCTTTTTACATTTTAGATTCGAAGTGAACCATAAAAAATGTGAGTAGAATCAAAGTGAACCCTTGTCAAGAAAACCAAAGAAAATGAGATTCTTGCTCTTCTTTCCTCTTTAAGATACTTCTTAGATCTTGATCAATTGCAGAATTATGCTTTATAGACTATCAATAGTAGGATGGCATTTAGTACATGCAATTCTAATTAACTAAGGATTTTATAAAGATAAATGATTGTGTAATAGTATTTAATCTGCTGTGAGAATAATAATTTATTTTGGACTACAAAAAACTAAATAATAAATAATTATAAATTATTATGAAACTTACTCTTTCAAGAATTTATGACTCACAATAAGTTATTATTTTTCATAGTAGCCAAAGATTTTATGTTAGTAAAGTCCTTTGAAAAGTTGATTTGCTTATGATGAATCATTTTACTCATTCGTAACTCATTGTGTGATGTTAAACTAATTTGATTTTAAATGAGGTTGTGGCATTTATGATTCAAAAATCTTTTACCATGAAGAATAACCTTTTGCTTCGTTGGCCCAAATAGAGAAAAATCTAACATGCCACGCCAAAGTGGCTATTGAAGACAATCCACAATGGGAACAGAATTTGGAGGAAGGCCAAGGTCCTATTTGATAATCGGCCAAATAGTAATTATTTATACTTTTTTGTTCCCTGAAACAAAAAAAGAAAATAAATACATTTGATAATGTCAACTAAATTTTTATTGTTTCCTGAAATAGATTTGGAAATCAAGAAGTAGAAAAAATTGCTTCTTTATTCCCAAAAATAACTCAAGAATCAAGTAATTTTCTATTTTTCTTTTTCTTTTTCTTTTTCCTTCTTCCTCTAGTTGGTCACTAGCGTTGGCCAAATAAGAGCAGGAGCAACCTCATCGGCCCTTGGGAGAGGTCGAGTCTAGTGGGCTTGAGCCTTGCCGTGGCTAGGCAAAAAAATGAAATAAAGAAAAATAAATGAATTTTAAAAAATATTAAATTATGATAACAATTGTCTATGTTAGCATCAATTGTGCCACGTAGAATGACTGACATCTACTTATTTTTGGACAAAATTGACTAGATTGACTCAATTGACAAAATACGAAAATGTTGAGGAATCAATTGACTCAATTAAAAGGCTTAAGACTAGATCCACCAAAGTGTAATAGATTTAGCATTTTTTGGACTATTTCCCCCTCAAACTTGCTAGTATTTTTTTCATTAGGGAAACATTTCACTTATTTTCACGGATATACAATTGAGAAACGCAGTTCAACTATAAATTAAGACAAATCCTAGACAAATCCAAAACAAAACAAGCTATAGATAAGAATATGAATCATTAGATTAAGGTAATTGTGTCATACGCTCAAAAAGCAAATTTGTGATCGCTTCAAATAAAAATCAGTGGCTGTTCACTGAATCCATATTCAATAATGAGCGCATACATAGAGATCTCCTTTTTGTCGCTACGGCTTTGACTCTTGGTAGCATCCCTAACACCATCACCTTTTAGATTAATAACGTTTAATATGTATAGATCTAACACTTGTGAGAGTGAAACCTTCACGAAACTTATCCGATCTCTTTTGAAATTGGACTTGCACACCAACAAAACTCAAGAGAAGTGAAGTCCCAAAATCTCGAGATAAGAACCTCTATGTAACGGGAGAGAGAAATTTCTTAATCTAAATTACATCAGAAGAGAAAAGTTCCTCGAAACTCACTAGTATAAATAGTCAAAAGTTTACAGTGACGAGATTTAGACAAATCTTACATTTTGGAGGAAAAAAGACATGGACATGTGGCCATTCGTTTAACCTTTTCTTGTCAGTTGCACAGAGTAATCAATTCCAAGTTTAAATGGGGAAAGTTCTATTCCTTGCTAGGTAAGATAAAGTGAACCAATACCGTAATTACCTATATGCATTTTTAGGGTGTATTTGTTTGAGCTAAATTTTTTTTTCCACGAATTACTTTACATTTGGTTTATTAAAAAATGATTAGTTAACGGAGAACCATTTACGATCAAAATGTAAAGTTTTTTTCGAAACAAATACATCATTTGAAGAAAACTTCATAATAAAGTAAATTTTTTTTTTTTGGAAAATCATGTTGCTTTCAGACATTTTCCTGATAATAAACCCATTATTAACATTCTATATCCACGCTAGCTTGACATATGTCCATAAATTCTCCCAAGGCCATTGACGTCTACTGAGCAACTGCCTTGCGCGGTGCGCTTTTTAGAATTTCACCAAGCCTAACGCAACAGACAACGATCGCTCCATTTGCTTACACAGAACGAGTGACGTTCATGCTTGCGCCATAGCAATTGTTTCTTAACTAGCAATTGACGTTCATGCTTGCGCCATAGCAATTGTTTCTCAACTAGCAATTAATTTAAGTCTGCTGCACGTCCAGAACGTCTGACCTCTGCGAACTTCCTCGGGAATTTCCAGGAACTGAACTCGATCTTGCTCCTCTTTTTTTAATATAATAAAGAGTACCTTATAACAACGAACATCGCAGAGTCTTTCCATACTTATCAAAATCAAGAAGGTTGCGCAGTTTACAGAAAATCGTTTCGATCCCTCGGGAGGCCTGAGAATTGGCATGAAGAGCTTAACGCGTCCTTCTTGCTTTCTCTTGCTTGTTCTCTTATGCATGAGTGTCGCTGCATCAAGATTGCTCTCCAGTATCGGTGTCACCTGTCACGATGTTTTCGTTTCTACCCTCATGCTCGTGGCAAGATCAAACCAGACCATCGCTTACATCGTGTTTAACATCATCAGCATCGTGATCTTTCTCGGGTTCCTCAGGAGTGCTACGCCGATAACCATTGGAGATATTGATGGGATTTTCTTTGTGCCACCTTTGCCAGAAAATATCAACCATGAAATCATTTTATTTGAAGACGAGAACAAGCAAGGTGGCTACAGCGACGACGATGAAGACGATCAATACCACGGTTATGATGGCTATGAGGAAGATGACGATGATGAAATGGAAGAAGAAGAAGAAGAGGATGAGGACAGTGAAGATGAAGAAGGAGACAGCGATTTGGAGAAGAGGAGTGAGGAGTTTATTGCTAAGATGAATGGCAAATGGAGAAAGGAGCTTCTGCATGAAAGGCTTTTTTTGCATGGTGTATGCATCAGCTCCCAAACTGGAGCTCTTGTAGATACCATGGCATTCACTTTAGGAATTTGAGTCAACTAGGTTTCAACTTCTTCTTCCCGGGTTTTGAAGACAGGAAGCAGATACCATGCTGTTTTGTTATGTTTGATTTTCTTCTGTTTTCTGTGAATATACCACGTGATGCTGTAATAATCGTTTGATGTTTGAACATGTATGCATTCATCAAGGCGAAGAGTATATCATCTATAAACAACCCGTAGCTCCTTTTATAATGGAAGAATTTATGGACGTTAATCACAAAATAGTTATTAAATACATGGCACGATTTACTGATAGCGGGATCGAGCTCAGGACCTCTAAGTTCCTAAGGCGGAGGACCCAAGCGTATTACCAAATATATAAACAATCCTAGCTCATTTTTTCAATAAAATAATCAGTAGACACTAATCGTAAAGTAGTTATTAAGTACATGAGATAATCAACTGATAGTGAGATCAAGCTTGGGACCTCTCCGTTCTTAAGGCGGACGACCCAAGTGTTTTACCAAGCGTATAAATAACCCTAGCTCATTTTTTCAATAAAATAATCAGCAGACATTAATCGCATAGTTATTAAGGACATGAGATCATCGACGAACAACAAGATCTAGCTCAAACTTCTTGAGGCGAATGGCCCAAGTGTTGTATCAATTGCGCTAGTCCAATCAGGTTGATTGAATCTAGTAAGTTACAGGATTGTATGGAGCTTAAATAATCGATCACGCTTCCATTTAGCTAATGTAATTCCCATCTTAACCGATTTATGAAATTTTTTTTTTGTCTCTTCTACTCTAACTCTCTTCTCTTTTTTTAGGAAAGAAAACATACCAAACCACGTGTTAATTCAATGTGCACGTTAATTAATGACCTTACTAGGTCGTCCTTCTATTCAATGAGTCTTAACACGTGTCTTCATTATCTCATCGCCCTTTTGTCTGTCTTTTTGGAGGAGGGGAGGTGTTAAGAATCTGCCATTAAAGTTCGTTGATATGACTTTTAAGGTGAGAAAGAAAATTATGTTAAGGTCACTAGAAAAAAGTTTAATGCGATGGATTATTGGATATGAACACTTTCAATAAAATCATATCATAAGATTAGAAAATCTCTGGCCCGCTAATTCAAATCGTATGTCAACATGGAAATCAATGGTCTATCTAATTGATGGTCAAAAACAATAATTTATCGGATTGTTGTAAAAACTATTTAGCTTTTGATGGAATTCGATACATTTTGATGATTGACTATGATTCTGGGAAAAATTTAAAAGCCCGATAACACCCGATCAAGGGCACACATGACTGAATGTGACAAGTTTTAGAATTTAATCAACAACTTTTCTAGATACATATATATGCATGAAAGCGACATAATCTTTTCTTTGATAAGCTACTCACTATTTTAATCTTGCTTGGTGAACTTATTTTATTCTATAGAGCAATAGACTATATGAAATCAATAGGCCTAATTTCTTTGGCTCGAAGTATATAAAACCGGGAACGTTAGATCCACAAGAGTATAAAGCATTACTTTGATTTGATTATAGTCTTTCATTAATGAGAATGACTTCCTAGAGTCAATATACGAGGCCGGAGATTGCTGGCAAATAAATATGATGTCATAAATACCTTCCTAGTGATGTGTACCTCATTACATCATGTATTATTCTGTGAATTTGCCAATTTTAGGACGTTGATTTGCAGCTGACTTGTCAACGTTATCGGCCACATAACTTATCTGAATGCTGATATCTTCGGATAGAAGTCAAATATTTCTACTCAGGCAACTTCGATCGAGGGTTACTTCTTAAGGGAAATCCTAAAAAATGGTCCTCGTACTTTTGTGTGTATTCAGTTTTGATCCCAAACTATATTTCGTTACGATTTAACGTCCTATTTTATCTCTGACGAAAATTTAAGGATAAAATGCTGATTCGGCATCGACAAATCGACGTGAAAGTTTCTTCATGAAGTTACCCTCTTCACCCTCGTGCCTTCAGGGGTGTTCAATTTTAGTCCTCGTTTCAATTTTAGTTCTCGTGCTTTGGTTTTAGTGACACAACTAGTCCTTACATTAGTTTTCATGAAGAGTTTTCTTTTGTGACATCTTTATCCTAAATCTTATAAAAATATCGTATTCACTAGTAATTTCTACTTTCACAAATGTGCTTAATCTGATTGAAAGTCCCATTAAAATTAACTCCATCTTATCCGATCGTTTAACATCCTAAGTTTCGGTATAGATCTATATAGAAGTATCTAAGACTCCTTTTAGGGATAAAAAAAAAAAGGAAGATTACTTTTAAAACCTTGAACCACGATTTTAACTCAGGGAGAAGTGCCAAAAAAGTCATAAACCTTTTGCTTTTATGCCGATTTAGTCATAAACCTTTTTTGGTGCCGATTCAGTCCTAAACCTTTTTACGTTGTGCCAATTCAGTCCTTTCCGGCCAATTTTGGCTGGATTTTGCTATTTGGACCGGACGCCGACCGGGCCGACGTGGCTCCGATCGGCGCGACGTGACAACTTTTAATAATATTTTAATATTTTTGAATTTTTTTTTTTGTCTTTTTCCTCCGCCGGTCACCGAGGTTCGGCGACCGGCCGAGGCGAAGGCCGGCGAGGGTGAGGCCGACCTCGCCGGCAACCTCTGAGCGAGGCCCTCGCCGTGCCCGGCGAGGCTCGACCTCGCCGGATCCGGCGAGGGCGAGCCTCGCCGTGGCCGGCGAGGGGGAGCCTCGCCCATGGCCGGTGAGGCTCGACCTCGCCAGATTCGGCGAGGGGGAGCCTCTCCCGCGCCCATGGCCGGCGAGGGCAAGCCTTGCCCATGGCCGGATCGCGAGGTTGAGCCTCGCCGACCATGGGCGAGGCTCGCCTCGTCGGATCCGACAAGGGGAGCCTCGCCAAATCCGGGGAGGGGAGGCTCGACCCTCGCCCGCGAGGTGGCCGGCGAGGCCGCCTCGCCCTCGCCGGCCGCCGCCTCGGCCGGTTGCTAGACTTCGGCGACCGGTTGGAAGGAAAAAGACAAAACGAAAAAGAATAAAAGAATGAAAAATAATAAAATAATAAATATAAAAATAAAAAATTCAAAAATATTAAAATATTATTAAAAGTTGTTCACGTCGGTCCGATCGAGGCCACGTCGGCCGCCGGCGTCCAAATCAGCAAAATCCGGCCAAAATTGGCCGGAAAGGACTGAATTGGCATAACGTAAAAAGATTTAAGACTGAATCGGCACTAAAAAAAGGTTTAGGACTAAATCGGCACAAAGGCAAAATGTTTAGGACTTTTTTGGCACTTTTCCCTTTTAACTCATTATTTTATAGGCAAAATATTTTAGATAGGTTAATGATAAATCTTTGAATTTTTGTATTATCAACAAGTCCGCATAATATTGATTGTAAGTCTTGTTCATGCTATGGGGATGTCATTATAAATAAAGCTATCAAAATCGACTATGAAGGCTTATTAACATACATATGATTATGTTAAATTATAGCCAGCTTCATTTAAGTCTCATTTGGAAAGGACATATAAAAGACTATAACTAAATAGTCTTAACAATCAATGTCACAAGCACATGTCCAAAAAGGGTATTTAAGACTAATATTGTTGCAAAGAACGAAATATGGGGCTCGAACTTGAACTTTTCTAAAAATACGGGGACCAAAATATAAATTTTTTTAGAAGTTTCTACGAGTAGGATCCAGGAGTTGCTTTACTAGTGTAGACTAAGCTAAGCATATTTCATTCTCATTTGGACGGGAAATTGAATTTTGTCCTAAAATTAACACTGGAGATAACTCAAAAAATCGCATTTATAACGAAATAAAATAGAGGGATCAAAATTGAATTCGAGCAACAATATGTTGACGACTATGCCTGTAATTTCCCTAGTCTTTAATTAAACTTTAGGGAACTTTTTTGGATTCTTGAACCAATCCGTGACTAATCAGTAGAGGACACGAGTTGAGAAATTATGGGGAAAATTACACTTTGCGAGGCGAAAGACGAAACGGAAGTTCTGGCAATTGACTCTGCCAATTTAAAGGTTTGTATCTCGTCGAGGGGCTGAACTCGATTGCTGCGAAACCTTCCATGAGTCGAATGAATTCAATCACGACACCGATCATTCACACCGGCGTTCAATATCTTGGTCATTAAGGTATGTCTTAGCGCATATTTCCTTACAATTCCCCCTGCGATACATGATGTATCGGACGTCGTGAGAGCACGATACCAGGAGCGAGTGACGCGTTGAATGGACCGAACAAGAAACTGTTGGGGTTCCACATCGCATGCGTTATTGCTGGTTGGTGACAAGCCTAAATAGTCAACTAATGGATTTGTAATCTCTAGTGATAACTTGAAGGGAACTTGGGTCTTTCAAATCGTCGTCGTGGACCTTGATGCATAAGCCAATATCATTTGAGCGTGCATGATGAAGGCTGTGAACATATACTGACTTGTGTGACTGTCTGAGCTCATTGCACATCCTAAATGACTTTAGCGATGTGATCCTTGCTTTATGGTCTCATATAGGGGTGATTGGTTCTATGGTAAGTCGGTTCTTACCCCCTGAAACTGACTGTTGGACCTGACATGGTTAGTTCCTAGTTTGTGAAATGGGAATTGACCCTATCCACCCAAGAATTGGATTGGCTGGTCTCGCTCCAATTGCCTTGGGAACTGGTGGCATTTTTTTTTTTAATATTTTATTTTCTTTTTCAAAAGTTCCTAAATATATTGAAAGTTCCTTCAATATAGAATGAAATGACTAATCACAAGAGATGCAAGTAAAAAAAGAGATTATGTTCATAAATACTCTTTTTACATTGCAGATTTGCGGTGAATCATAAGAAATACTAGTAGAATCAAAGTGAACCCTTGTCAAGAAAACCAAAGAAAATGAGATTCTTGCTTTTCTTTCTACTTTTAGATACTTCTCAGATCTTGATCAATTGCAGAATTCAGCCTTATGGACTATTAACAGAAGGATGGCATTTGGTATATGCAACTTTGATTAACCAAGGATTTGATAAGTTGATTTGCTAATGATGAATCATTTACACATTCGTAGTTCGTTGTGTGATGTTAAAAACTAATTTCATTTTGGACAAGGTCGTGGCATTTATAAGTTCAAAAATCTTTTACCGTGAAGAATAACCTTAGCTTCGTTGGCCAAAAAAGAGGAAAAAAAAATCCATCATAATAATTCATTTTTTTTTTTTAAAGAATCTGTTTTGAGCAAAAACTCTTTTTAGGTCGGCCAACCTTTTCAATTTCTCTAAAATTTTAACGCTGATGGCAGAAAAGAAAAAAAGAAGAAGAAGAAGAGATAGATACATTGAAAGTTCTAAACTTGTTAAAAATGCGTCATTTAGTCTCTAAAACTTGTTTCAAAAATGTAATCGAGTCTTAAAGTTTTCAAAAATAGATTGTATTTTTTCAAATTTTAGGACTTGATTGTACTTTTGTAATACGTTTTAGGATTCGATTATAACTTTTTGAAAATTTTAAGACTTAATTATATTTTCATGATAGATTTTAGGACTTTATTGCACTTTTTGAAAGTTTTAGGTCAGCCGACCTTTTCAATTTCTCTAAACTTTTAATGCTATTGGTTGAAAACAAAGAAGAAGAAATAGGTTTATTGAAAGTCCTAAAACTTTTGAAAATTCTTGCTAATTGTTTTCCTTTTCTTTTGAAAATTCTAAAGTTTCTTCCGATACTCACATCCATCATGTATCAGTTTAGTACCAAAATTGTTTAATTTGCAAACAAACAAATTATTCAGAAAAGTAAGTTAATAGACGTTATTTCTTACATGCAATTTTTTGGGGGAAAAGTGTTAAAAGTCTTAAATCTATTATATTTTTGCCAATTTAATCCTAAATCATTTTGTGGTACCAATTTAATCCTGAACTTTTTGATCTAGTGTCGATTCAGTCCTTCAAGCTAATTTTGCTGAATATTGCAAAAGTAGACGACAATCAACCTACGTGGCACCATTGGCATTGATGTAGACAATTTTTAATAATATATTTTTATTTTTTATAATTTCATTCTTTTTTCTGACTTCTTTCTTCTTTTTTTTCCTTTCTTTTTGTTGCTTCACTTGGGCGAGGCTCGCCATGGCCTACCCTAATTGAGGCTCGGCCAAGTGAGAGCTCCCCTCGCCAACCATTGCTCGGGCGAGACGATGCTCGACGAGGTCACCCCGGCTTGGGCGAGGGTTGGCCTCACCCAATCTAGCCTAGGAGAGGGGGAGCCCTGTCGAGGTCTTTTTTCTCCAGATAAAAGGCGCTTCACAAGGTCACCCTAGCTTGGGCAAGGGCTGACCCTCGCCTCGGCAAGGCGAGCCCCGGTGAGGGCTCCCTTGCCTACGTTAGATTGAAGGCAAACCCCGACTAGGTCAACCTGGCTTAGGCGACGGCCGGCCTCGCCAAATCTAGTATGGGTGAGGATGACCCTCACCTAGGCAACGGTGAGCCTCGGTGAGGCTGGCCATCGCTTGCATTGGCAAAAGGAAGGAAGAGGATGGAAAAAAGAAAGAAAGAAAATAAAAAATAATGAAATATTATTAAAAATTGTTTGCATCATCGCCGGTTGTGCCACGAGCTTCCTAGTATCTATATCAGCCATATCATCAAAATTAGTCGACATGACTAAATTGACATAAGTGCGATATGTTTAGAACTTTTTCAACATGATTCCTGCAATTTTTTTATACTCACAAGCTCTTATTCAAATTACTCGGCTCGGAAAAAGTAGCTTCAACTTGAGCATGTGTTCATGTGAAAGATTACCAAAACACGAATATTTACATTTGTGTTAGGAAAATTGTCCAAAAAATTCTAAATATAGTGCACTTTTGCTAATTTATTTATAAATCTTTTAATTGTGCAAATTGAGTTTTAAACATTTTAATATTTTTTTCAATTGAGTCTATTGGCTTATTTTGACAGGAAATCGCTGACGTTGATAATTTTTAATAATTTTTTAATTTTTTCTTTATTTTTCTTTTTCTTCCTTTCTGCCTTTGATATTGGCAAGGCTTAACCCTCGCTAGATCTAACAAGGCCCACCATGGTTGGCTGGCAAGGTCGACTTCGTTAGTGGCCGATGAGGGCAAGGATCGCTAAATTCACGAAGGTCAAGCCTCACCTAGACATGGCGAGGCCAACCTCACCCGGATGACAAGGATGAGCCTCGCTAGTGGGGTAGGCTTGCCAAGGGTAGGTGAGGCTCGCCGGATGCCGCGAAGGCAATCTCACTAACCCTCGCCTCTAGCCTTCATTCATTTAGTTCATTGAAAATAGTTAGTCAATGGAAAATCATTTTTGATCAAACAAAATGTGAAATTTTCCTCGACACAAACATACATTTGAGGAAAATTTCACAATAAAGAATAATATTTTCTGAAAAATTATTTTCAAGAAAAATACTTTCAACTTTTTAGGTTAGAAAATTCATTTGTCTAACTTTAGGTATATGTATTTTCTCTGTTCCTAAATGGATTTTGGGCAAACCAAACAAGTGAAAGTCTGAAAAAATAATTCATGTTTTTTTTTTTTCAATCAAACAAATACATCCTTAATGTATTATAGATAGTTGTCACTCATGTTCTTGTTCTGGACTATAATATGCTCTAGCAAGCGCTTACACTGTACAATGACCTAACACATTTTGGGTTTTTTATTCTTCAAGGGTTTCACTTAAGCATTATAAAAAACTTACGGCCGGTCAACTATTTATAATCTCAAGTCAACAGACTCCCGAACCATCCCCTTGTATTTGGATTTTTTTAATCTCCCTCTCTCTCTCTCTCAGCATGTTGCTTTCGGACATCCTAATTATAAAGTCATTGTTAACATTCTCTCCACGCAAGCTTGACGCAGTCCATAAAATTCTCTAAGGTCAATGATGTCTGCTGAGAACCTGTCTGCACATCAATTCATTTATTTGCACAGCAAGAGTGACCTTCATACTTGCACAATGGCAATTGTTTCTTGACGATTAAGATTGTGTTCTTTATTTCTGTTCATGAACACAATTTGTGTATCTTTGTTCTGAGGAACAAAAAAAGAACATAAACGTGTTTGTTTGCGTTTTGTTCCAAATCTATTTTTTTGTTCCCGGAACAAATTTGGAACAAAAACAAGAAACAAAAAAAAACTTGTTTCTTGTTTCTGGAACAATTTTCAGAAACAAATTTTCTCTCTTTTCTTTCTTTTCTTTTTCTTTTTTCTTTGGCCGATCGCCGGCCTTGGCCATGACCGGCGACCGGCCGTCGAGGGCCGGCGACCTCGCCGGAGCGTCGTCGGCCCCTAGCGAGGCTCGGGCTCGCCGGATCTGGGCGACCCTCGCCGGTGCAAGGCGAGCTCGCCCAAATCCGGCGAGGCCGAGGTCGCCCGGCCACGGGCGAGGCTCGCCCTCGCCGGGGCCGGCGAGCCTCGCCGTGGCTGGGCGAGGCCGCCGGCCCTTGTCGGCCATGGCCAAGGCCGGCGACCGGCCAAAAGAAGAAAAAAAGGAAAAATAAAATAAAAATATTAAACAATTAAAAGAAACAAAAAAAGAACTCAAATTTACCAAACGTGTTTCTGTTCTTTTTTTATTCCCGGAACAAGTTTACCAAACACGCTTTTTCGGTAAAAAATTGTTCCCCGGAACAGAAATAATTTTTTATATTTCTGTTCCCTGAAACAATTTTTGAACAAAAACACAAACAAACGCACCATAAGGGTTTGTTTGTTTATGTTTGTTGTTTCTGTTTATGAACAGATTTTTTGTTTTTTTGTTCCCAAACAAAAAAGAACAGAAACGTGTTTGTTTGCGTTTTTGTTTCAAATCTGTTTTTTTCGTTCCCGGAACAAGAAAAGAACAGAAACAAGAAACAAAAAAGTTATTTCTTGTTTCTAGAACAATTTTTGGAACAAATTTTCTCTCTCCACTTTTTTCTTTTCTTTTCTTCTTCTTCTTCTTCTTTTCTTCTTCTTTTTTCTTTGGCCGGTCGCGGCCTCGACCTGGCCGGCGACCGGCGACCTCGCGGAGCATCGCCGGCCCTCGGGCGAGGCCGAGCGTCGTCGCCCTTGGCGAGGCTCGGCCTTGCCCGGATCCGGCGAGGCCGAGCCTCGCCGGTGGCCGGGCGAGCTCGGGCTCGCCGAACCGGGCGAGCCCGAGCTCGCCCTAGCCTCGACGCGCCGGTGGGCCGGGCGAACTCGGCCTCGAGGCCGGGCGAGCTTGGCCTCGCCCGGATCCGGCGAGGCCGAGCTCGCTCACCACCGGCGAGGCTCGGGCTCGCCGGATCCGGGCGAACCCGAGCTCGCCCGGCCAAGGCGAGGCCGCCGGCCCTCATCGGCCGGTCGCCGGCCATGGCCAAGGCCGGCGACCGGCCAAAAGAAGAAAAAAAAGAAAGAAAAAAATAAAAATAAAATAAAAATATTTAAAAGTTAAAAGAAATAAAAAAGAACACAAATTTACCAAACATGTTTCGTTTTTTTTATTCTAAAACAAGTTTACCAAACGAGTTTTTTTGTTCAAAAACTATTCCCCGAATGTAAATAGTTTTTCTATTTCGTTCCCCCTAACAAAAAAAAAAAACACAAACAAACGCACCCTAAGTTTCCTGCCCTTCTAGAACGTCTGACTTTTGCGAAGTTATTTGGAAATTTCCATGAACTGAACTTGATCTCGCTCGTTTTTTCAATATAATATGAGTTCATGAGACACTATTATAACAACGAACATCACGCATTCTTTCCAAACTCATAAGTCACAGTTTACAGAAAATCGTTTCGTTCACTCGGGAGGCCTGAGGATTGGCGTGAAGGGGTTGACACGTCCTTCTTGCTTTCTCTTGCTTGTTCTCTTATGCATCAGTGTCGTGGCATCGATATTGCTCTTCGATATTGGTGGCGCCTGTCACGACGTTTTTGTTTCCACCTTCATGCTCGCGGTGAGATCAAACCGGGCCGTCGCTTACGTCGTGTTTAACTTCATCAGCGTCGTGATCTTTCTGGGGTTCCTCAGGAGTTTGAAGCCGATAACCAGTGGAGATATTGATGGGATTTTCTTTGCGCCGCTTATCGACCGTGAAATCATGTTAATTGAGGAAGAGAACAGTGGCAACAGCGACGATGTGGCCATTCTTTTAACCTTTTCTTGTTAGTCATACGAGGCAATCAATTCTTATTTTAAATTGGGAATGTTCTACTCCTTGCTAGGTAAGATAAAGTGAGCCGATACCATAATTACCTAAGTGCATTCTTAGGTTGTATTTATCTGAGCGAAAAAATTCTCTTGCAAATTACTTTTATTTGGTTTATTAATATCAAATTAATGTTTCGAATTTGAATTCGGATAACGATTTGTTAAATCGAATTTTGCCGATAAAGTTTTCGCAAGTAGATTTCAACTCGGTTGAAGAACGAAGAAACAATTTCCTTTCTTGGACAATACTTCTTGGATGTGCAAAACAAGACAAAAGGGGAAATAAGAGATAAAAGAAAAAGAAAAAGAAAGTTATTTCTTCTTCCCCTGCAAGTGTCCGTATCCTCATCAAAGAAGATTCGAAAGTGGTGGGGCCTAAGGTCAAACTTTGACCTTGGGCGCACACACTATAAAAGGGCATTACTTTGTCCATGAAAAAAGTGACGTAAACCCTAAAATTGGAGCAACGCGTCTGTCCAGAGAGCGCCGCAGAAAGAGGAGCCACCACGTGATCAAGAAAAGAGCCGCGCGCGTTTTTATTTCGAACTTGAATGCGCAGTAATTTTGTCTTTTGAATTTATGTCTGTGAGTTGTTTATTTATAAATACTTTGGGTTTGGGGTTAAATCTAGGTATGAAATACTTCCGAACGTGTGAGTGATTGTAGAACTCGATTCTCCGATTATAGTAGATTATTTATCGCCGCCGTCTCCGGTGGACGTGGGTATCGATACTTATTTTTCGTTAATTTCTCCGATGATTTCGCGTTGACGTAAATTGCAAGATTTTGTCGTTTACGCGTATTATATTCCAATAATTGGTATTAGAGCTTGGTTGGGATCAGATTCCTTGATTGTAATTTGGAGCTTTTGCTTGTCTCGATTATTATTTGGAAATTATGATACCGCAATTATGTTTGAGAAGAAATCTGAAATTGAGAAATTTAACGAGCAACAACTTTGTGTTATGGAGCATCAAGATGTGAGCATTATTGACAACCCAAGGTTTGACCAAGGCATTTGATGGTGAAGATGAGTTGCCGATTCTAATGAAAGCCTTAGAGAGGGTAGAACTAATGGAAAAAGCAAAGAGCACAATCTGTTAAATTTGTCGGATGAGGTCTTAATAGAGGTTGTTGAGGAGAAAGATGCTGCAGCATTATGGGCAAAACTTCAAGCACTCTATGTGAAGAAAGGTTTGAACAATCGCTTGTACATGTTGAAGAAGATGTTTCAATTTAGATATACTGAAGGTACGTCTATCAGAACCCATCTAGATGAATGAGCACTTTACTGATTCACTGTTGCAGTGGCGTACTACAATTACCTTAGAAGATGTAAAGTCCGCCTTATTCTCTATGGAGTGGTAGAGAAAGTTGCGAGATGACGGTATGGCGCAAGGAGTAGCACGAGCACTAACGATTCGGGGTAGAGAACAACATCGAGGGCCTAATAGTAGCAGGGTAAAATCGCATCAAAATCACGCCATAGAAAGTCCAAGAGACACGTGAAGTGCTTTGAATGTCATGAGGAGGGGCTCATCAGGAGAATTTGTCCAAAGCGGAGGAATAAAGCTGATAGGCAGAATGCTACAAGTAGTGTGGCAAACATTGCCAAATGGAGCAATAGTGATGTAGAAGCTGTTTTATGTGTGACTACTACTTCGTCAAGAGACGAATGGGTGCTAGATTCGGGATGTTCTTATCATATGACGCATCATAAGAACCGGTTTACTACTTATCGACTACATATGGTGGTAGGGTTCTTTTGGGGAATAACGCAGTCTGTAAGGCTGTGGGGATAGGGACAATTCGGATTCGGATGCACAATGGGGTGGTGCGCACATTGACAGATGTGAGGCATGTACTGGAGTTCAAGAAGAATCTTATTTCTCTAGGGACACTCGATGACATCGGGTGTAGGTACACCGAAGGTGGAGTACGAAGATCTCGAGGTGCCATGATAGTGATGAGAGGGAAGAAAGTGAATACTCTCTATCATCTAATGGGAGAAACCGTGACCGGAACTCCCGTAGTTTCATCGGATGAGCCGACTCTAACTTGACTCGCTTATGGCATATGCGTTTAGGGCATATGAGTGAAGCAAGGTATGACGATGTTGAGTGAAAAGGGGTTGTTAAAATGTCAAAAGATAGGGAAGCCGGACTTATGCGAGCACCGCATCTTTAAGAAGTAGCACCGAGTCAAGTTTACTACAGCCTATTCATTCGACCAAACGACTAGTTGAATATATTCATTCGCACGTCTAGGGCCCGTCTTTGGTTCCTGCGAAAGGAGGTGCCCGATATATGCTAACTTTTATCGAAGATTATTTGAGGAAGATATGGGTATACTTTCTGAAGCACAAATATGAAGTGTTTGATCGATTCAAGAAATTTAAGGCATTAATTGAAAAACAGTCAGATAAACAAATCAAGTGCTTGAGAACCGATAATGTCATGGAGTTCTGTGGTAAAAATTTTACCAAGTTCTGCGAGAAAGAAGGTATTGTGAGACACCGTACAATACCTAGGACACCACAGCAGAATGACGTGGCAGAACGAAAGAACAAAACTTTGCTTGAGCGAGCTTGATGCATGCTTTCGCATGCAAGATTTGGCAATGAATTTTGGGCCGAAGCAGTGAACATGGCATGTTACCTGGTTAATCGATCTCCATCGTCTGCAATCGAGTGAAAGACTCCTGAGGAAGTATGGTTAGGGAAACCTGTTGATTACTCCGGATTGCGTATATTTGGATGTGCTGCGTATGCTCATGCGAGTGATGGTAAGCTTGAGCCGAGGGCGAAGAAGTGCATATTTCTGGGTTATACACATGGGGTGAAAGGCTACCGGGCGTGGTGCACCGATCCCAGATCACCCGGTTTTCTAATCAGCAGAGATGTGATCTTCGATAAGACTGCAATGCTTCAACGGAGAAGTTCTGAGACACAACCAGCAGAGAAGACGGATCATGGTGTTATTAGTGAGGTGGAGCTTCAGGTAGAGACTCTGGAAACCTCAAAGGTAACAGAAGTTAAGACTGCAGATGAGGCCGTAGTTCCTGAAGTCGGTGATAGTGAACAACTAGCAAAGCCACAGCACACTATAGTCGTAGATAGATAGAGAAGGCAAATTAAATCACTGGTACGTTATGGTTATACAGATATTGCTTATGCATTGACCATAGGTAATGAGGTGGAGACGAGATGAGCCTTCGTCTTACTCTGAGGCGATGGCTAGTTCGGATTTGTCACAGTGGTTAGGGACTATGAGCGAAAAGATGGAATCACTCCATCGAAATCAGACGTGGGAGTTGGTCAAAGTATCCAAGAGCCAAAAGATTGTCGACAGTAAATGGGTCTTCAAACGGAAAGAGAGCATTCCCGGTGTCGAGGTAGCAAGGTATAAGGCGAGGCTTGTGGTGAAGGGATATACACAACGTGATGGCATTGACTACAATGAGGTGTTCTCTCCGTGGTAAGACATAATTCTATTCGTGTCTTACTTACCTTAGTTGCTTCAAGCGGGATCTCGAGTTATAGCAACTAGATGTGAAAACCGCGTTTCTTCACGGTGAGTTGGAGGAGCATATTTATATGAGGCAACCGAGAGGGATTTGCTATTCCGGGTAAGGAATATCATGTTTGCTTGTTGAAGAAATCTTTGTATGGGCTGAAACAGTCTCCTAGGCAAAGTGGTATAAACGTTTTGAGGCTTTCATGGCTAGTCAAGACTACACAAAAAGTCAGATGGTTAGCTGCGTTTACTATAGGGGATTGGAAACTGGTTCTTTGATTTATCTACTCTTATATGTTGATGATATGCTGATAGCAGTTAAGAATATGTCTGATATTGATGTGCTGAAGAGGCAGTTAAATGTTGAATTTGAGATGAAAGATTTAGGTGTTGCAAATAAAATTTTGGGTTTGGAGATTTTGCGTGACAGGGCTGCAAGAGTTTTACGTCTATCTCAAAAGAAATATATTGAGAAGACAGTGTCACGTTTTAATATGTAGTCAATAAAATCTGTAAGTACACCTTTAGCGAAGCACTTTAAACTTTCAGATAAATTATTACCGCGACCGAGGAGGAGGAGGAGCATATGTCCCGTGTTCCTTATTCTAGTGCCGTGGGTAGTAGTATGTATGCTATGGTGTATATTAGGCCTGATATTCCACAAGCTGTGAGCGTGGTTAGTCTCTATATGAAGCGTTCTGGTAAAACTCATTGGGAAGCTGTGAAGTGGATCCTCAGATATTTGAAGGGGACAACAGACGTGGGTATAGTGTGAGGGACAGCAATGGCGGTGAGACCACCGGGTTTTGTGGATTCGTATCACGCCGGTGACTTGGATGATTGCGGTCTTTAGCGGGGTATGTGTTTCCGTTAGCGGGTGGTGCAGTTAGTTGGAAAGCGTCCTTACAAGATCATATTGTCTTGTCTTTGACCAAGATAGAGTACATGTCACTAACCTTTGTAGCGAAAGAGGCGATATGGTTACAAAGTTTGCTCTTGGACTTTGGTTTATAACAGAAAAGTATGGATATACACTGTGATAACCAAGGTGCGATATATTTGGCGTATGATCCAGTTTATCACGAGTGAACGAAGCATATCAACATCAGTACCACTTCATCCGAGATGCTTAGCTAAGGGTAATGTTATTATCAAAAAGATTGCTACATAGATAACCCGGCGTACATGATGACTAAGTCTCTGCTTGGCGAAGCTCAAGCTTTGCTTGAGCTCTATTGGCGTCTGTGGAGAGTGAGCGCCTGTCGGGGCGTTAGGAGAGCAGCATGGATGATGAATACTATAACTTGGCTTCAAACATCGAGCCAATGTGGAGAATTGTTAAATTAATATCTCGAGTTTGAATTCGGATAACGATTTGTTAAACCAAATTTTGTCGATAAAGTTTTCTTAAGTAGATTTCAACTCGGTTGAAGAAAGAAGAAACGATTTCCTTTCTTGGACAATACTTCTTGGATGTGCAAAACAAGACAAAAGGGAAAATAAGAGATAAAAGAAAAAGAAAAAGAAAATTTTTTCTTCTTCCCCTGCAAGTGTCCATATCCTCATCAAAGAAGATTCGAAAGTGGTGGGGTCCAAGGTCAAACTTTTGACCATGGGCACACACACATATAAAAGGGCGTTACTTTGCCCATGGAAAAAGTGACGTAAACCCTAAAATTGAAGGAGCGACACCTCCGTCCAGAGAGAGTCGCAGAAAGAGGAGCCACCACGTGATCAAGAAAAAGAGCCGCGCGCGTTTTTGTTTCGAACTTGAACGCACGGTAATTTTGTCGCGTGAGTTTATATCCAGTGAGTTGTTTATTTATAAACACTTTGAGTTTGTGGTTGAATCTAAGTGTGGGAAACACTTGAGCGTATAAGCGATTATAGAACTCGCTTCTCCGATTATAGTGAAGTATTTGCTACTTGGCTCTCCCCTCGTAGATGTAGGTACCGATACTCGGACCGAACCACGTAAATTTCTGGCATCCTTATTATTTCTCGTTAATTTCTCCAAGGTGATTTCGCGTTGATGTAAGTTGCAAGATTACTCGTTTCCGCGAATTACATTCCAACAATTAAAAAATGATCAATCAATTAAAAAAAATCTACGTTCAAAGAAAACGCAAAGGTTTCCCCAAAACAAACAAAGGTTTCCCCAAAACAAACACACCCTTCGAGAAAAACTTCATGATAAAGGAAAATATTTTTTCGAAAAATAATTTTTTAGGAAAATGCTTTCAACTTTTCAGATTTAGAAAATTCATTTTCCTAACTTTAAGCGTATATATTTTCTCTAATCTTAAATGATTTTTCGTGAACTGAACTTGTGAAGGTCCAAAAAACTTATTAGCGATTTTTTTTTTTGATCAAACACACCCTTAGTGTATTAAGATAGTTGTCACATGTTCTAGTTCTGGACTATAATATGCTTTCGCAAACGTTTACACTGTACAATAGCATAACCTCCGTGTTGGGTGGGTGGGGGGGGGGGGTGCGGGGTTATGAACTTATGATGCTTCAAGAATTTCACTTAAGCTATCATGTACAAGCTACAGCCGGTCAACTATTTATAATATCAAGTCAAGAGACTCTTTGTTGGCCGACCAAAATAATAATAATAATAAATGTAATTTTTTATGATATCAATCTAATCTATCTGAAACTAACATATAATAAATTTATTATAAATATATCAATTTGGAGTTTTTGATAAATGCATCAGTTTAAAGTTTTTTATGGTTAAAAAATTAATTTGAAATAAATTTATCTAATATATATTAATTTAAGACTTTTTATAATATTAACCCAATTTTTTTTAATCTCTCCCCCTATCGACATGTTGCTTTCAGACATCCTCCTGATAATGAAGTCTTGTCAACTTTCGATCTCCAGATTCTCCACGAAAGCTCGACATAGTCCATAAAATTCTCTAAGGCCAATAATGTCTACTGAGAACCTGTCAGCACATCAATTCATTTACTCGCACAACAAGAGTGACCTTCATACTTGCACTATGGCAATTTTTTCTTAACAAGCAATTAATTTAAGTTTCCTGCACTTCCAGAACGTCTGACTTTTGCGAAGTTCCTCGGGAATTTCCGGGAACTGAACTTGATCTTGCTCCTTTTTTCAATATAATAAGAGTTCATGAGACGCTATAACAACGAACATCACGCATTCTTTCCATGCTCATCAATTACAGAAAATCGTTTCGATCACTAGGGAGGCCTAAGAATTGGCATGAAGGGGTTGACACGTCCTTCTTGCTTTCTCTTGCTTGTTCTCTTATGCATCAGTGTCGTGGCATCGATATTGCTCTTCGATATTGGTGGCGCCTGTCACGACGTTTTTGTTTCCACCTTCATGCTCGCGGTGAGATCAAACCGGGCCGTCGCTTACGTCATGTTTAACTTCATCAGCGTCGTGATCTTTCTGGGGTTCCTCAGGAGTTTGAAGCCGATAACCAGTGGAGATATTGATGGGATTTTCTTTGCGCTGCCTTTGCCGGAAAATATCGACCATGAAATCATGTTAATTGAGGAAGAGAACAGTGGCAACAGCGACGATGATGAAGACGATGAGTACCACGGTTATGATGGCTACGAGGAAGATAACGATGATGACATGGAAGAAGAAGAAGATGAGGACAGTGAAGCCGAAGAAGGAGATAGCGATTTGGAGAAGAGGAGTGAGGAGTTCATTGCTAAGATGAATAGCAAATGGAGAGAAGAGCTTCAGCACTAAAGGCTTCTTTGCATAGTGTATGCATCAGCTCCCAAACTGGAGCTCTTGTAGAACATACCGTGGCATTCACTTTAGGAATTTGAGTTAAACTAGGTTTCAATCGCTTCTTCCATGGTTTTGAAGGAAGGAAGCAGGTACCGTGTTGTTTGGTTATGTGAGTTACCTTTGTTTTCTGTGAATATACTGTGTGATGCTATAATAAAGGTCGTTTGATGTTTGAATATTCATGCGTTCATCAAGGCAAAGAGAACAACGTCATCTATAAAAAAAAACCCGTAGCTCCTTTTATAAAGGATTTACAGCCATTAATCGCAAAGTTGTTATTAAGTACATGACACGATCAACTGATAGTGGGATCGAGCTCGGGACCTCTCCGTTCCTGAGGCGGATGACCAAGTGTTTTACCAAGCGTATAAACAACCCTAGCTCATTTTTTCAATAAAATAATCGGCAGACGCAAATCGCAAAGTTGTTATCAAGGACATGAGATATTCAACCAACAATAGGGTCTAGCTCAAGACCTCTCGCTTCCCGAGGCGGATGGCCCAATTGTTATATCAATTGCGCCAATCCGCTTCGACTGATTAAATCTAGTAAGTTAAAGGATTGTATGGAGCTTAAAAAATCTAGTAAGTTACGGGATTGCGCCAATCCTCTCCTACTTTTTGCTCTCCTCTTTCTAGACAAAAAGGTATACTAAACGATGTCATAGCTTAAGGTGACATGTTAATTAATGACCTTATTCAGTCGTCCTCCTATTTAATGAATCTTAACAGTTGTTTTCATTATCTCATCGTCCTTTTGTCTGTCTTTTTTGTAGGAGGGAGGTGTTAAGGATCTGCCATTAAGTTAATTAATATGACTTACAAGGTCAGGAAAGAAAATTATGTTAAGGTCACTAAACAAAACTTTAATGCGATGGATTTTTGGGTATGAACACTTGCAAAAAAAATCTTATCATAAGATTAGAAAATTTCTGGCCGGCTAATTCAAATCATACATCAACATGGGAAGTCAATGATCTATCTAACTGATGGCCAAAAATAATAATTCATTGGATTATTGTAAAAGCTATTAAGCTTTTGTTGGAATTCGATACAAGTTAATGATCGACTATTATTTTGGGAGAAATTTAACAAGGCCGATAACGCCCAATCAAGCGCACACATGACTGGATGTGACTAGTTTTAGAATTTATTCAACAACTTTTCTATGTGTATGTATGCATGCATGAATGAAGGTGACATAATCTTTTCTTTAATAACCTACTCACTATTATTTCATTTGGTTATAGTCTTTCATTAATTAGAATGAATTCCGGAAGTCAATAGATGAGGCCGAAGATTGCTAGCAAATCGATATGACGACATAAACACCTTCCTCGTGACATGTGCCTCATTACGTAACTAAGGAATATGAACCGGACGGCTTGTAGGGACATGTATTATTCTGTGAATTTTACAATTTTTAGACGTTGATTTGGAGCTGACCTTGTCAAAGTTTTCAGCCCCGTTACTTAGCCGAATGCTGATAACTTCAGATGAAGTCAAATATTTCTGCTCAGGCAACTTCGTCGAAGGGTTACTACTTCTTGGGGGAAATTCCAAAAACCATCCTCGCACTTTTGTGTGAATTCAGTTTTGTTCCCCAGGCTATATTTTGTTACGATTTAACTTCCTAATTTTGGCATGGACAAATTGGCATGAAAATTTCTTCAAAAAGTTACACTCCTCACCTTCTTGCCTTTAGGAGTGTTCAATTCTAGTCCTCCTCGTGTTTTGGTTTTAGTTACACAACTAGTCCTTACATTAGTTTTCGTGAAAATTTAATTTCTTTCGTGACATCTTTATCATAAATCTTGTATAAATATTTTCTGATTGTTTCACATCCTTAGTCTTTACAATTAATGTGACAAGAACATGTCCAAAAAAGGGTATCTAGGACTAATATTGTTGTGAAAAACAAAATATGGGGATTGAACTTGAACTTTTCTAAAAGTACGAGAACCAAAAGTATAGATTTTTTAGAAATTTGAACAAGTAGGAGCCGGGAGTCACTTAGCTAGTGTAGACTAAGCATGGTCCATTCCCATTTGGACGAGAACTTGAAGCGTGTCCTTAAATTATCGCTGGAGATAACTCAAAGGACTGAATTATAACAAAATATAATAGAGGGACCAAAATTGAATTCGGGCAACAATATGATGACGAGTTGACGACTATGTTTGTAACTTACCCTATAAGGAAATTTTGACCCCCCGAAACAATTCTTTGGATTCGTGAACCAATCCGTGACCTAGTAATGGAGGACGCGAGTTGAGAAATTATGGGGAAAATTACACTTGCGTGGCAAAAGAAGAAAAGGAAGTTCTGGAGATTGACTCCGCCAATTTGAAGACTCGTCGAGGGGCTGAATTCGATTGCTCCGAAACCTTCCACGAGCCGAATCAATTCGATTACGACATCGATCATTCGGACCGGTGTTCGATATCTTGGTCAATAACGTATGTCTTAGCGTTATTTCCTTAAAATTTCCCTGGATTTATTAGTCGTCTGGGAGGCTGCGAAACCACGCTAACTTGTGCGACTATCGTCGTGGACCTTGATGCATGAGCTACTGTCGTGATTCGGGAGTGCATTATGGAGGCTGTGAACCCATGTTAACTTGCGTGATTGTCTAAGCCCATTGCGCATTACGAGTGACTTAAAAAACGTGGTCCTTGCTATATGATCTTGTATAGGGGTAATTGGTTCCGGAATAGGTTGGTTCCTAGCTTGGAAGCGAGAGCTCATTTTTTCTTAAAATTTCCTAAATATATCGAAAGTTACTTTTGTATAAAATGAAATGAAACTTCTAATTACAGGGAAGTTGCTTGTAAAAGAAAAGATTACTTCCATAACTAATTATTCTTTTTGCCCTTGCTAGATAAAATAATGACATACTTCGGGCCAATAGGTTTGATTCCTCTTAGGAATTAGGAACTCGACCGATTTCTACGAGAACGAACTAGATTGGTCAGTTCGTTCCGGTTCATGAGTTGGATAAGAGTCGATGTACACTTCTAATCTCATATAACCTAATGAAACTCGGATCAGTAAATCGTATCCCTAAGAAAATGTGCTAGTAGCGACTCTCGCGAGGTTCCTTTCTCATTTTGTATACGTCTCGTAACCTAGACAAGCAACTGGCCAAAGCATGTAGGCTAAGATTTCATCAGTTTAAAAAGAAAGGTGTTTCCCAACGACTTCACCCGCGGCAAGTCTTGCATATGCTAGAGGAGCACAAAAGCAACGGCGGCTCCACTTGCTAGTGCTTTGGGTGTTTTATTATTTTGACTTTTGACTTTTTGAACAAGTCATTTTATATTAACGAAAAAAATAAAGAAATATATTTCCCACGACCTTCAATGGCGATAAGGCTTGCTTATGCTGGAGAGCATAAAAGCAACAGCTCCACTCGTCAGTGCTTTTGGGGTAAAAAGTAAAAGGCATGCAAAAATAAAAATTCAAAATCAAAATAAATGGGTGTTTTACTATTGGAATTTTGACTTTTGACCATCTTATTTTTAGTTTTTAACTATTAAGCGCGACAGACGTGGATCCCTAATTCGTAAAGTCTCACCGTCGATCCGTGAAAATGAAATTATTATCAATGGTTGAGATTTGTGAAATAAGAAACACCGTGTGAAATTATTATCAACGGTTGAGATTTTTCTTTCTCAACAGTTCTTAAATATATTAAAAGTTACTTTAACATAAAATGAATTTACTAATAATAGGGAAGTTGCTAGTAAAAGAAGATATTAGTTCCATAAACAACTTTACCTTTTGCCCTTGCTAAATAAAATAATAGCATACTTTGGGTCGGTTCGGTCCGGTAGGTTCAATTCCTCAGCAAGAACTAGAAATCGGATCAATTTTCGCAAGAACCGTCCAAAACTGGCCAGTTCTATCGAATTCCTGAATTGGACATGAGGTGATGCTCACTCCTAATCTCATACTCTTGTGAGGCATCTCTTGATATGTATCGTAGGAACGAACCTTTCTCATTTTGTATAGGTCTTGGAACCTAGACAAACAACTGGCCAAAGCATGTAGGCTAACATTTTATAAGTTAAATTAGCGTAAAAAGAAAGATGTTATGTTTCCCAACGACGTCAACCGCGGCAAGTCTTGCTCATGCTAGAGGAGCACAAAACAAAAGCAACGGCAGCTCCACTTGATGGTGCTTTGGGGGTTTTATTATTTCGACTTTTGACTTCTTAACCATCTTAACTATATATATATTTCCCACTACCTCAATCGCGATAAGCCTTGCTTGCGCTGGATAGCATAAAAGCAACAGCTCCACATTGTCATTGCTTTTTGGGGTAGAAAGGAAAAAAAAAAAACATGAATAAATAAAATAAATAAATGGGTGTTTAATCATTGGAATTTTGGCTTTTGACCATCTTATTTTTTTGGGCTTTTTAACGATTAATCGCGACAAGCGTGGATCCCCTGATGTGTACAGTCTCATCCTCGATTTATGAAATGAGATTGTCATCAATGGTTGAGATTTGTGGAGGTATATTAAGAAGCGTAGTGTAGGATAGAGGATCTCCATCCGAGTATGGCATTTTGCACCTGAAGTTCCCGAATTGTTAGGGGCCAAAAAGGTATTGAAAGATCCAAAATCTTGATGGTTTCAATAAAATCATAAGTTTCTTTTAAACCCTGTAATCAAGTTCTTTTCACCAAATGCAAAATTTGTCTGAGTGTCGCTTAAAATTGCCTATGTGGCATCTTTAGGTGGCGATTTTGGACATAATTTTAAAGACTTAATTTCATTATAAAGAAATATACTAGACTTAGTTGAACTGATTCAAAGGTTTAGAACTCTATTGCCTTTTTGGTAAAGATTTGGGACGTGGTTGGATGAATTGAAAAGTCGAGGATTTTACACATGTTTACATAAAATTTTGGACTTGTGCTGCAATTCCTCCCGAAAGGTTTAGAACTCCATTTAGTGTTGTTCAAATCTAGAGCTCTTTCTCTCTTGCCTGTAAAGCAATATTCTACCTTTGGGTAGCCTCATCCCACTCCCTCTTAACCCTACTAAAACCCCACTTTTTGTTCCGTCTCCACAATGTAGAAGCCATGGATCTCACCTAACTAGCGAACCCCAACTAACTCCTCTGGGTCCTTCTGTCTCGCTTTAAATGGGCACTCCAAGGTTTTTGCATTGATTTGCTGTGCCCTCCATCTTCACAATTTTATTATTCATGGGTACTCCAAGGTCTTTGCTCTGATTTGCTGCATCCTCCATATTCACAGGTCATGCTCCACGTGTTTTTCAGTTTTTGCACTGATTTCTTGCCAAAAGGAATGAAATGGAAGGAACTACTTTTGATGATTAGGGTTGGTAGTTTCTAATTTTTGGCTCTTCTCGCTCTTCTCTTGCAACTCTCACAATAGGAGATGATAGCAACCAAGGTAGGCGCATGGCTGCCGTATGCAGAAGGATGGGACATTTGTGGTCACAAAGGAAAATTGCGGTACTAGATGAAGTGGTGACTAAAGAGAAAATGATAGAATGTAAATGAACCTTGCTTGGCCGCTTGTTTTGCACAACTAATGTCAACTTCCAAGCCTTCCAATCCACAATAAAAAAACAGAAATCTCAAGTGTTGTATTTAAGCACCTTGAGCGTGGATTATTCTCCTTTGATTTCCCTTCAATAGAAGAGAAGTATAGAATTTTAAGCACTGGACCCTGGTCCCTCTCAAGCAATTTGTTAGTGCTAAAAGAGTGAGAGCCGAGCACACCTCCGCATAGTATTGCCTTCGACTTATGTTTTTTCTAGATGTAAATACGTGGATTGCCATTAGAAGGAAGAACCAAAAAAGTCATTACAAGCATTACCGAAAAGATTGGGCAAGTGGCTAAAGTGAAAGATAGAGTGAAGAGGCTATACTTAATCACAATGGGGAAAGAGAGGGTTGCTTTGAAACTGAACACCCCTCTCATGTCAGGAGTGATCTCAAGCTTTAAGGGGAGAGAGCACTGGCTGGATTTAAAGTACGAGAGACTTCCACATTTATGCTATTCTTGAGGAAGAATTGGCCATTATGTCAAGAATTATGAGGAGGTGCCTTATGATGAATTTTTTTTTTTTTTTTTTTGCTACATATGATAATATCCTATTTGGATCCTGGATCCTGGTTCAAAGCTGAATCTAATGCCAACAACCCTTTCTATATGGCCTTTTATGGTGAGATTATGGAAGAGGAAGGAGATGAAGAGATGTTTCCAGAGACCCCTATTGACACGAGACAATTAGTTTTGAGTCAAGGGGATGTTATGGATTCCTAGGGCTAAAATAGTGAGATGCAGGAAGAAACGGGAAAAAAAGATAATTCTAAGCTTTTAGATAGCCCAATTCAGTTTGTAGGAGAAGTTAAAAAAAGGGGGATTTGGTGGCTAGCCCTAATAAACCACTGTGTTACAAATGAGGTTTTCATGCTGAAATTGTCAGGGGGTTGGGCCACCCCAACCCTTGACAATTCAAGCCCTAAGAGCCCTTGTGGCTCAAGAAATGTCTAATGTGATGTTTTTTATGGAAATCAAAAATCAGAAGAGCTATTCAACGGCTTAATAGGAGACTACAATTCTGGAACTGTTTCGTGATGAACTCAATAGAGATTGGTGGGGGATTCGCCTTATTTTGGAATGAGACGACATTAATTTCGGTAAACTTAGCCACTAATGAATTCCTCAATTTAAACTTGGAAGATACCGGAATAAGGAAATTTTTTTAGACTGATCTTTGTGCATGCACCTGCAACATTCCAAGAGAGACTTACCTTATGGGAGCAACTGAAACATTTGAGTCTATTAAATAACTTCCCTTGGGTGTGTTTAGGGGACTTTAACTAGGTGTTATATCATTGGGAAAAAAATGGGTAAACGAATGGCTGAAAATTATAGACTACATGCATTTCAAGACTTCTTGAACGCTTGTGGATTGACGAACATGGAGAGTAAGGCTTGCTTTTACATGGACTAATAATCGTGAAGGGCAGGAATATGTAAAGAAGAGGCTTGATAGGATGGTTTGCAACTTTGAGTGGAGAATCATGTATCCTGAAGCTAAAGTGTGCGCACTACCTACTGTAGGTTATGATCATAGCCCTCTTTTGTTGTCACTATATGTGAAACGAGTTAAAAGGAAAAGAGCTTTATAGTTTGAAGCTTTTTGGTTGGGAAAAGAGGATTGTGGAAGAATCATAAAGGAGAGTCCACAAACTTGGTTGATGGTGACCTGGTGTACAGGTTAAAGAAAGTGGCAATAGATTTGGCCATGCGAAGCAAGAAAGCATTCCCAAACAGTAAAAAAAGGATAGACGAATTGAAAAATGAATTGCAAACTCTCGTGAATGCTCAAACCTTTCGAACAGAAAAGAATGGGGAACAAACCCAGAAGAGTGAAATTGATGACTTATGGAGGCAAGAGGTGATGTATTGGGGATTATGATAAAAAATTAATTTGTTGAAATGGGGCAACAAAAATACCAAATTTTTTCATACCATGACAATTCAAAGACGTCAGAGGAACAAAATTTATATCTTAAAGAGAATGGATAAAATGTGGTGTCGAAATCCAAATAATCTACAAGACAAGACATTGAGCTTCTTTAAAGACACACACACACACACATATATATTGGTAGGACATCGAAACCTATCTTGCAACAATGTCTCTCTTGTTTTTGAAGAAATGAATATGAACCTTACAACAAAGATAATAATGGAAGAAGTATAGAAAGCTATTTTCCAACTGTTGGCCTAAATGGACAATTTTATCGGCATTACTGGGATGTAATTAAATTTAGTGTTTTTAATAAAGTGAAAACTCTTTTTGACTTAGGGAATCTCAATCCTGATATGAACTAAACTCATATTACCTTGATTATGAAATTTCAAAACTTGGAAAGATTGTAATAAATTTCGTCCTATTACTTTGTGCAATTTTGCATACAAAATTATTTCAAATGTGATGGCGAATAGATTGAAGCAATTACTCCCTGATCTTATAGAAGTTAACAAAGTGTGTTTATGGGAGGGAGACAAATCCAGGATAACATTTTCATTGCGCAAGAAGTGCTACACCTGAGGGTGAGAAAAAGAGAGAGGAAATTCCAAGTTGTGCTCAAATTGGATATGAAGAAAGCTTATGACAGAAATGAAAGGGACTTTTTGGAGGGTGTATGCAAAGATTAGGCTTCTACGATAAATGGGTAAATAGAGGACACTCGGACCCTTAGAATGGCAAAATTTGGCATAGGGGAACACTTAAGTGCCAAAAATTAGAAAATATATACTTAAGTATCAAAATTAGAACAAAATGGATCAGTTAAGTGCCAATGACGGGAAAATTTGGCCAAAATGTTGACATGGCATTTTTCTAGCAAGATAGACAAAAGTACGCTTCAAGTGCCAAAAATTGGCATAAAGGGACACTTAAGTGTCAAAATCGGAAAGAAATTGATCACTTAAGTGCCACTCCGGCCAAAATTCGACCAAAATGCCGACGTGCGCAATTTCCGGTGAAGTAAGTGCAAAACGGCGTCGTTTTGCACGCCGACGTGGTCAAACAATGCAAAAACGACGTCGTTTTGGTGCTGACATGGTAAGAAAATAACATAAAAATTAATTAAATTTAATTTAAAATTAAATTTATTTAAAATATTTAAAAATACATATACAAATATTAAAAAAAAAAAAAGGGGAGGCTGCTGAGGGCTGCAACCGCGCGCGCCGTCGGGAAGGGCCGCCGATGGAGGGGGAGGGTCGGCCGGGGGTCGCCGGGCGGGCGGCGACCCCGGCCGACCGGCGACGAGGGCCCGCGAGCCCTCGCCTAGATTCGGCAAGGGTCGGCCGGGCTAAGGGCCGCGACACTCGCCCGGATCGGGCGAGGGTCCCGAGCCCTCGCCGTGGTCGGGCCGAGGTCGCGGCCCCGGCCAAGGCCCGACGACCCCGCCCCGACCCTCCCCCTCGTCGCCGGCCCTTCCAGCCCTCAACCGCCTCCCCCTTTTAATTTTTTGTTATTAAAAATTTTTATTTTTAAATGTTTTAAATAAATTTAATTTAATTATTTTTTATATTATTTTTTTACCACGTCGCACCAAAACGACGCCGTTTTGTATTTGTTTCGTCGGAAAATCGCCATGTCGGCGTTTTGACCGGATTGGCACTTAAGTGATCCATTTTGCTCCGATTTTGGCACTTAAGTGTCACTTTCATAACTTTTAGCACTTAAGTGTCCATTTGTGTCCAACTTTTGGCACTCCAGGGGTCCCGGTGTCAGCAAGATAAGTGCAAAACAACGTCGTTTTGTACGCTAACATGAAAAGAAAAGCAAAAAAAGATGTCTTTTTGCCTCAAATTTGAATTTTAATATAAATATTAATTAAATTAAATTTAAAACTAAATTTAGTAGATAACTTTTTTTTTTTTTAAAAGGAAGATAGGTTCACAGAATGGTGAGGGCTTAGCCCTCGCTATTACCTCCACATTGTTGTTGGGAAGGGCTAGCAACCATGGGAGGAGGATAAATTGGGGTCGTCGGGCCGTGGACAGGGGCCAATGACCTTGGCAGACCAATGGTGAGGGCCTATAAGCCCTTGCCTAAATCTTGAGTTAAGGTCGTGGCCTTCTCCCAGATCCGGCAATGGTTGTCGTGTCAGCGGAAGTGGGGGATGGGTTGACAGCCCCCTCGCTGTCTTCTGCAACTTCTTCTTCATTTTTTTTTTAAATAATGTAGATTTAAATTTAATTTAATTAATATTTATATTAAAATTCAAATAAAAGGGCAAAATGACGTCATTTCGGCTCTTCTTTACTAACTCAGCTCTTTGGAAAGTCACATAGGCGAGCTATATTAAAAAAAGAAAAAGAAAAAAGAATAGCCACATAGAATTTCCGGCTAGGGTCGCCGGACTTAGCACTCAGGTGTCCCAACTTTTAAAATAAGTGACACTTAAGTGTATCTTAACTAACTTTTGGCACTTAAGTATCCCTCCGTGTCAAGTTTTGACACATGCACTGTACTTCTGATGAAATGTGTTAAAATTGTTTTTTTTCAGTGTGAAATTCAATGGCGAGCCACTATCTCTCTTTCACCCATCATGAGAAATCAGACAAGGTGACCCAATATCTTCTAATTTGTTCATCTTAGTTGCTAATACCCTTTCAGCTCCAATGAAAAAAGCGGTAAGGAAAGATACAATCACGGGGATTAAGCTGAATGGGTATTGCCCTACTCTCTCTCACCTTTTATTTGCGAATGATCCCCTTTTTTTTTTCGTTAGACGGAAAGGTCACACAATGTGAGAACCTCGCTCTAATCTTGAGCCAATATTGTTTTGCTTTTGGGAACTTGAACAAGTCAGGAATTTACTTTAGCACGGGCTGTCAACAAAGTATGAGATGTAATATGGCTGGTGTGTTAATGGTATCGAAATCGAGAAAATAGGAAAGTAACTGGGACCTCTTTGGATTGGGGGAATCAAAGAAACATATATTTGCATGGATAAGCGTTAAGTGAATATGAAGCTTGAGGGATTGAAGGAAAACGTAATATCCAAAGCCGGAAAATAAGTTGTAATTAAGACGGTGATCCAAGCTATACCCCATTTGGGCTATGTCTATTTTCAAAATTCCAATTTCAATATGTCAAGCAATTGAAACGAAAGTGGCAAACTTTTGGTGGAAAAACAATGAAATAGGAGCTAGACTTAATTGGAGGAGCTATGAGGTTTTAAAGGCTCGGGAAGATGAGGGTGGAATGGTTTCTGAGATTTGATACCCCTCGATAGAACCATGCTTGGGAAGCAAGCTTACAGGCTGTCTCACGATCCAACATCATTGTGGTGCTAAGTCCTTAAAGGACTATATTTTCCTACAAGAAATTTTTGGCAAGTTGAGAAAAAGTCCCACCCTTCTTGGGTTCGCAAAGTATGTTGATGGGAAGAGAAATAATACTTAATTATGTTCAATGGTCTATCTGAATGGAGAAAAACATCGACATTGGCGAGGATAGATAGTTGAAGAGAGGACCTATTGGCGGACTAGCGAACTTTAGAGAACCAACTAAAGTTGCTGAATTGATTTTACGTGAGGAAAACAGATGGGATGTGAGTAGATTGTGAATGACATCCTATTAGTGTCCTTAAAGACTCAAACTCTACAAGACAATTTGGTGTAGACTATTACAAAATTAGGGATTTCTATAGCGAAGAGTGCATATAACAGGATGCAAGCACAAAGGAAAAATCAATCAACATCACAAGCGTCATCATCACTCCAGTCACCTGCAAGGTATGGAACAAAATTTGGTAATTAAGAACCCTCCCCCCAAGTCAAAAACTTCTTGTGGAACGTTTGCCAAAATGTCATGTCGACAAAAGATAACTTATTTAGGCAAGGAATATTACCTAGCCCAGGTGCCCATTCTGTCACCACGAAGTCAAGATGATCGAGCACTTCTTTTTGCTCAGCCCTTGGACAAGTTCCGTTTAGACAAACCTTACCATCCAATTCCAGATTTTTTAGTTAAAGTGTTTCACGAATTGAGGGTTGGTTATGTAATTTTCTCGAACAACAAAACCACTCACCTCCCTTTTACACAATCGTTGCTACTCTCTAGTGCATCTAGAAGGAGAGAAACAACTTCGTATTTTGGCGTCAAGCTCCAAATCTAGAAGCCTTAGTCGACTCGGCCCTCAATATAATCAGAAACTTCAAAAAATGGAACCCCAAAAAACGATTTCCAACTTGATGAACAGGGACTTACCTCATGCTTGGCTCCCACCGAGGCGTAATACCCTGAAGATGAACACCAATGCTTCTTACATGATGGGGTCTCAATGGGAACAGTTTTATGCTTGATCCGAGACGATTTGGGGGTTATTCGCAACGACTTTGCCAGATATGTTCCAGCTTCATCCCCTGCTTAACTGAAAGCCCTAGCTTTTCTCGAAGGATTAAAGTTCGTGCAAGAGAGAAAAAGTGAAGTCTTTGAATTTGAGTTAGATTGTTTGCAAATAGTCAATGGCATCTAGTATTCAGATTAGCCTTTATGGGAAGCCACTGCACTTATCTTAGAGGCCCGCAACTTATTGGCTAAAGCCCAAAGACAAAATGTCCTTCATTGTCAATCCCTTTCAAGATTTTTGGAAATTACTTTATTTTGATGCCTCTTTGATGGGCTCTTTTGTTTTAAGTACTCCTTAATTCAATAAAATTTGCTTTTCTAACCACGAAAATTATAAGTATTTTTGTCTTCGACCAAAAAAAAATATGAATATTTTTGTCATTTTAGAAGTCTCTGCAATTTGTTTTTCTATATTTTAAATTTGGATTAGTTGGGTTAGGCTAGGGTTGTTTGGGCTTTGTCACGCTTGTATCAAAATGTTCTTGTTCATTATAAGTAGTTGTTGGGCTTCGGCCCAGGTTCTTCTTAAAAGCCCAGGATAATTTAAAGGTAAAGGGAGCTAAATATATTACAAAAATTGAAAATTTCGTCTACTTTAAATTTCATCCCATGATATATCATAAGCAAGTACACATCTCCAATTAGATACTTCACATCATTCACTTTGGTATATCTTTTCTTCTCATAATGCAATTGAAAATCAAATCTTTCCTCGCAATCATTCCCCCTCAAAATATGCCAAGACTTTCATAATCAATGATTCAAAAAATTTAAATATATCGATTAGTGTTTGAAATTATGAACTCGTATTGGGTTATGAGGTGCAATTTGTCGGGAACAATATGGTCCGAATATGCAGTGCGCGCAAATTTTTTTTTAAATATTGGATGTCCAATGAGAACTTTAAGAAAAGAGAGCTCAAAAACCAAATTGTGTTATGGCTCGATTATTTAGGCTTAACTACATGTTGAAAAAATGATCATTCCATTAAAACTTAAAAAACATTTTGTGAAATTCGACATATCATTATGAAATTATATGTTCATGTACATCTTGGTTATGGAATTCTCAAATCTTTTGGATTAGGGGCAAAAAAAAAATCAAAAGTGGGTATGCTGCAAATTGATGCCAAAAAAAAAAAAAACTAAAAGCAAAAAAGTTAATCTCCAAATTCTGGCCCAAAAAAAAATGAAAAATGAAAAATCTAGGACAGCGGTGGTGGCAAATACGTAAAAGCGGGCTCAAGCGAGGGGCAAATTGGTCACTCGGACCGCAGCTCAGTGGCCGCTCGCCCAAGAAAAGGGTTCTCTTTCATTACTTCGCAGCTCGTCGCGCGATCGGATTCCATTCGAGCCCTGAGAAACCAGACGACGACGACGACGAAATCGAGCGCGAAATCTCCTCCCCACCTCCGACGATGACGAAGCAGCAGGCGAACTGGTCCCCCTACGACAACAATGGAGGGTATCCTCTCTCTTTCTCTCTGTGCGCTTGTGTCTGATGGTGGTGTTGATTCGATGTCCTTCGGCCGTTGAAATCTTCCGCGATTGTTTTTCTGGGCAGATCTTGCGTGGCGATTGCCGGCAGGGACTACTGCGTGATCGCGGCGGACACCCGGATGTCGACCGGCTACAGCATCCTCACCCGCGATTACTCCAAAATCTCCAAACTGTAAGCGCGCCGCCCCCCCCCCCCCTTTTTTTCCCGTCGAGTTTTTTTCTGATGCTTTTTTGAGCTGAATGTCGGCGCTCGATGCTCTTTCTTGTGGTGCGATGGACTTTGGGATTTCGGCGAATCCGCCAGTTTGCATGGTCGGGGGTCAAAATGCTTTCTTTCGAATGAGCTGCTGCTGCTGCTTTCGTTATCTTGTTGTCTCTTTCTCTGTTGCTTTTCAAGGTTGAAACTTTCGTGTTAGTGGATTGATTCTGCATATCTCGTCGGGTTTGCTAGATATGTTGAATAGGGCATTGGGTATACCTGGAAAGGGTAATAATAGATTAGGTTGTCCTGTTCAAAAGGTTCTTGAAACTGATTTCTTCCTCTCATCAGAAATCGGAAATAAGTTGAGCGTATGGCCATATGAGTCATTTTAGAACTTGAAAAGCTTCATTGAATAGTTGAGACGATTTCATTCTCTGTGGCAGAATGAGTGGGAGTCTGCGTAATCGCCTTACGTTACTTCTGTTATTTCTGGTTTTTGTGTGTATATTCCACTGGACATATGGCTCTTGGAGGGCTTAAATTCTTGATAATCCTTTTCATTATTTTTATTATTTTTAATGTTCCAGGGCTGACAAAGCTGTGTTGGCCTCTTCTGGATTTCAAGCTGATATCAAAGCCTTACAAAAGCACTTAGCTGCTAGGCATTTGGTGAGTTCTCTGGAGACTTTCAATTGGACTTCATATACATCTCTGGTTCCTTGATAAAGAAGAAAGCGTATCTGGACTTGCATAGATATTTTATTTTACTGTATTGTAACTTTTTTTCCCGTCTACGACTTGCTTGGCCATTAATGTGGCGTTCCAAGTTTGATATCTCCTTGGTGCAAGTAGTCTACTTCTGCTGCATGTTTCATTTCGATGATTGTAGCGTGTTATCAGCACATAACAGTTGTACGGTGGTATGAGTTGCTGAGACTGATCTGTGGTTCAGTTTCTATGAATGGATGGTTATGTTGATGCTATAAGCTAGTTAGCTTACATAAATTGCAATTGGCCTTGGAAGGTTTTCTGTTAAATGATAACTATCTCTACCTATCCAGAAAAATCCCTCCTTGTTTGGGTCTGGCTTGAAGAGTAAGAAGGAGAAAATCAGTGTTGTTCTTTTCTTTTCTTTCAGTGGGAAGGGGCACCTATTGCGTCATTTTTCTTAGACACTCGGGTCTTCTGGTGGATATGGGAGCTACGTCCTTTCATTTCTGGTGGTCATGGCTGTATTTTTGGTCAGTTGTTAAGGGTTTATCCATGTTCAAAAGGTTCTAATGTATTTTGGTTTTGATGTTTTGTTTGAGATTTGTTTTGATGTGCTTTGGTCAAGGAACTTGCGTGGGTTGAAAATAAATGAGGGAGATATTCGCACTGGTGTATTTGTTTTCTTCCCAAGGAGGTCTGGAACATTAGGTTCTTATAGCTGAAGCAAAATTTGGAAATATTCATTGGACAATGGGCCAAGTATGCTAGTAGCTGTACAGGTTACTTATATTTTTGGGTTAAGACTCTGAATTATATAAGAGAAAGGTTCATTGACTCCTGTAAGCTACACTGTTTTCTCACGCCACCCAAAGGTCCAAAGTTTGAACCCTTGGCCTCCCGTTCACAGATGGGAGGTGTCGCTAAGAAAACAACCTCTCGACTTTTTACAATTGGTATAACTAACACATATTCTACAATAGGTGGTCTAGAATGAAGTTTCAGTCAGTTTCACTTTGTCATTACTATTTGAGACAATTGGAATGCACATTATGATATCTGGTTCCATAACTTTGACATTATTCATCTTGGATAATATAAACTTTCCGGATATAGGTCGAGTATGAATCTAATTCCCATTGTGGGAGATATAAAAACGTTGATTTTTCTTTTTCCCAGCCATTTCCTATGGAGATGATACTAGAAATTTAGTGAAATTAATACTATTGGAAATGAGAGATTAGGATGCATGTCATTTGTTAGTGAACCTTTAATTAGTCTATCATCATGTTTTTCATTAGGCTCCAGTTTCCTCATTAAGCTATCTTTTGGTGTTTTTCAAAATTTTTTATTTATGCCTTCTTTACAGGTATATGTTCTGTTCTGCAACTTGGATGTTAGGATTTTGCAATTTGTGATGATGGATTATTCAGTGTTCCTGGGTGGTTTGGTTGATGTTCTGTGCACCTGTCGATTTTTTCTTTTCTTTCTGGACAGATATTTACTTATCAATTGAAAGCATGAATTTCTCAGCGGATACCAATTTAACTGTTTTTAGTGGATAATCCTTTTCTATTGGATTTGAAGGATCAATGCTATTGTGTCCTTGAAAGTTCATAAGAGACATGCTATAAAGATGCTCTATTATTCATTGAAATGTCTTTCCGTGTATTTAAAACAGATCTATCAGCATCAGCACAACAAGCAAATGAGCTGTCCCGCTATGGCTCAACTGCTTTCTAATACCCTCTACTACAAGCGCTTCTTCCCCTATTACGCTTTTAATGTTCTAGGTGGCCTTGATAGTGAAGGTATGCAAATACAACCTTCCAGTTGTGAGCTGAGTTACGATATAACTTTCTGAACAATCTCAACTTTTACTGGAAATCTCAGGAAAGGGTTGTGTCTTTACATATGATGCTGTGGGTTCCTATGAGAGGGTTGGCTACAGTGCACAGGGATCTGGTTCAACTCTAATAATGCCTTTTCTAGATAACCAACTGAAGTCTCCTAGCCCGCTCTTATTGCCTGCACAGGCAAGAACTATTTACATATATTTACTGGAGTTTGGCTTTTCTCTGCATTTTTATCTTATTTATTTTCTTACTCTTGCAGGATGCCGTTACTCCACTTTCAGAATTAGAAGCTATTGATTTGGTCAAGACTGTTTTTGTATCTGCAACTGAAAGGGATATATATACTGTAAGTTCTAGTGTTTTCTTCATATCTATCTTTAAACTCCTTACGTTTGATTAGAGTATGAAATTTGTTGGCACAACAAGTGAGTTGACATTGGTGCTTAATCTTATATTCACCACTAATCTTGAGAGACAGAGATGTGTACTTATTGGCGGACTTTTAATTACTTTGATGCACCCTTCTTTTTGCCTGGGTCGGACCTTGGAAAGCCAAAAGAAAATGAAAAATACTTTTGGGCCTGAGACACATGAAAAAGCATTCATCAGATTGTTGAATCTTCGAAGATACTGCTATAGAATTACCTGTAGACCACTCACAGTGTAGTTTAGTTGGTTTTCTTGGAATTTGGCTTGCCAGTGGGGGAAGTGGAAAAGTATAGACGGTCAAACAGATATTAGGATATTGTTTGAACGGAAGTTTGCAGGTGTGTAGCAGTAGCTGGTTCATAAATATTCGCTTACGTTGTTGATATTCTGCAGGGAGACAAGGTGGAAATTGTCGTCTTGAATGCCGAGGGTCTCCGTCGGGAATTTATGGATCTGAGGAAGGATTGAAACTTTGGTCCTTGTAAGTGTTTTGCTGAAGAAAGAAGGCTTCCAATGCAAGCGTTGGTCAATTACTGTCCTTGGTGGTTGTCCTAGGCTTCTTTTAGCACACTCCGGAGTAAATCCGGCCTTCCAGTTGCTGTAATTGATGTTTTAGCCCTGTTTATGGAAATTATTGCGATCATGATGCCTGTGCGAGAGATGAATATCATTGTTAGACGGTGCTTTATTTGCATTAAACCAACTTAATGTTAGTTCTATGGAAAGGATACGAGTTTCATTCTGTGTTCGAACATCCTATGGTGGTTTTCTTTCCTTTGGCAACGAGGCCTGTCGATTTCTCTCGTTTGTTGTCGACATCCTTTCTAATGAGCTATCGATTAGTACCCTTTAAATCAACCCCCTTCTTCACAAGTGACCTCTTGAGTACTCGACCAAGCTTGTCACTTGTCGATAGTGAAGGTCAGTCAGCTTTAGGTGTAAAAATATGCTTTGATAATCCAATGTGCCATGTTGACAAGAGCTGGGTTTCGACATGGAGTCTCGGAATCAACCAAGCGGACTCTTATCGTGTTTATGCGAAGCTTAAATCGTAGCTGTAACCAGTGGAAATACAGATTGTTGATGATGGGAGGGTAAGGAGTGGGACGAATTCAGCAGTCACCTTGTCGGCCTCGGTTGGAGATGTCTCTCCGGTACCATCCCGGTCAAGTTCCTTTCAATTTAATCTGTTGTGACATAACGCGGATCCCAGCAGTCTTACTTAACACGAGAAGAAGAAATTATACAATTCCAAGTTAGAATCATTGACCAAATCTTTGACAGCTCATCTTTCTTAAAACCATATATAATTCAATTTCTCTCTCTTGCCTTTTTTGTGCGCACACACACACACTCTCTCTCTCTCTCTCTCTCTCTCTCTCTCGCCTTGCCTGTACAAATAAAGGGAAAAATCCTTAGCTGCACCGCCTTATTCAGCGATACTGGAAAGAAAGGGTCTACACCGAGTCTTATTGAGCCTTGGGCTTTTGGTCTGCGACGGGAGTCGAAAAGCGAACCGAAAGAATCCAAGAAAATAGGCTTCCAATGGTCATTACTCTCAGGGAGTAAATCCGGCCTTCCGGTGGCTGTAACTGATGTTTTTAGCCCTGTTTATGGAAATTATTGCGATTATGATGCTTGCGCGAGAGATGAATATCATTGTTAGATGGTGCTTTATTTGCAGTAACCAAACTTCAGGGTAGTTTTATGGAAACGATACAAGTTCCATTCTGTGTCGGAACTTCCTATGGTGGTTTTCCTGGTTTGTCCGAAGCAAATTTTTATGTCTTAAGGATCAGGAACTTGTTCTGCAAGTGAGGTTCATTAGCACATGGCAGAGAGACTAGAGACCAGAATTACAAGGAAATATATCATTTATTATTTATACAGGCAATTCCAAAGCGAAAAGGATTCACTGATACAATGTGATTTTTGAAGCCGAAGCAAACGATTAGGCTCCACGATTGGTAAAACCCCTCGAAGAATCGGAGATAGTTATTTGAATTTAGCCTCCGATTCTCACTGGAAGTTGTGACCGAGAATGGCGGCCGGCTGATATTGGGTATGTTAGTTGAAAGCCAATGCAAGAAACGAACGAATGTCCTTTTCAGAAGCTGTCTTGAGATGCCCATCCCTTCTTCTCCAGCTCTAAACGTAGAGCCTGAGACACAAGCGACCGGACCGTCAAACAGGTGTTTTCGCGCTAGCCAAAGAATTATCAGCCGAGGTAGCGATGGATAGAGAGCGCTCACCTTAATTCTCTTTCTATTGATATCGAAGTCAAAGTTTCCCATTCTTGATGCCGATCGGTATTCTACGATCGAGTCCTTTCCGGGTGGGAACCAAAACTCGACATCATCTACAAACTGTAGGAAACACAATGTCAGTTCTTTTCAAACGACCAATATAGAGAACTTGTTCTCCAGAATGCTTCGAGTTTGAAAGATGTACCCCCAATATCGGGCTCTCGTATTCCACTCGAAGGTAGTCGTCCTTGTTTTCAACTATCCGAGGTGTAAACTTATCCGGCTTCAGTGATTTTATCTGCGTGGCACGCGATGGATTCGGGAATCAGAAAAATGAGAGAAAACCATGCAGATACTGCACGGAAATGGTTTACGCTAACAGCGTTTGAGTCGCTGTACAATTCGAGTCTGTCCAAGTTTTTACCACTTCTATGAGCTCCTCTTTGGCCACTTCTCGGCTCACCGGGTTTTTCCTGCCGCGACCTCCTTCAGGGTTGTAGTTCCTGCCATCAAAAGCGGGGAAAATGCGCAGAGATTAGTGGACCAGCTAGTGTGCACCTCAAAACGAAATGCACGTTTTGCATGTCTTGTCTGCCATAGGGTCTGATATGCCAGGGACCAGACTGATGTTACAGTGTCGAGCATTTAAAACCACAAAGGCACCATCCTTTTCTTCTGAGATGTCAAAGTCAAGGAATGTGATGACTGTTCACAAGAGTAGAAATCATAATGGGACTTGAATGTTAGGTCCCTTTCCTTGTTTTGAATAGGAGCCACAGAACATGACTGCACAACAACAATCATGTGTTTCTGGCTGATCGAGTGTTCCGCTTGCAAATTGCTTGTCGTGAAGTCGGTTTTGCTTTCGAAAGTATGACCTATTAGGCTGAGACACTCTACCCCTTCATGCAAATTTGCCATGGAGGAAAATAAGAATCTAATTTAACCTTTCCATAACTTCAATGGTGATATCAGAATCGCGGTATGCAGCTCAAGTTTTCCAATTCCTAATTCATATACCCAGAATTTTTCTGCAGAAAGCAGAGGAACCCGAAGAAGATCGCTTTCTTTCCCCATTTCCTTCTCCTCTGTATTTAAGTTTCAACATCCGAAGAAGGAAGTGCCCTTTCGAACTAATTGATCACAAGCTACTCAACCACATCTCTAGATATCCTTGCTAGTTATCACGAAGCTACACCATTATGCACACACCAGTCTTGTATCTCGCTCTCGACCAAGTAATCATATAAAGAAAACGAGAAGATATCGGAAGCTTACCAAGGCGGGGCATAGTGGTTAGGATCGGCGATGTTCTCGGAAGTGGAAACACAGTTCTTGGTGGCCGGACACAGAGCCAGACCCGGCGTGCTCTTCTGCACTCCCAGATACTCCGGCTTCTTCCCACTACATTGAATCCAGCAAGCAAAAGCACATTCATTCCAAAATTCTCAACAATAATTTACAACATCATCATCATCAGCACCTACATGCTAAGCCAATTCTACCAGCTAGAGCACCCCGAAATCGCCGTGAATAATGTCTATGCAACGGGAATCCAAACAGAAACATCGACAAGCCATCGGAAACGGAGGATTAGCGAGCTCGACGGCTCATCGGTCGAAATCGCGTTGATTCCAGACGGGTAACACTCGACGAGCACCGATTTTTAGCAAGGTAAAAACCAGCACGCAACTAAATTTTTTCTTTTTTTTCGTCTTTTGGTCTTTTTCGTTTCGACCAACGATTCAGATCGACGAGAAGGACGAGCGGGAGGCACCTGAACTGGAAAACGGCCCCGACCACCGCCAATTCGCTGCTCCTCAGTATGATTTCCCTAAGAAAAAAAGGCAAAAATTTCACCTCAGGCGCTTCACAATCCGAAGCAATTGCGCGCAGACATAGAGAGAGAGAGAGAGAGAACCTGCGAGGGACGGGTTGCGGCGTCGGTTCGTCGTCCTGGTCGAGGGAGAGAGCGATGTGGGGGAGAGACGCTCTGCTGCTGCTGCTGCTGCCGCTGCGGCGGCTGGCTCCGGCGAGGAGGCGGCGGCTCTTGTGCCGGAAGCGGCAGCAGGTGATGGTGGTGGTCGGCGGCGGCGCCGCCATGGAAGCCATTGATGAACTCCAATGCTCGTCTCTCTCTCTCTCTTAATGGGGAGTCAGGTGAGGGGGAGGGGTCTACCGGTCCACGCCATCGAGCCACAGGAGAAGATGACCGAAAAGGGCGCCTGGCGGGTCAACGTGCCACGCCAACTCCTGCCAAACACACAAAGAAAAGTACAAAAGCACCATCCCCACGCAGCACGTGCGTGTGTAAAAAGAACTGGAAATTGCTCAGGCGATCGAACCGAACCGACAGTTTTCTTATAGACCAATCAGATTCTGGTTTCAATTTACCGGAATTGGTTCCTGACTTTTAGATTTAGAATTGCCCACTCGGACCTTTATATGTACTATTTTAAAAATTAAGTTCACTTTTTTAGCGAAAGTGAAAGTCGAAGAAACAAAACAAATTTTAGCCTAGTTGTGACACTCGGTGACTGTCTTGAAAGAGAAGAAAAAAAGGGAGAAGTTGTTTGCGTTGCATCTGAGGGTCTTAGGCTCATTTAATTTGTTAGCTTCAGTGCGGCAACTCGTGCAGAAGCTTGACAAGTTGCAGAGGGCAAGAAGAGATCATTATAACTAGCTTCTTTCTCTTATCATTTTCTGATTTGTCAAGGGAAGCTTTAGGGACCAGTTCTATGGAATTAATGGACGATTCCCAGTTCAATATTTCGGAATTGATCTTTAATGAGTGGTTCTCGATTTTAGGATGGAAACTATCCATATGAATCATACTCATTTTCAATAGCAATTGTAAATTTAGTCCAATTGGGTTGGGTTGAGTTGGGTCGAATCAAGTTTGAGTTCGAGACAGTCTTCATCTAAGCTTTAGTTATGCAACCACTTGATTTCTTCTTTAGGCATAACTTGACCCTACAACATAACTTGACTCGATTGATGTGATTTCTAGAAATTGGAGCGATTGAAATTCAATGGTTTGCCAAGTTATAATGGATTTAGCTCTATTGAATTCATGATGATCAATGATGCTTACAGAGAATGATATTCACGTGGTTTATTTCTTGATACATGATGATTGATATTCTTAAGAGCCGATTAATCTAAAAAAAATCATACTATACTATTGTGTCTTTTTTGCAATACATTTTCGTCACTGTTAATTAGATAGTTATGATTGGAAAATTGATCGATACCATAGCGCACGATTGCCCAACCAAGATCAATTCGATGAGGTTTTGATGTGGAAGACGGATTAACAAAATGAATTCGTGATGGCCATCTTAGCACGTTTAGACCCATTTGCTTTGAATAGTTTATTTTCCATTTCTTTGTTAAATCCAAGCTAGAATTGTCTTATCGTTATATATAATGTAATATATATAACTTATATATTATGAGATCAGATATATCATGGCAAATTCTTCAGAAAAATTCCTGTCTTCCACAATGGAATCTGATAAGTGAGATTTCGAGTAAGTGTTTACATAATCTTCTTCTGTCCGAAGAAATGATTCATCGAAATAATGAGTCACCATTGATATCGACCCATCTGAGATCTCCAAATGTTCGGGAGTTCCTCTAATGTTCAATCCTTTTCCTTCTTCTTATTTTCACATATATCGTTCGTACATCTTCTCTTTGTTTCCCGAGCCTATAGTGAGTTACAGACAGAGTTCGAAGGTCAAATCTTGGATGATTCCATCATCTTACATGATGGAGTTGTGAAAACTTCTGGATAGGCAATTCCTACATCTGAACTGAATTCTTTCTGGTTAAAGAATCTCTTAGTTGCTCTGGAAAAATTAGGAGATTCTCTAGAAGAAATACGGTTCTGCTTCTGGCGGCAACATGCTATGGGGTGGTGGTCCGCTTATGGGTTCAAATCAATACGTTCTAAGAATAAGAAAAGAGAATTCTTGGTTCAGTTTTCCACCTTAACGACAGAAAAAGGATTGATCAAATTCTATTGAGTTTGACTCATAGTGATCATTTATCAAAGAATGACTCTGGTTATCAAATGATTGAACAACCGGGAGCAATTTACTTACGATACTTAGTTGACATTCATAAAAAGTATCTAATGAATTATGAGTTCAATACATTCTGTTTAGCAGAAAGACGGATATTCCTTGCTCATTATCAGACAATCACTTATTCACAAACCTCGTGTGGGACTAATAGTTTTCATTTCACATCTCATGGAAAACCCTTTTCGCTCCGCTTAGCCCTATCCCCTTCTAGGGGTATTTTAGTGATAGGTTCTATAGGAACTGGACGATCCTATTTGGTCAAATACCTAGCGACAAACTCCTATGTTCCTTTCATTACAGTATTTCTGAACAAGTTCCTGGATAACAAGCCTAAAGGTTTTCTTATTGATGATATCGATATTGAGGATAGTGACGATATTGAGGATAGTGACGATATTGATCG
>CM029498.1:12708867-12728125 GCA_017140595.1 Eucalyptus curtisii
ATAAATCCCATGACTTTTCTGGGCAGATAAGCCACATAGATTATATTTAACCGACTTCGCATTTCTAGCCTCCACAACCGACAAAGACCGAGTGGTTATGAGTATCTTGCTTCCCCCTTTGAACCGCCCATTGAGAAAGGCGGAGTTCCAACCATCTCATGCGAACCTCATTCCACAAGTCATCCAAAACAAGCAAGTACTTCTTTTCTTATTCCAAATTCTTTATTAAAAGAAATGTTCTTAAATTGGTTGCTTCAAGTAGCGAGGAAGATGATTGTGAAGCAAATGATGCATGATGAATTCCTCTAATGATGCCGCCTTCATTGAGATCAATCATGTTGCACTCATCTCCCGCGACTTTCAAGGCAAGATCGGGTGCATGAGATCGTGCTGACCAAAGGTCATCATCGATCCTAAAATATTCAAAGAAAGACCTATAATCTGTTGTGTCCTTTATCTTGAGCATCTCCATACTCATCAATATTGTCGAGAATCCCTCTCCCCTTCTAACATTCCATCAAATAATTTACAAGTACGTCATAGTTTTTGGGGACAATACTCCATACAGAAAGCACAACTTTTTGATCTCCCTTCTAAATCCTCGTCATAATTGGAAAATATCGTGACGATCTATTCAATCTAATTCTTAAAATTCACAATCCCAATACTATTTTGAAAATAGGATCACATTTTTTGAAAATATTGGGTCAATGGCTTCGTAGGTATAAAAATCGAGTCAATGACATATTAGATGGAAAAAGTTATGCTCGTCAAAATTTGATCAAATTTTGCAGTAGATTCCGACATAACTATTCCCGTGTCTTCTAGGTCGCTGTTCTCCAGCGATGACTCGATAAAGCCTTGTGCCATCCAAAGTCGTATCATTGTCCATGTATCAAAGACATAATCTTTTGGAAACAGCATAAGACCATATGCAAAACAATGTTTTAAATACGACGGAAGATCGTTGTAGCCGACCTTGAGGACTTCCATAATTCCTTTGGCCGACTCATCTATATTTGAAAGTTCACACTCTTTGAAATTGAACCACTGTTTTTCTTTTTGTGTATAGAAGGCTACCTATTGTTTTGATGGCAAGGGGAACACCCGGCATTTTTTAACTATATCTTGACCAATCTCCTCTAATCCCAAGTCGATGATGTTTCCGTATCTCCAAAGCCATTTTCTTGAATAAATCCCATGACTTTTCTGGCAGATAAGCCACATAGATTATATTTAACCGACTTCGCATTTCTAGCCTCCACAACCGACAAAGACCGAGTGGTTGGAGTATCTTGCTCTTGAACCGCCCATTAGCAAAGGTCAAGAGTTCCAACCATCTCACGCGAACCTCATTCCACAAGTCATCCAAAACAAGAAGTATTTCTTCCTTATTCCACTTTATTAAAAGAAATGTTCTTAAATTGGTTGCTTCAAGTAGCGAGGTCACTCTTTTTGTAGCGAAGATGATTGTGAAGCAAATGATGCATGATGAATTCCTCAATGATGCCGCCTTCATTGAGATCAATCATGTTGCACTCATCTCCATACTTTCGGCAAGATCGTGCATGAGATCGTGGCCGACCAAAGGTCATCATCGATCCTAAAATATTCAAGGAAAGACCTATAATCTGTTGTGTTCTTTATCTTGAGCATCTCCATACTCATCAATATTGTGGAGGAATCCCTCCTTCTAACATTCCATCAAATAATTCTCCCATAAGTACGTCATAGTTTTTGGGGACAATACCCATACAGAAAGCACAACTTTTTGATCTCCCTTCTAAATCCTCGCCATAATTGAAAATATCGTGACGATCTATTCAATCTAATTCTTAAAATTCACAATCCCAACACTATTTTTTGAACATAGGATCACATTTTTTGAAAATATTGGGTCAATGGCTTCTCGTAGGTATAAAAATCGAGTCAATGACATATTAGATGGAAAAGTTATGCTCGCCAAAATTTGATCACCTCACCCATGAGATTCAAGACATAACTATTCCCGATGTCTTCTAGGTCGTTACTCCCTCCAGCCGATGACTCCGATAAAGCCTTGTGCCATCCAAAGCGATCATTGTCCATGTATCAAAGACATAATCTTTTGGAAACAGCGCACCATATGCAAAACAATGTTTTAAATACGACGGAAGATCGTTGTAGTCAACCTTGAGGACTTCCATAATTCCTTCTCGGCCGACTCATCTATATTTGAAAGTTCATGCTCTTTGAAATTGAACCACTGTTTTCTTTTTGGTGTATAAAGGCTACTATTGTTTTGATGGCAAGGGGACACCCGCATTTTTTAACTATATCTTGACCAATCTCCTCTAATCCCAAGTCAAATGATGTTTCCGCATCTCCAAAAAAGCCATTTTCTTGAATAAATCCCATGACTTTTCGCATAAGTCACATAGATTATATTTAACTAACTTCGCATCTCTAGCCTCCACGACTAACAAAGAGCACGTGGTTATGAGTATCTTGCTCCCTTGAACCGCCCATTAGCAAAGGCCGGAGTTCCAACCATCTCATGCGAACCTCATTCCACAAGTCATCCAAAACAAGCAAGTACTTCTTTCCTTATTCCAGTCCTTTATTAAAAGAAATGTTATTAAATTGGGTTGCTTCAAGTAGCGAGGTCACTTTTTGTGGTGAAGATGATTGTGAAGCAAATGATGCATGATGAATGCCTCTAATGATGCCACTTCATTGAGATCAATCATGTTGCACTCATCTCCTTCAACTTTCAAGGCAAGATTTGCATGAGATCGTGCTGACCAAGTTGTCATCATCGATCCTAAAATATTCAAGGAAAGACCTATAATCTGTTGTGTCCTTTATCTTGAACATCTCCATACTCATCAATATTGTGGAGGAATCCCTCCTTCTAACATTCCATCAAATAATTTACAAGTACGTCATAGTTTTTGGGGACAATACTCCATAATGTAGTAAAGCACAACTTTTTGATCTCCTTTATAAATCCTCGTCATAATTGGAAAATATCGTGACGATCCATTCAATCTCAATTTTTAAAATTCACAATCCCACCACTATTTTTTGAAAATAGGATCACATTTTTTGAAAATATTAAATAATGGCTTCCCTCGTGTACGTATAAAAATCGAGTCAATGACATATTAGATGGAAAAGTTATGCTCGTCAAAAGTTTGATCAAATTTTGCAGTAGATTCCAAACATAACTATTCCCGGTGTCTTCTAGGTCGTTGCTCCCCTCTGCGATGACTCGATAAAGCCTTGTGCCATCCAGAGTCGTATCATTGTCCATGTATCAAAGACATAATCTTTTGGAAACAACGCACCATATGCAAAACAATATTTTAAATATGACGGAAGATCGTTGTAGCTGACCTTGAGGACTTCCATAATTCCTTCGGCCGACTCATCTATATTTGAAAGTTCATGTTCTTTGAAATTGAACCACTTTGTTTTCTTTTTTGGTGTATAGAAGGCTACCTATTGTTTTGATGGCAAAGGGGAACACCCGCACATTTTTTAACTATATCTTGACCAATCTCCTCTAATCCAAGTCAGATGATGTTTCCGCATCTCCAAAAGCCATTTTCTTGAATAAATCCCATGACTTTTCTGCAGATAAGCCACATAGATTATATTTAACTGACTTCGCATTTCTAGCCTCCACAACTGACAAAGACCGAGTGGTTATGAGTATCTTGCTCCCCCTTGAACCGCCCATTAACAAAGGCTGGAGTTCCAACCATCTCATGCGAACCTCATTTCACAAGTCATCCAAAACAAGCAAGTACTCTTTTCCTTATTCCAGTCCTTTATCAAAAGAAATGTTCTTAAATTGGTTACTTCCAAGTTGCGAGAGATCACTTTTTGTAGTGAAAATGATTGTAATGCATTTAACCTCATTCCACAAGTCATCCAAAACAAGCAAGTACTTCTTTCCTTATTCCGATTCTTTATCAAAAGAAATATTCTTAAATTGGTTATTTCAAGTAGCAAGGTCACTTTTTGTAGTGAAGATGATTGTAATGCATGAGCATGAGGTCGTGCATTTTGAACGTGTACACCTCACGAGTGTCATCATCGATCCTAAAAAATTTAAGGAAGGATTTATGTAATCTTTGTGTCCTTTATATTGAGCATATCCATACTCATCAATATTGTTGATGAATCCCTCTTCTCCTAGCATTCCATCAAATAATTTACAAGTCATAGTTTTTGGGACAATGCTCCATACAGAAAGCACAATTTTTTGATCTCCCTTCCAAATCCTCGTCATAATTGGAAAATATGTTGGCGATCCATTCAATCAAATTCTTAAAATTCACAATCCCAACAATATTTTTTGAAAATAGGATCACATTTTTTAAAATATTGAGTCAATGGCTTCTCGTAGGTACAAAAATCGAGTAAATGACATATTAGATAGAAAGGTTATGCTCGTCAAAGTTTGATCAAATTTGGCGGTAGATTCCGACATAACTATTATTCCGGTCTCTTCTAGTCGTTGCTCCACTCCTCCGATGACTCGATAAAGCCTTGTGCCATCCAGTCGTATCATTGTCCATGTCAAAGACATAATCTCTTGGAAACAAGCACAATATGCAAAACAATGTTTTAAATGTGATGGACTTCCATAATTCCTTCGACGAGTCATCTATATTTGAAAGTTCGGGCTGCTTGAAATGGAACCACTCTATTTTCTTTTTCGTATATAGAAGGCTACCTATTGTTTTGATAGCAAGGTATATCTCGACCTATCTCCTCCAATCCCAAGCCGATGATGTTTCCGCATCTCTAAAAGGCATTTTCTTGAATAAGTCCCATGACTTGTTTGCATAAGCCAAATAGATTATATTTAACTGACTGGCATCTATAGCCTCCACGATCGACAAAGAGCGTGGTTATGAGTATCTTGCTCTCCCTTTGAACAGCCCATTAGCAAAGTGCCGGAGTTCCAACCATCTCATGCGAACCTCATTCCACAAGTTATCTAAAACAAGCAAGTACTTTTCCTTATTCTAGTCCTTTATCAAAAGAAATGTTCTTAAATTGGTTGCTTCAAGTAGGGAGGTCACTTGTAGCGAAGATGATTGTGAAGCAAATGATGCATGATGAATTCCTCTAATGATGCCGCTTCTTTGAGATCAATCATGTTGCACTCATCTCCCTGCGACTTTCAAGGGCAAGATCGTGCATTTTGAACTTGTACACCTCACCGTTGTCATCATCGATCCTAAAAATTTAAGGAATGACCTATAATCTGTTGTATCATTTATCTTGAGCATCTCCATATTCATCAATATTGTGGAGGAATCCCTGTCCTTCTAACATTCCATCAAATAATTTACAAGTACATCATAGTTTTTGGGGACAATGTTCCACATGTAAAGCACAACTTTATCTCCCTTCTAAATCCTCGTCATAATTGGAAAATATGGTGGCTATCCATTCAATTCACTCTTAAAAATTCACAATCTCAACACTATTTTCTGAAAATAGGATGACATTTTTAAAATATTGGGTCAATGACTTCCGGTAGGTACAAAAATCGAGTCAATGACATAATAGATGAAAAGTTATGCTCACAAAGTTTGATCAAATTTGGCGTAAAGATTCCATACATAACTATTCCTCAGCCTCTTCTAGGTCGTTGCTCCCCCTCTTACTGAGCCTTGGCGCTTCCGCAGTCGATCATTGTCTATTTATCAAAGACATAATCTTTTGGAAACAACGCACAATATGCAAAACAATGTTTTAAATGTGACTAAGATGATTGTAGCCGATCTTGAGGACTTCCCTAATTCCTTTGGCCGAGTCATTTATATTTGAAAGTTCACTTTTGAAATTGAACCACTCCCCGTTCTTTTTGTATATAGAAGGCTACCTATTGTCTTGATGGCAAAGGGGAACACCCGCGCATTTTTTAACTATATCTCGACCTACTCTCCTCTAATCCCAAGTCAATGATGTTTCAAGATTCCAAAAGCCATTTTCTTTAATAAGTCCCATGACTTTTATGCTGCATAAGCCACATAGATTATATTTAACTCACTTCACATCTGTAGACTCCACGATTGACAAAGAGCGCATGGTTATGAGTATCCTTTCTCCCCCTTGAACCGCTGCGCTTGGAGTTCCAACCATCTCTTACGAACCTCATTCCACAAGTCATCCAAAACAAAACCAAGATTTCCCTTCTTTCCTTCTAATATCTTATCAAGGAGCCTCCGTAACTCTTCCTCATTTTTATTCTCAATGCCTTCCCGATTTTTCTTCTTCTCAGATCATCTTTGGCAGCGTTCAGTATTTTTTTGACAATCAGATCCACATCAAAGATTTTAGATTCCCATGGCACACCCATATCTTAAGCTTGAAACATTCTTTCACTTTTTCATCCCTGTATACTAGATCAAGAAGCGGTTTTTCCCATTCCTCCTATACCGAGGATGGAAACAACCAAACAGTATCTTCGAAGGAGGAATCAAGCAAATGTGTGATGATCTTCTCTTATCCTTTTCTTTACAAGTATATTTTCATCGCGCTAAAAATGGGAGTTCTCTCTCAGGGAAGAGTTGCCTCACTGTGATTATTCTCTAACGGGAAATTCCTAATTTTTCAATCCGATCCAGTTTTTTCCTAAGTCCTAAACTTCATCACCCACCTTGAGGCGATGTGCAAGCTGATTTGATTTAGAGAAGGAAAGGCGCACCTCTTTCGTCATCTTGTTGCCGGGAGTGACCTTCCGCCTCAGATCTTCAGTTGCGACATAGTCGAGCAAATTTGTACATCGTACAACACATCCTTGAGACTCTTGAGCCAAAGCTTGACCTGGTGGTTGTGCCATTGCTGCCTCTTGGCGTCATCTTGTACATCGTACAACACATCCTTGAGACTCTTGAGTCAAAGCTTGACCTGGTGGTTGTGCCATTGCTGCTCTCTTGGCGTCCAAAAGCAAAGCTTGGATGGTCTGGACGGTGTGGTCAAGGCTTTGGAGATCGTCCTTGGCACAGCAGAGCTGGATCTTCCAAGAAGCCGAGGACCTCCATGTTTCGCCATTTCGGTGGCGAGGCTTCTCAATATGCCATTGACAAGGCTGAAGAGAACTGCTTCCGCCATTCAGAGAGCAACAAGCTAGGCTGAGGAGTTCTTGAGAGGAGTTTTCAGATCTGATGCTTTCATCTGTGAGTCGACAATGGCTGGGTGCGTTTATTGTATCGATCATTGCCCTCTCAAAACTTCTTCATCCCGACAAGTCCAGCCCAGAAAAATAGCCCAGCCCATAAAATATTCGATGAGTGAGATACTGCAGCCAACCATTCATCTATTAATACGTGTCGTCCGGGCCCACGAAAAAATCATCCAAAAATTGATGCAGACCCTCTCTCCCCTCTGTCTCTTTGTCGATCCGGGCCCACGTTTGCAGCAGACCCACCGACGCCGTCTCTGCGATACCAACAAGTTTATATTGATATTATTCAACTAATTTTATATTAAAAAAAGAATGAATATCAAATAAAAGTCATAGGTTAACTTAAAAGAATAGTTATAGATATTAGATATAATATTATGCTCATTTATCTAGCAATTACATAAATCGACCATAATGATATATTCTACATTAACTATAAGTTTTATAGATAATTATATTAGTGGTTATACAATAAACGATGAATTATGATTTTAGCACAATCTTTGGTCATTCTTTATGGAAATTGAATTTCTTGTCCTAGTATGATTGGAGGAATATTTCTCATTTAATTCTCATACTTTGCTTGATTACAACACTTTAGTTGTTATACAACCTAGTAGCGACAATTTAAGTCCTTCCATCAAATTTCTGTTCAAAATTCACTAGAAAGCGCCGGGTAGCACTAACTATATTGACATGTGGGGCCTACTTATACAAACATCTTAAAACAAGTTACACTTTTTCGTCTTTGTATGTTTACCAACAATCAATTTTAGTCCCCCTACATTGTTTTAGTGACATAATTAGTCGTTACATTGATGTTTTAGCAAAAACTTAACAATTTCCATCATGTTCCATCCAAAATCTTAGTAAAGTGCCATGTCAAAATCAACTATTAATTGATGATTCCTATGTTTTCAACTATGCACAATCAAACTGACAACCCATTATGATTATTTTCACTATATGCGACAATATCATCCTCTTTTTTTATTGAAATTCACAGACGCATTTAGATCACTCTTAAATCTTCTAACCATAACTTTAATTCAAGCTCTAATAGGCAAACTATAACAGATAGTTTATTAAAATTTGTCCAATAATTGCGATACCAACAAGTTTCCATCTTATTGATTGTAAAGACCTATTTATGTATTGATAATATTTTTTATGAAGTCACCTGAGCGAGAGCTATCTATGGCAAAGAAGATCCCTGAGGTGACAAATTGGGATTATTTGGGGGTCTATCAAGAAGCGTAACTTGTGCAAGAAGGAATTCAAGCCAGACAAAGTTGTTTGCATGTATGGCGATTGCCCAGTTTGCTCCTCAAATTGTCATGACAATCAAATGGTGTTGGAAGGGTTCAATAGAAACGATTTTGGACTCAGCAAGGATGATGAAAAGACATGAAGTCCTTAAGGAAAGATTTAAACCGGTTGCATATGTATCCTTTGAGACGGCTTTTGACTTTATTATATTGATGCAAGAAGTTGAAAATCTTTATTATTAACAATTGACCTAAGTTGCGTTTTTTTTTTTCCATATGCATATAGTGAAATTAGCTATATGTAATTGTTAATAATTCCCTTGTAAAAAAATTGCTAATCATATACGTACATGGCACGTTATTTTTGAGTTTCGTCTGGTGGTTAAAATCATGAATTACTCTGTTAGCTAAATGTATATGTGGCTGTTAAAGTGGATAGTCTATTCTTGGCATCATGGGTCTTGGACCTTCAAGAAAAGAGAAAAGAAAAGAAAGGAAATGGAATCTAACTGGAATTTGAATGAGAGAGAATCTATTATTTGATAAATAGTTTTCCTCTACACCAATGACGTATGCATTCGAAAAAGTTAGGAAAATTATGGCATATCTCTCTATTAGAAGGAAAATTTTCAAGTCATTTTATCAGTCATTGATCCGACAGTTTTAGCCACTCAATCTCTTAATCTAGCCACGAGATTAATCAAAGATGGATCGGAAAAGCTCGCTTGCGAAAATATTTCAAGAAAAATACAACACTCAAAGTGGGTGGTTAAGTGGGACGGTTAAGAAATTGTTTTAGTGGGGGAGCCAAAATCCAACGGCTATTGGTGCGGACACACTCAAATTTGTTTCACGATTCCTGCCAGCCTTATTTACACCACCACACTATACAAAAGGGTTCCCAAGTAAAACCCTTTCTTAAACCCTAATTAAATCATCTCCTCGCAAAACCCTCGAGTTCAATTCTTTTGGGCTCTTTCTTCTCCAAGATCCATCTTTGATCTCATCAAAAGATCTTCCCTTAGCGTTTCCTTTGTTTTTCCTCCCCATCTTTTTCATATCCGAAGGACCCCCATCTTCATTTATCTCCTGGCCAGCCTCCTAGACACACAGAGACTAGCAAGCAATCAAGATGTTGTCCCCGAGACATCACGTCATCGACATCGAGCAATCCGAGAGTGTTGGAGAAGCCGGCACCCGGCCAGCCGCTGAGTCGACATTGGCCGAGAAATTCCTAGATCAGCGGCATCGCTGGACGTGAGCAAGATCCTAATCTTATTGTTGAGTTGGTCGTCAAAGTAACGTGGATCCGACTCGGGATGGAGGCCGGCCTGGCTTGGCCGCCAAATTCTTTATCGGGACACCTGATGATACCCCAAGGTGACACGAACATTAGACGAAATTCGACGATTGACGACCCCCATTTTCATCGAGTCGGGTATTCTGGGGAAATTCTTGAGAACTGTTCGTGGTGCAAGCGTAAGCTCCCGGAGAATGCCGATCTCTACATGTACGGGTGAGTCTTCTTTACCGAGTGATTCTTTGTGGCCCTCGAAAATTCGTGACTATTGCTGATCATTTCTTTCGTTTCTTTTTTGCTTGCTTTTAATTGACTTGCATGTTCTTTTTATTTTTTCTTTTCCCTTTTCTTGCTTAAGCCACATGCATGAAAGCCGTAAATTTTCAGTGATTCTCGAGTTTAAAAAGACCCCAAACTGAATTTGTGAGAACTAGATGATGAGAATAAATCTAATATCTTTGTGTTTTTGTGGATCTTTTGGAATGTTTGCTTGGCGAGCGCAGGTACGACCTTGGCGCATACTGCTCCGTTGACTGTCGAAGAAAGCGGACGGCGTTGGACGGGTATCACATCGAAGCTGCAACAACAACGACATCGGATGGTAGGGATCGTATAGAAGACAAGCAATGTAGCCGGTGTCACCTACTGTAATATTCCAGTTCACTTAGGGGATGTATATGCATGTACATATTGTGACGTATAGAATGGACCCAATCAAATCTACTTGACATGAATGGAGCAATTACTAATAATGTGTGACTTATCATGTATAAATTTTAGAGAACTCCCGTTAGGGAAAATATTTTTTATTTGATATTTCACTATTTTCTAAATAGCTAGTTTTCTCGTTAAAATAAGGTCGGTAATTTCATTGCTATATATTTATATAATTTTTAAATCAAATACCCATTGATTATAACACATTAAAACAGTCAAGTTGTGTTAATTTCTCTTTAATTCATCCCTCTGTGCTTAACTTTTGCTTAATAGGAAAAAAGACTTTCTTATAGCTCCCAATTTAAGTATAAACACCGTCCTCATTGTCATTATATGCAGAAACATAGTTTTCCTATGGGTTCCCCTACATACGTCATAGAAACTATTAGTATATTTTTCCCATGAATTATTTTGGCTTTTCTAAGGAAGAATGATGCAAGTATTTTTTTTTTAAATAGATTTAAAATGATAAATCAACAAAAAGAAAAATTTAAACGGATTATAAGTTTAGTGCTTCGTGGAAACCCCACCTTTTCTCTCACAATACCACCTTTGCTCAATTAATGCTGACGCCGATACTAGCTAGTTTTCTTTGTCGTCCAACGTAATTTGCAGCAGACTTTCAAATTCTAATCAAAGGTCTCGATGATTATCAGTCTCAGAATCCTTATCCAGATGGATCTGCTACTATGATCAGCTAGTTCTCTATATATAACTCTTTCACATTCACCCTCATCACTCTCAAAACCTAAACACATCCCTTTGCTTCCTACGAACCACAACATCCTCAGAAACTGTTCATCCTTATATCTATAAGCCGATTCCGCCATTAAAGATGCCCTCCTCCGGACGCTATAGTCTCCACCTTGATCGTTCAACAAGTGGCGACATTGGATCTTCTTCCTACCAAGGACTCTGCACTGATGATGACTACATCCCAACAATTGAGAATAAGAAGCTCCAACCTCAATCCGCTATCATGAAACCCTTTCAAAATATGAAAACGGAGTCGAAGGGCTCAAAACCAGCCGCGCGATCAAATGCCACAAGACCCTCTAAAGCCCCTGGTGAACCCTCTCAAAATCCTAGTAACCTCCTGAAACAAGCCGCACCCACCCCAGCAGAATTACTATCCCATGTTTCGGAGGCCGATTCTATGTCGAAGGATGTGGAGCAACACTCGAGACAGCCACGACCACCAATGATTGAGGGGATTTTTTTTATCAGATCGCCCAAGAGAGGCGTCAGAAGCAAAGAAAATTGACGAGAGTAACGAATTAGGGCCATTCGGGGAGTTTATCAAGAAGTGTACATGGTGCAAGAAGGAATTCCAGCCGGACAATGATGTCTACATGTACAGTGATCAACCATTTTGCTCATCGGATTGCCGCAACAAACGGATTGCCTCGATGGGTTCAGCAGAAAAGATTTGGGCTTGGCAAGGAGGATCAGAAGATGATGAAGTCCTTGAGGAAAAATTTGAATCAGCTGCAGACATATCTTTAGAGGGGACTTGGTAGGGATTTATATTTATATTAGAGATTGATGCAAGAAGGGAACTCTTTACTATTATTCAATTTTACCTATCTATATAATGCAATTTTTTACATCTGTACAGTACAAACACACTAGGCAATTTTTCTATTCCGCAAGTGCTTCCAATAACGTGTGTATATATATGGGATTTTAATTTAACTAGGCAAATTGAAGAGGGATAGAGAAGTTCTTGACTTTTATATTTTGATCAAGTATGTTGAAAGTGGATTTACAACATTCCCACTAAAACCTATCTCTTTTTTAGGCTTTTCTTTTCGGAACTCAGTAACTATAATCACATTTGAAGGGACCCATCTACAGCTCACTTCAACAAAAATTGGATTGAAATATGAGTTTATGACCCAATTTTACAGTAAAATCATTCTCATCATGTAGGGCTTGCGGGGAAGATTCTCGAGAGATGTTCATGGTGCAGGAAGAAGCTTACGAGAATGCCTATATATATGAGTGCGAGTCCTTTTATCTAAAGTATCTTTTCTCGCCCTTTCCTGTAATCACGGATTATCATCGTTTCTATCGTTTAATTAGTTTCCATGTAGTATATCTTTTTCACCCCGCTAAGTCTTTCTTATAAAAGTTTTTGGTGAACGTCTAAGATGCGTTGGACGTATATTTTGAGAATTTTTTTATAAGCTGGAAGGTTGTACCCTTTTGCATGATGAAGCTGAGAAAAATATAATTGACGATTCTTACTGCAGGGGAAATTATGTATTTACTAAGTCAAATCATAAAGCTACTTGTACGAATTGTTCTTTCTACTGGCTGTACATGTTCTAATTTCCTTTAATTTGGGACTGGAGTGCCAAAAATTGGCAAAATTTAGGGATACTTGAGTGTCAAAAGTTCGAAAAATACACTTAAGTGCCAAAATATAAGCAAAATGGATCAATTAAGTACCAAAACGAAAAAATCATGCTAAAATGCTAATGTGACGCTTTTTCAAGAAAATAAGTGCAAAACGATGTCATTTTGCACAATAACGCTAGATAAGCCAAAACGATGTCATTTTGCATGCCGACGTAGAAAAAAAAAAGCCAAAAATGACGTCATTTTACCTCAATTTAAATTTTAATATAAATATTGATTAAAATTCTAAACTAAATTTTAGAAAAAGGGGATAAGATTGTAGAACAACAAGGGCTAAAGCCCTCAGGGCCTCACCACCATTGCCGAGAAGGGCCGACAACGATGGGGGGAGAGTCGGCCGGGGTCACCAAGCCCTAGCCAAGGGCTGGCTGGTTAACCAAGGGCCGACGACCCTAGCCAACAAGCGGCAAGGGCCTACAAGCTCACCCGATTTGGGGCGAAAGTCACGGCCCTCCCTAGATTCGACGAAGGTCACCAACCCTTGCTACCTCAACCAAGGGTTGTCGCCGCTATGATCACCCCAAATTTAGGCTAGGGCTTGCAAGCCCCGCCACCCGCCGACCAAGGGCCGCCGACCCCAGCCGACCCTCCTATGACCGTCACTAGCCATTCCCAAGAACGGTGGGGAGGCGACTACGAGGGCTGAGCCCTCACCGTTCTGCAATCTCATCCTTTATTTAAATTTAATTTAATTAATATTCAAATTCAAATAAGAGACAAAACGATGTCATTTTAGCTCTTTTTTACTAATTCAGCTCTCCAACAAGTCACGTAGACAAGTTATATTATTAAAAAAAAGTGCCATATGGGATTTAACAATGTCAATTGAAATTTTTGCTGGTAAAACTTTTTCTTATATCTTAAATTGGTTCTGTTTTTTTTTATTTTTTTCCTTATGATCCATCACATGTGTTGTTATCTTGAGGAAAGTTGTTATCTTGAGGAAAGCCCACCCTTCAATCTGTCTTTTTTTCGCCAAATAAAGAATATTAGGAACAAAGTCGGAAGTTATAAGTAAGAATCCCTAATTCATTTAGTTTGGATTTGAAGGCTCAACATGACATGACGACGAAGTGATTCTTATGCACATATAATCCAGAGGCCTTAAATTAATGGCGTTTGAGACTTTAGCAATAGACCTTGTCAAAATCCTTTAAAATAACGTGTTAAACGAATTGTACAATATGGGTATAATATAATTCCTTTCGGAATTTGATTAAAAAGTATTGTTGTACATTCACGTTGGACGAGTATCAAGTGGATAAATTCAGTTACGTGATTATCTTTAAGTATACATGTCATCCATCCAATCATGAATGTGTTAAATTATTTTCACCAGAAAATAGACCCAATTAAAATATTTATTAATAATGAGTTGATTCTGTTCTTTGTTTCACTTGTTGTATTGAAGAATAGATGAGTACCTTGTTTTGGCAGTTCTATGGTGGACTATTTGGGACTCGTGATTGATGCAGGAAAAAGAAAAGATCCATATTATCTTGATGTTTGATAAATCAAAATGCATGATTTTAACGGTAGTCTTAAGAATTCGGTTCGGGGAAAAAACCAAGGAGATAGACTCGTTTAAATAAGTAATATAATATATTATATAATAAATCGAATTATGTGAATCTTTTCTGCGTGCAGACCCCTCTCTAATAAGTTTAGTATTTCATGAGAACCATCGTTTCCTCACATCCCACAGGAGCTCAATCAGTGATAAACCCTTTCCTCACAAGTTTCCTATTTGATCAAACTTAATTTGCAGCGAACTATAAAATTCTAATAAAAAGTCCTAACAATTGTCGGTCTCAAATCAATCCTTCTCCTTTTCGTTCTCCTTCTTTTACCCGTTAATTCTCTTATGTATCTCTCTCTCTCACATTCGCCCTCCTTGCTCTCAAACCTTAAACACATCCCTTCGTGTCCCGTGAACCAAAACATCCTCGATACTATTCATCCCGTTCGAACTGAAACCTCCAAAAATTGGTTCAGTCTTTGAAACTATGTTTGGTCGCTTAGATTTCTAATCGTGATAGGATATGAAATCTTATGATTTTTTTTTATATCATGTCCATTGTTTAGTGTATTGCAAGATTAAAATTGGATATATTCACATCATATCATGTAACGGCATATCATTGTAAATAGAGATTGTGAAAATCTCTCATAACACTATTCCTTAATTTATTTTTATTTTATTTGTTCTCTTTTTTATATTATTTTCTTTATTATTTCTTTAATCCCCTTTCATCATTCTTTAATAAAATTTTAATTAAATAGTAAACTATACTAATACTACCTAAAATAAAAATACCTAAAATATATAATAAGTATAAATATATAATTTATAGATTAATGTTTATTATAAGATATAATTAAAGTTGAATATATAAATTAAAAATAAGATTAATTAAAAATAAATTTTTAATATTTTTAATTTCTTAAATTAGAATTCAAATATTATTTATATTGAAATATAATTTCAATTTTATTAATTTAATAAATTTGTTATTTGAGAAAATAATTTTCCTAATATGGACATTAGAAATCCTATCCACCTTTATCCCACCTCTCCTTGGAATAATTTATCCAGCATATGTCATTATATGGCCCATGCATCCTAAGCAAGTACCAAGCGTGATGGATAAATGTGTTTTATCCGGTTTTATCACGACGACATTGTGTTTTAGCATTGATTCCCAGTGACGATCGCTCCTCGAGACGCTATATTACCTCCAAACAACGTTAAGTGACATTGGATCTTCGTTCAATTGAGGCGTCGTCGATGATGACTTTATATTAAAAGATCACGAAGAAGAAGTTCCAACCGCAATGTGCCATTGTGAGACCTCACAAACCACAAACCCGGAGTCGAAAGACTCAAAACTAGCCGAGGGATCAGACGCCACAAGACCCACAAAGAATCTTGGAAAACCCTCTCAAAATCCCAACAACCTCTTGAAACAAGCCACGCCTGCCACGGTGGAGATACTATCCCGTGTTTCCCCCTCAGCAACCAATTTTGTGTCCAAGAACGGAGAAGAGACACTCGACATGGCTGCGAGCATCGGTGATAGAGGGGATATTTTTATCAGGTCACCCGAATGAGAGCTGTTGGCAGCAAAGAAGATTGACGAGGATGACAAATTGGGGTTATTTGGGGAGCTTATAAAGAAGTGTACGTTGTGCAAGAAGGAAATCAAGCCGGATAGGATGTCTACATGTACAGTGATCACCCGTTTTGCTCGTTGAATTGCCGCGACGATCGGATCGCTTTGGACGGGTTCAAGGGAAAGATTTTGGGCTTGGCAGGAAGATCAAAAGACGATCAAGTCCTTAAGGAAAGATTTAAATAAGTTGCAGATGCGTCTTTAGTGTGGTCCTATTAAGGCTTTGTTTTTATAGATTGATGCAAGCAAGTAGTCCCTTTCAGTTTCCCACTTTTTGTGGTTACTTCTCATTATTATCAGAGTTTCTCCTTACAAAATAGATTAATGATCTGTTTGCAAAAGAATGGGCATTTTCCTTTGACTCGACAAAGGAAAAAAAAAAAAAACATTCCTCTGAACTTTTGTTTGGCTGCGGTCTAAGCCTTAATGGGCATAGTCCCTTTCAACATTCCTTTGACTCTGTTTGGTTCACAAACATTCCTTTGACTCGGAAAAAAAAAAAACATTCCTCTGAACTTTTATTTGCTGGGTCTTCTTGAAGTGGCAGGGCATTCCAATGTGAAGGAATCATAATTCCATTCTAAATGTAAACCACATAAATTAAGCAATTTGATTATCAATTAATAAAGATTATAATTGATATAAAACTAATTTCTTAATTTGAATCGTAAAATCATTATCACAGTCACTTATCATATTTATAATAGTAGACCATTTCACAATTAGGAAGTAGTAAAATTGTGTTAATTTAATAAATTATCATAAAATAATCATTAAACATTAGTTATTCAAAAATTCAACATGAAACAAATTTGAATAATAGAATATGTTCGTTATCATAATTGAAGATTATATTGATATTGTTCAACTGATTTTTTGTAAGAAAATGAATTTCAAATATAAGTAATAAGATAACTTTGAATGATAGTTAGTTAGATATTGGATTGATTCATTAAGTTATATGTTTATTTAAAATTATAATATTATGCGCATTTATCTAGCAATTACAAATTCGACTGTAATGATATATTCTACATTTAACTATTAATTTTAATAAATTATTATATCAGTGGTTATCCAATAAAACAATGAATGATGATTTTAGCACAATATTTGGTAAATCTTTATGAAATTGAATTTCTTGTCTTGTAGTATTGGAGGGAATATTTCACACTCGATTCTTATACTTTGCTTGGTTACACAATTTAGTCTTTATACTACTCAATAGCGACAATTTATGTTCTTCCGTCAAATTTCCGTTCAAAATCCACTAGAAAGTGCTAGGTCAACACTGGTTATATTGACATGTGGTGCCTACTTGTATAAATATCTTAAACAAGTTGCACTTTTCATCTTAGTGCGTTTGGGAACAATCAATTTTAGTCCATGCATACCCACCGTGGGCAGTTGCATTGGTGGGCGTTTCTCCTTCATCGCCGGCGGTTCGAACTAACTCATCATTCAATACACGTCTTAAGTGTGAGGGGCATATGGGTCTTACGCTATCGCTTTTACGCCTAAATAGTCATTGCGACGACGCCGACGTGCCACCGAGCATTGGAGGGCGGTGTGACCCGTAAGGGAGTCTCCGGCGGCTCGTTACCAAAAAAAATAAAAAAATTAGTCCATGCATTGTTTTAGTGACATAACTATTTGTTAGATTGATTTTTCAGCAAAAACTTAATTACTTCGATCGTGTTCCATCCAAAATCTTATTAGTGGGTCATGTCAAAATCAAAAATTAATTGGTGATTCCTATGTTTGCAAGTATGCACAATAAAATTGCCAACCCATTAAGATTATTTCAGTGTGTGCGACAATATCATGCTCCTTTTTTTTTTTTATTGATATTCACATAGACATATTTAGGACTAGTACACGTAGGTCACTTTCCAAATCTTCTAACCATAACTTTAACCCAACCTCTAATAGGAAAATATAATGGATAGTTTATTTAAAATTCATTGAATAATAGCGATACCAACAAGTTTCCATCTTATTGATTGTAAGGACCTGTTTGCGTATTGAGGGTATTTTTTATGAAGCCACCCAACCAAAAGCTGTCTACGGCAAAGAAGATCCATGAGGGTGACAAATTTGGGTTATTTGGGGAGTATCAAGACGTGTAGCTTGTGCAAGAAGGAATTCGAGCCAAATAAGGTTGTTTACAAGAATAGCGATTGTCCATTTTATTCATCAGATTATCACGACAATCAGATCGCATTGGACGGGCTCAATAGAAATGATTATGGACTCAGCAAGGATGATGAAAAGATGATGAAGTCCTCAAGGAAATATTTAAATCAGTTGCAAATGTATCCTTAGAGAGGGCTTTTGACTTTATTAAATTGATGCAAGAAGTTGAAAATCTTTATTATTAATGATTGACCTAAGTTGTGTTTTTTTTTTCAGCTATGTGTAATTGTCAATAATTCCCTTGTAATAAGTTGCTAATCATATATCTACATGGCGCCTTATTTTTTAGTTTCGTCTAGTGGTGAAAATCATGAATTACTCCGTTAGCTAAATGTATATGCGGTTGCTAAATTGGAGTATCTGCATTGACTTTTATTTGGTGTACTAATGGTGGATATACACCACTATACAAACAGGGCTCACATATTATCCTGTATACAGGTTTTCATTTGCTAAATTAGTTCAGTCCAATGGGCAGATGAAAATTTCTATTTCATGACTGCATGTGTACAAAATACTTCACACTGACAATTTACTTTTCATAAATTCCTTTTTTCTATAAAACTTATTTTCTGAGTGGATAGTCCTTGCTTGACATCATGGGTCTCGGACCTTCAAAAAAGGAAAAGGAAAAGAAGGAAATCGAATTTAATTGGAATTTGAATGAGATAGAATCTATTATTTGATAAATAATTTTTTCTCCACACCAAAGATGTAGCCAAAAATTTTCAAAAAAAGGAAGGGTACATATGGCTTATCCCTCCATTGGAAGGAAAATTTTACTTCAGTTATTTTATCCACTATCAATTCGAGAGTTTTAACCATTCAACCTCTTAAACTAATCATAAAATTAATCAAAGGTGGGTCGGAAAAGCTCACTTATAGAAAATTTAAAAAAAAAAAAAAGTTGTATTCAAAAAAGGTTGCATGCGTGCTATCATCCAAAAATATTTCAAGAAAAATACATCACTCAAAGTAGAGTTAGTTT